>LPNX011087119.1:897282-973904 GCA_001517045.1 Pseudotsuga menziesii | reverse complement strand
CAAAGTAAATAGCATTAACTAAACAGTATTTAACGATTGTGTTAACATACAATTATGCTATTTAAAAGTTTTTAAATTTTTGAAAATTTTGGGGTTTTGACAGGAAGTATCATTCAAAAGAAAAGTAAAAATCAGTATGCATGTTTTAAATCTATTATTTTATTTATGCAAATTGAGATGCTTCAGGTCTAGTGTTTGAACCTTGTGCTCTGATACCACATGTAATAACCCAAAAATTCATAAAATTTTAAAATTTTTCATGTAACATAAAATGTTGAAAGATGCCACTGCCTAAGAACCAATAATTGCTAGCAGTTACTCAAGCCGTAGTATTTAGAATAGAGCATTGTAATTCTTTAGTTCTATATAATTTATTTGTTTATTTGTGAAGTACTATGTTACAAATGTTAAGTTCCACAGTTTATGTTTTTAAAAGGACAGGAAAGAATACTATATCTAAACGTGATGCTAGGTGTGTTATTATTGTCTTCTGTCAAGTAGGAAAGAACCTTAGATGAGATCGAGACTTACTTAGCTTACAACTAATGCATTGAAGTGATGCTTCTTTTACAGGTTCTAAACAGATAAGCATTTTTGCTACCAATAAAATTCCAGATCGAGAATAACACTCAACTAGCATAGGATAAATGCTAGTTAAATTGTTTGTTTTGCAGCTTGACCCCGTAAGAGGTATTGTTGGTATTTATATTGTTAGAAACCTACATAAATGTTTGTAAAACACTATTATAATAGAATGGTTTTAGTTCAGTTATGCTTACTACTACAATACTTGTTCCATTACTTTGCAATTTGTGTTTTCAGTTATAGACTTGTATTTTATTTTTGGCGGTGCATCTTATGGATATATTTACTTCTGCCATTAAGAATACAGTAATCTACAAAGCCTATGAATGAAAATATATGTAAAATATACTTGCAACCAAAACCACACACTTATTGTTAGTATTTGGTATATAGTACTGTATATAATTATTCAAGTTCTTTCTAACACTTTAATTATTTTCTTCTAATGATTCTCCTTTACCCAAGTGTTAGTATTTTATATTCCTTTATATAAAATTCACATTCTATATGCGTGTTTATTAACAAGGCATATATTCATAGTTTTAATCCATGAATAGACTAAGTCCTAGTTCAAAGTTTCTATGTTTAAGTATTTTTATGATGTTGGTTTATCCTCCATTGATTTGTATCTTACTAATACCAATAGTAGACATTATGTAAAAATAAGGAGAACATAGATATGCAAAGGTTATAGTTAAGGTTATGCATAAGACCCTAGTTAATGTGGATACCTCTTAATCACAAGGTCTTTGGTTTATAAAAGAAATAAAATGAGGATAATGATACAAGCAATAATATCTAAGGTTTTGACTTTTGAAAACAATGATTTGTGCAGGTTTAAACCAGACTTTCAAACTATAGCATGAAACCCATAATTTGCAAATAATTTCGGAGGACACGTGGTTGGTGTTCAAAGCTTAGGGTTTAGTTTACTTTGGAGAAAAAGAAAAGGCTTGTCCTAACCCTAAAATCGCATTTGTTCTTTGTATTTGTTGCGGAGTGGTCGATCTGCGAGATGGTGGCTGCCAGGCTTGTTATCAATCCTCCATTGTTTGCACATAGGACTTCGTGGCCACCATGCTTGTTGTCAATTCTCCATTATTTGCACACAGGCCTTCCATAAGCCATATCGATCTTCTATGCAATTTTATCCTTCCATTTCTGGTGCAGTAATAAGTGAACACATTGCTTGTTCTTGTTGTGGGGTGGTTTGACTGTCGAAAATAGTGTTGAAGGTTGGGCTGTCTTCACCATCGTTTGTTTTACTATGTGAGTTTGTTTTTTCTAAGTGCTTTTAGCTAACCACAGTGTAAAGAGAGTTGTTTGAAAGAATGAGTTGGGTTCTTTGTTTTACTGTTGGTTTTTGTATCGTGGGTTTGAACCTTACCTCGTCATGGTTTGGGCTTTACATTTGAACACTGCAAATTATAATTACTTCTAGCAGTGATCCATTCCAACTCAGGTTTCTAACGAATGAGGTTTGGGTTGGCCTTCCACATCAAACAGATGTGCAAGCTTCCTCACGTAAGACTCGGTCTTGTAAAATGAAAACTCTTCAGTACATTTTAAGAGTTATTAATTTGATAGTTAAATGTAGCTAACATTATGGGGTTTGTTTTGTGTAGGATTCTCAAGTCCAAAGTTCGGTTCTAAAGACTCCACCAACAGGCTTCAATGAGGGCATCCACCCCAGTAAGCCTCAATTTCACCTGGGGTTCTCCTGCACTTGTTGTAAGGCATTTTTAGAAATATTTTTCCATGTGAATGATGGTTACTGGTTCAGCCATGGCTATTTAGATGCTTTGTTTTGTTTTCAAGCCCTAGTGTATTTTTTGTAAAGAAAGGTTATGGGATTTCACAACAGTGACTTAATGAATTAGTTTTTGAGCCTTTTTGGCCATGGTTGAATTATAATGATGTTGTTTTGAAAATTGGGGCGTGTGATGATAGCCTCCTTCCAATTTTCATTGGTAAATAGGGTGTCATATCATCCTTTCAGTAGCAGCTGATAAACTAGGGGGTTGTATCCTCCTTCCAATTGGTATTGGTAAACAGGGTGTAATACCATCCTTGTATGTAGAAGGAAGAACAACTATTTGTAAATAACAATTTTGCAGGAATAGGATGTATTGGTGGTTTACCTTATTGGGCTTCCACGTTAAAATTGTGTTATGTGTATTCTTGCTGTCATGTGTTTTAATGTTAAATTTAATAAGTGGTTAAATTAAGTAAAAAGATAACAATACTAATTCACCCCCCCTCTCAGTATTGACCAATAAACCAACAATTGGTATCAGAGTGGGTTCCTTCAGCATAGTTTAACCACTGGAAGGTATATCCTTTATAAAACCACTATGGATCAACAAGAAGAGATTTACACAATAAATGGATCTCCAATGCTTGGAAAAGAAGAATACCTTTTTTGAAGTACAAGAAATAAAATTTCTCTGAAGGCATTGGGACATGATGTATAGAATTCAATGATCACTAATTATTTTCCACCAAAGAGGATAAGGACTCCAGCTCAAAAGAAATCCAAGAAAAGTAACTCAATGGCAATGGCTTCAATCCTTGATGGATTACCTGATGATGCCAAAGAGAAGATAGGTGAATGTAACTCTGCAAAGAAAATTTGGGACAAGATAAAATACCTCTACTCAGTTGAGCAAAGAGAAGAAGGAAGACTTTCTATTCTCGAGGATGTTAGTGAAGATGAAGAAAAATTATTTATAGGGACAACAAACTCAGATGAGGAATCAGAAGTGGACATAGAAGCCCAATAAATAGCTGCTATAGATAAAATTGAAAAGTGTAGGAAAAAGAACAAAGTCTTGAAAGAAAATTGTGAAAATATCAAGAAGAGAAGAAGTCAAAAGAAGAGGAAGTCAAAACCCTCCAAGAAGAGCTACGCAATTCAAGACAACAAGTGTTGGCTAGTATGAAAGAGGACAAGATCTTAAAAAAAAAATTTGTTGAATTCAAAGAAGAAGTAAAGAAGCTAAAATATCAGCTGACTGTTAGTGATAAGTTCAAGGAAATTACTGAAGATCTTTATAAAGTCCTCAACTTATGAAGATTCCCCAGGGATAAATCAGGTCATGGATATAATCATAAAGGATCAAGCTCCATTATTCATGAAAAAGTTGAAAATGTTAAATGTCAACATGATGCCTACAAAGATACACCCAAGAAGTGGAAGTATCACAAGGAATTGAATTCCTGTCATCATAATTCTGCTCATCCTCCCAAGAAGAAAAATTTGAGAAGACATGCAAAAGAAAAGAGTCATTACAAGCAGAAAAACCAGAGATTCTCCTTTTTTATTGTTTCCATCTCTGTTCTTAGTTCCTTGACTGTTTGTAATAATTCAGAAGAGTTATTAGTTATTTCTTCTTGTATGGGTTCTCTTTTAGAATTACTTCATTCAATAAACAGGGACTCCTCATTCGCATATTCTTCCAATCTTTCCATACCTGCAGTTAACTCAGAAAAATTCTCTGGAAGTATAATTCAAAAGAAAAGTAAAAATCAGTATGCATGTTTTAAATCTATTATTTTATTTATGCAAGTTGAGACGCATTCAGGCCTAGTGTCTGAACCTTGTGCTCTAATACCACATGTAATAACCCAAAAATTCATAAAAATTTAAAATTTTTCATGTAACATAAAATGTTCAAAGATGTCACTGCCTAAGAACCAATAATTGCTAGCGGTTACTCAAGCAATAGTATTTAGAATAGAGCATTGTAATTCTTTAATTCTATATAATTTATTTGTTTATCTTTCGAGTACTATGTTATGGATTTTAAGTTCCGCAGTTTATGTTTTTAAAAGGACAGGAAAGAATACTATATCTAAACCTAATGCTAGGTGTGTTATTACTGTCTTCTGTCAAGTAGGAAAGAAACTTAGATGAGATCGGGGCCTACTTAGCTTACAGCTAATGCAGTGAAGTGATGCTTCTTTTACAGGTTCTAAACATGTAAGCATTTTTGTTACCAGTAAAATTCCAGATCGAGAATAATACTCAACTAGCATAGAATAAATGCTAGTTAAATTGTTTGTTTTGTAGCTTGACCCTGTAAGAGGTATTGTTGGTATTTATATTGTTAGAAACCTGCATAAATGTTTGTAAAACACTATTATAATAGAATGGGTTTAGTTTAGTTATGCTTACTGCTACAATACTTGTTCCATTACTTTGCAATTTGTGTTTTTAGTTATAGGCTTGTATTTTATTTTTGATGGTGCATCTTATGGATATATTTACTTCTGCCATTAAGAATATAGTAATCTACAAAGCCTATGAATGACGAGATATGTAAAATATACTTACGACCAAAACCACACACTTATTGTTAGTATTTGGTATATGGTACTATATATAATTATTCAAGTTCTTTCTAACACTTTAATTATTTTCTTCCAATGATTCTTCTTTACCCAAGTGTTAGTATTTTATATTCCTTTATATAAAATTCACATTTTGTATGCGTGTTTATTAACAAGGCATATATTCATAGTTTTAATCCATGAATAGACTAAGTCCTAGTTCAAAGTTTCTATGTTTAAGTATTTTTATGATGTTGGTTTATCCTCCATTGACTTGTATCTTACTAATACCAATAGTAGACATTATGTAAAAATAAGGAGAACATAGATATGCAAAGGTTATAGTTAAATTTATGCATAAGACCCTAGTGAATGTGAATACCTCTTAATCACAAGGTCTTTGGTTTATAAAAGAAATAAAACGAGGATAACGATACAAGCAATAATATCTAAGGTTTTTACTTTTGAAAACAATGATTTGTGTAGGTTTAAACCAGACTTTCAAACTATAGCATGAAACCCATAATTTGCAAATAATTTCAGAGGACACGTGGTTGGTGTTCAAAGCTTAGGGCTTAGTTTAATTTGGAGGCAAAGAAAAGGCTTGTCCTAACCCTAAAATCGCATTTGTTCTTTGTATCTACTGCGGAGTGGTCGAGCTATGAGCTGGTGGCCGCCAGGCTTATTATCAATCCTCCATTGTTTGCACACAGGACTTCGTGGCCACCGGGATTGTTGTCAATTCTCCATTGTTTGTGCACAGTCCTTCGATAATCCATATCAATCTTCTATGCAATTTTATCCTTCCAGTTCTGGTGCAGTAATAAGTGAACACAGTGCTTTCTGTTGTTGTGGGGTGGTTTGACTGTCAAAAATAGTGTTGAAGGTTGGGTTGTCTTCACCGTCATTTGTTTTACTATGTGAGTTTGTTTTTCTGAGTGCTTTTAACTAACCATAGTGTAAAGAGAGTTGTTTGAAAGAATGAGATGGGTTCTTTGTTTTACTGTTGGTTTTCGTATCGTGGGTTTGAACCTTACCTCGTCGTGGCTTGGGCTTTACATTTGAACACTGCAAATTATAATTCCTTCTGATAGTGCTCCATTCCAACTTGGGTTCCTAACGAATGATGTTCGGGTTGGCCTTCCACATCAAATAGTTGTGCAAGCTTCCTTAGGTAAGAATCAGTCTTGTAAAATGAAAACTCTTATGTACATTTTAAGAGTCATTAATTTGATAGTTAAATGTAGCTAACATTATGGGGTTTATTTTGTACATGATTCTCAAGTCTAAAGTTCGGTTCTGAAGACTCCACCAACAAGCTTCAATGAGGGCATCCACCCCGGTAAGTCTCAGTTTCACCTGGGGTTCTCCTGCACTTGTTGTAAGGCATTTTTAGAAAGATTTTTCTATGTGAATGATGGTTATTGGTTCATCCATGGCTATTTAGATGCTTTGTTTTGTTTTCAAGGCCTAGTGGCTTTTTTGTAAAGAAAGGTTATGGTCTTTCACAGCCGTGACTTAATGAATTAGTTTTTGAGACTTTTTGGCCATGGTTGAATTATAATGATGTTGTTTGGTACTGGATTTAAGCCATGAATTTTATTCACAGGCCATTGGGTTGTTATATGAGGATTTGTTTAGGGTTTTCTTTAAAAAAAAAACTTAATGGTTTATTCTTACAACACTTTTCTTTTTGAAAGGGATTCCGTATCTGAAACAGATGTTTGGTTTTTATTAGATCTATGTTTGTATGTAGATACTTTAATTCATGCTTTCAAGCCTTGACTGGTGACGTAAAGGCCGCAGGCCAAGACTATGTTTGTTCAGTTTTGTTTTTGTTATTAAAAGAATTATTATAGTTTAAATTTGAATTAACAGTATCTTTGTTTGGTTAATATTTATATATTGCATTTATTTTAGCTATTGTGATTGTTATTTCCTTTCGATGGTTTAGGGTTAAATAGTTTATTAATTAATTTTTGTTTTCTCTTTAAAAGAAATATGAATTGAGAACTTTTTGACAGTGGAATAATTCGATGGTAGTGTAGTTATTAATTCAGAAATGAATTCTGGAAATAGAATAGAGAAACGATATTATTGAATAAATTTACCTTTCTTTTGTGCTTTTGGATTATACTGCTAGATTTTGATATTTATAAATTATGATTTTATTTTGTTATAAAAGAACAGTTCTTTTACAAACCCTAAATCTTCTTAAAAATTTTACAGAGCTAGTTTTTCATTTCAGTTAATCCTAGTTTACATTTTTCACATAGGTGATCTAACTGTGTAAATATTTAACCTGGTTTACTGTTTTGTTAAGTACACTTAATCTAAATAATTTACTATTTCTATATTACCTATTTATGATTAATATACTAGGTTTATAATATGTAATTTTGTTAGTTTTACTGTGTAAAATATTCCACATACGAGTGAATATTACTTTGGATTTTTCCTCTATCTTTATTTAATTTGTTTAAGTACTTTAATTAAATATTACAATTACAACTGAAATCCTATAACATTCTATACAAAAATCCTGTAGATAATAAACATTTGCATCTACATATAAGTTTTATTGAATCCACTGTTTGAAAATAAATTAACCTAGTGTACTAGAGTACTACCTTGCAAAAGGTGTGGAAAAATACAGTTTTGGTATTTTCTTTCTATCTATTAATTAACTCAGAATTTTCTCTACTAATTCACCCTAATCTAGATAGTCACTAAATTACACAGCATAATCATTCGTCCTAACCATCCTTAATAGAAATAAAATTGAAATATACTATATCATTGATAAATCTTAAACTTTCCAGATACAGTAAATAATTAAATGACTGAACTAAACAAGTAAAACCTGGAAGTATAGATGAGGTGATAACAGCTTAAGGAACCTGTTCCTCCCAACCAACTCCTGGAGAAGAGCTGGACTGCAATTCTCAGGACCCCCGAGCTTGTCTCTTGATCCACCTGGTAGAAGTACTGGGTGAGAGATGTAGTCTAGAAATCCTCTGCAACTCCTCTTAGTGTTTAGTAGTAACTTAGTTCTGCTTACAACATTATGAACTCATCTTAGAATAGTTGCACTAGTTCAGGTCTTCAGCAGTTATCCACTCAAACATACTTCCACTAGTCCCCTCCATCGAATTCACTTGTGCACTTCATTCACTCAGAATGATCACAAATCCAGAATGAGCAGCCTCAGTTGTCTTCAATGGGAATTTTTATTAGCATGCCTAGGTGTTTTGGGTAAGTTTTTACTTAATGAGCCACCTACTCCTATTCCACTTTCTTGGGGAATCATGACCACAAAAATAGGAAATTTTTCACTTGCAAGAGGTAGAAGTAGTTTGAGGATGCTTCCACATGTCAATCTACTCTCAACCCAGCCTCCTCCACCAAGTGACCAGTAAAACATTCATTTAACAACTTCCCTAAGCTCTTGCCTCATCTCTCATTTATTTATTAATAAAATATTTTGAAATTACGTTAAATTATCCTTGACCCCACTTGGTCATTAATTACAAACTTTAAATAAAATGTAACATAATGTTTCTTAAAACATAAAAGTGTTTTGAAAATTGGGGCATGCGACAATAGCCGCATTAGAGGAATTTTGGGGTCTAAAATGGGCCTCCTAAGGAAAATAATAAAATAATAGTTAAAATAATAAAATAATAGTTAAAATAATAAAATAATAGTTAAAATAATAAAATAATATTGATTAATTTTGGAGGAAGAAAGAAAAAACTACTTTTTTGTGTTCGTATTTTTGACATATCTCCCTGTGTTTTTACTCAAATTTTGATCGGGAGAGCTCGTTGGATGCGGAATTTGATTTTGCATCCAATTCCGCATCCAACGAGTACCCACACTACATACTTTTGATGGACCCCGCTACCCCAAAAACAAGAAATACCTGAAAAAACGTGATGATGATGTCATCATCACATTTTTTCAGGTATTTCTTGTTTTTTGGGTAGCGGGGTCCGTCAAAAGTATGCAATCTCGGTACTCGTTGGATGCAGAATCAAATTCCACATCCAACGAGCTCTCCTGATCGAAATTTGAGTAAAAACACAATGAGATATGTCGAAAATACAAACAAAAAAAAGTAGTTTTTGTTAATGACAAATATGTCAATTCAACCATTATGGTTGACTTATTTTATTGAAATTCTATTGGTTCTTGAATTGCAACTCACAAAAACTTATTTTGGCACGTTTTCTTATAAGGCCCATTTTAGACCCCAAATTTCCTCTAATCTCCTTCCAATTTGCATTGGTAAATAGGGTGTCATATCATCCTTTGGATAGCAGTTGATAAACCAGGGGGTTGTAGCCTCCTTCCAATTGGTATTGTTAAATAGGGTGTAATACCATCCTTGTATGTAGAAAAAGGAACAACTATTTGTAAATAACAATTTTGCAGGAATACGACGTATTGGTGGTTTACCTTATGGGATTCCACGTTAAAATTGTAATCTGTGTATTCTTGTTGTTATGTGTTTTAATGTTAAATTTAATAAGTGGTTAAATTAAGTAAAAAAATAACAATACTGATTCACTCCCCCTCTCAGTATTGACCAATAAACCAACAATTGGTATCAGAGCGGGTTCCTTCAACACACTTTAACCACTGGAAGGTATATCCTTTATAAAACCACTATGGATCAACAAGAAGATATTTACACAATAAATGGATCTCCAATGCTTGGAAAAGAAGAATACCTATTTTGGAGTACAAGAATGAAAATTTCTCTGAAGGCATTGGGACATGATGTATGGAATTCAATGATCACTGATTATTTTCCACCAAAGAGGATAAGGACTCCAGCTCAAAAGAAATCCAAGAAAAGTAACTCAATGGAAATGGCTTCAATCCTTGATGGATTACCTGATGATGCCAAAGAGAAGATAGGTGAATGTAACTATACAAAGAAGATTTGGGACAAGATAAAATACCTCTACTCAATTGAGAAAAGAGAAGAAGGAAGACTTTCTATTCTCGAGGATGTTAGTGAGGATGAAGAAAAATTATTTATATGGACAACAAACTCAGATGAGGAATCAGAAGTGGACATAGAATCCCAATACATAGTTGCTGTAGATAAAATTGAAAAGTGTAGGAAAAAGAACAAAGGCTTGAAAGGAAAATTGTCAAAATATCAAGAAGAGAAGAAGTCAAAAGAAGAGGAAGTCAAAACACTCCAAGAAGAGCTACGCAATTCAAGACAACAAGTGTTGGCTAGTATGAAAGAGGTCAAGATCTTTAAAAAAAAATTATTGAATTCAAAGAAGAAGTAAAGAAGCTAAAAGATCAGTTGACTGTTAGTGATAAGTTCAAGGAAATTACTAAAGATCTTAATAAAGTACTCAAATTATGAAGATTCCCCAGGGATAAATCAGGTCATGGATATAATCATAAAGGATCAAGCTCCATCATTCATGAAAAAGTTGAAAATGTTAAAAGTCAACATGATGCCTCCAAAGATACACCCAGGAAGTGGAAGTATCACAAGGAATTGAAGTCCTGTCATCATAATTCTCCTCATCCTCCCAAGAAGAAAAATTTGAGAAGACATGCAAAAGAAAAGAGTCATTACAAGCAGAAAAACCAGAGATTCTCCAAACATACATTCTATGGATATTGTCATTGCTATCACAAGTTTGGTCACAATGCTGATGATTGTAGAATCAAAGAAAAAGATGAAGGGATTTTAAGGAAAGAAGACTCCAATATCTCTAATAAAAAAATACATATCTTCAGTTTCATATGTCATAATATTGGACACTTAGCAAGACATTGCAAGAATAGTACATGCAGACCTTCCAAGGAAACTCATAAGAAGGTATAGGAGATTGAAATCCAAAAACAAAGAAATGAGAAAATAATAAAAAGAATACCTCATGGAAAGATGTGGAGAAGAAAGGAAAACTCCAAAGATGTAGAACAAATAAAGATTTCAAACATCAGTGAAGTCTCCAAAGATAATGATGAGCATAATAAAGGCATAACTAAGGATGACATATTTTATGAGGAAAAGCAAGATGGAGATATAAAATAATACACTGATAAAGATGAAGGTGATGAAGAAGGATGCGGTGATGACTGTGGGATCCTTTTCTAAATGTCGCTCATGATTTAAAGAAAACCCTGAAAATAACATTAGAAGGGATCTTATACTCAGGGGGAGTTAGAGGAAAAAAATTCAATTGGTATCTAATGTTGAAGTATATTGAAATATATCTTCTTCAAAGATGATTGGTGATCAAGGTTAGTCTATGGATGACACAGAAAGTGTGGAAATATGCCTGCACAATCTATGAAAGGTAATGCACACAGATATGGTGAAATAATGATGTGGTGGATAGGATAATTGTGTGACTTATATATAACCAAATGATTTGGCTATAAATAGAGTTATAAACAGAGATATATATAAATGACTTGTGTCTCTGTATGTCTCTATGTGATATGATAAGAGAGATAAAGGCGTCTCTATGATCTATTTTAGCAGAGTATGTTTGTCAGTAAAGATCTGAAGTATGAAAATTGTGCCTGCTACTTGTTATACGAAGATCTAAATGCACAAGATTAAGGAATTCTGGTAAGAGTGGAAGCCAATTAAATTATATGAAAAATAGGGCATTAGATATGGCAGCAGGAATAGAGTTTAAAAAAAACATGTATCCTAGACAAAAAATGGAAGAGTGTGGAAAAATGTTGAGTGTAAACTCTGTCACAAAAATGTTGACAAAGGAGAAGAAGTACAGTGACAGGGGGAGTCCATGGATATATTAGTTAAGTTGTCATTAAAGGATAGAAAATGATAATATAAATGATAATACATTGGTTAAATAATCAAGTTCAGTTAAAGGGGAGAGATGATGACAGGAGGAGTTTTCAAAAAGAAGAGAGACAAGAAATCCTATATCAAGATAAGTGCAACATTGGCATAACAGGTTATCCTTTGTCATTGTTGTCAAAGGGGGAGAATGTTTAGAGGTTGCCATCAATGCCAAAAGGGGAGATCGTTGGCAAAATTGGGTTATAGTTGTCATTGATGTCAAAGATGTTCACAAATGACAAAGGAATAACTAGTGGATATGATGGCAGGACAAACTCAGTGAAAGTTGACGAATATGGCATAGTTAAGGAATATGGCATAATTGAGGAATATGACATAGTTGAGGATGTGGCATGACACATATGATGACAAAGAATATGATGGCATAGTTGAGGATGTGGCATGACACATTTGATAACATGGAATATGACGGTGACCTAATGATGTGGAAATACTAAGGTAGTAATAGAAAAGTTGCTTATGAAGTACAAAGGATAAAAAAAAAGATACCATGGCAGAGTTAACGCAACATGTTGAGCTGCAAAAAGACCACATTTTACTTATATTTCCTACACCATTTGTCACCTTATCCCTATCTTATCCTTCCATAAAACCATTAATATTCACCACTTTCATGAATAAGTATGGGTTGCCTTGTTATTTTCCAACTCATTTATTTTTGAGTATTTTGAGTGAATTTGTGGTTAATTATTGAGAAAAATAACATATTTTCATTATGCTTTAAAGTTGGGTGAGTTTGGTGATGCTTAAAGGTGTATTTGAAGGCTTTAAGAAGCTCAAAAGTGACCACCTAACCTCAGTTTCGAATTTCATCTTCTAGATGTGAGCTAACTTCAAGGAGAAGATCATGGAAATGTGGAGAGAATCTCTCATCCAATATTTGTTGAGAATTTTGAGGGATGAGTTGTAAATTTGTTGAGGATTTTGAGGGATAAGTTGAGAAAATAATGGATCTGTAATTATGATCAGTTATCTTGTACTCATGTATAAATAGGAGGGCTCTCTCCTCATTTTGGTTAGAGGCCTCTCTAGTGGTTTGGAGGTAGAGAATATTTTTAGAGTTAGTCATAGAATGTATTTCTGATTGTAATGGAGATTATGCTTTGATGCAAATCCTGTACTCTTCCATGTTAATATGGATTTCCAACACTTTCTTTCTTATAAGTTGTTATGTTTTGCTTATGAATTACTAGTATAGATTTACCATAAGCTCACAAGTTAATTTCAATTGCTTTATACTAGTTTCTTTCATGCAATTTCAGTCTTTCTTTATCAAGTTAATTTATGCAATTTCCTTGTTTCTGCAATTAGAATTATTTTTATGTCATTTTATGTTTTCATAACTTAGATTCAATTTCAGTTATAGATTAATTTCAGTGACACTCTGGCCCTGCATATATTTTGTATGTACCTCACAAGTCTACGCTCTCTCCGGGTTGACAATTAAATCATTGGATATCTGTTATAATTTGTTTAATGTTTTTCCCCAACATTTTGGTGCCATTGCCAAGGAGGTGCTAAAAGGGGATCAAAGTTTAGATAGATAGATATATTACTTTTATATTACACACCAAGGGGGAGGGGAAAATGGTAAGATGCAAGGACGACTCCACTATGAAATTTCTGAAATTTCCATGTTGTAACAGCCAGATGCATCCACTATAGTGGGGTGCCCCAAAGCCTTGTTGTTTCTTTGTTTTCGCAAGTGTGTTTGCTTTTCTGCAAATGCAAGTTTGTTTTTATGCAATTTTTCTTTTATAGTTCTGTAGTGTAAAATTTTGGATTGCTTTCATTTTTGGGCACCTTTATTTCATACTAACTTGTTTTAATTTTGTAAATAGTCATTTTTGTTTTGTACAAAAAAATTTGTGCACTTTAAAAAAAAAAAAATTCACTCATTTTGGTACCAACTCATTTTATACTGTTTTTCTGCATTTGTCATGTTTTCCTTTTTATTTGACTTTATTTTTACGATGAGCATAAGCTTAGAGAAGCTCAGTCAGATATCAAAAGCAGAGATCTCCTCTTCTCAAGAAGAGGAGATCTTGACATCAGTCAAGGATGAAATCACTCTTCTTGAAGCGAATGATGAACAATCGACATTTCAAGAGTCATGCATATTAGATGAAGAACACATGTTCAAACTGGAGATTGAGGAGGATGAAGAAGGGATCTCAGATGATCATCATGCGAACGAGAGTTGCATCGAACAATGTTTCCAAGTAAGTATTAAGTTAGATCAGTTTTGTTTTTGCTTCATTCATTTACATTTACAGTCCCTAATTTCTCATACTTGTGAATATATTAGATTTTACTTTATAAAATAGTATGTAAATATTTTTTTACTGCTTTTAAATGTATGGTTCCACTAGAAATTTCACTATACATAAATGATTGTAAATTTCAATTAAAGTAAATTAGGTAGGCTTTAGTTTTATTTCCAGTTTAAAATTAGCATGCTTTAATTTGCTGTAACGTTTTTTGTTAATTTTTTTATTTTTATTTTTAATAGTCTTAATTACTAGTTTTTTAATTTTTGTTAGGAATTAAAAAATTATTCTGATATTTTAAATCTAAAAATTTATCAAATCTTTTATTTCTTTCCATTTTTAAAATTTTCTAATTATATTAGGAACAAAAATAGATTAGGTTTCGTCTATGAATCAGTAGAAAATAAAATAAAATAATAAACAAACAAGACAAATATATAAACTAGTTTTTTTTTTCTTTTGTATATAATTCTTTTACGCTTCTTTAATTGTTTTAGTTTAAAATAATAATAATAATAATTAAATCTGAATAAAATAAAAGTTTTACCTTTTGATCAACACCCTTTAATTTTGTTAGGAATTTAAAAAAAAATCTAGTTTGAATTTAATATAAATTTTAAAAAATGAAAAAGAATATATATTAAAAGATTAAATATAATATCTCTCAATTTTTAATTTATTTTTTAAAAATTAGTTTTCTAGTTTAATTTAACAAAACCTAATGATATTGAACTGAAATAAACCAATATTTCTTTGATAAAGATTTTAGCTTTTTATTTAAACCTACAATTATAAACATGTTTTTATTAAAACCTGCAATCATAAATATTGAAACGTTAGTATATATATATATATATATATATATAAACAATACGATTTTTGAAATATTAATATAAATATTAAATTAATTAATTAATTAGTTAAAATAAATAAAACAGATTGTTCAGCCCTCAATACGAAACCTGTAAGCAGTCTATGATATGGAACCTATAAACAGAAGAACCTTTCAGCCATCCATATGCAACCTGCAAATAGGCCTTCATACAACCTACAAACATTAAAAAAACTAATAAATTATAAAATTATAAAATAAAATAAAACACAAAAATATAAACCTTACCATTAGATGAAATTTCAACTCAAAATGGGCCTTCTAAAAAAAATTAATAAAATAATACTTAAAATAATAAAATAATATTTATTAATTTTGGAGGAAGAAAAGAAAAAAACTACTTTTTTGTTTGTATTTTCAACATATATCTCGGTTTTTTTACTCAAATTTTGATCGGGGGAGCTCGTTGGATGTGGAACTAAATTACGCATCCAATGAATACCCACTCGGTATATTTTTGACGGACCTCGCTACCCCAAAAACAAGAAATACCTGAAAAAATGTGATGACATCATCATCACGTTTTTCAGGTATTTCTTATTTTTCGGGTAGCGGGGTTCATCAAAAATATGTCGAGTGGATACTCGTTGGATGCAGAATTTAATTCCGCATCCAACGAGCTCCTCCGATCGAAATTTGAGTAAAAACACAGGGAGATATATCAAAAATACAAACAAAAAAGTAGTTTTTTTAATAATACCTATCCCCAAATTTATATTAAAAAAGTGTTTAAGACCTGTATTTAAAGCAATTTCATTGGCTAACACATGATGACATGGAATTTGAGTGAAAGTTAAAAGGCCCATTTAGAGTTGAAATTTCCTCTAATGCTTGCACGTATCTAAACCTGCAATACAAACATAAGACACAGTAAGAACAAGATCACGAGAAAAATCATAAACCAGACTGTCCGTATATGAACTTGCGGAGCTTGATGGAGAAGATGATCTCCACCGCCTCCAATAGCGTTTTTTTGTATCCTTGTCCTATAGCGATGTCTATTGAGTAACTGGGTATCTGGCCATATCATGGACACAAATGAGAAGTGGGTTGATGCACGAAGGGTTTACAATCGTCTTGGGCAATGTTAACTGTGAATTGTGGTTGATAAACAGAAGGATCTCGCCTCCATTATTGTAGCAGACGTGAAATCTTAACCGTAGCAGATCTTAATGTCAATCTATTCCCAATCACGGATTTTTTTTTCATTATTTTAGGAAAAACAGATTTTTTGGAAAGCATTGGTTACATGATCAGGCATCCACAGTCACAGAAACCCTCAACTGCCACCCTAACTTCTCGATCGCTACTCGAGATCTTTAGCGACGATCTTCATTTGCGGGATTTTGTTATAATTTGAAATTTGGTGATAACTGGTTTGACATAGCGACTAATAGAAACTATTTTCTGTTATTGATAAATGCCATCCCAATAAATTATTTAATTTCGTCTATCCCAAACGTCTTTTTCCCAAATCTTGGGCACAGTTTTCATTTAGTCTTGTGGGATCTCAAAACTTGGAGAAACCGTGTAGCTTCTGGAGAATATATCTCTAGTAATTAACGAAACTGCCAGCTTGTAGTATCCACGTAGGTTCTTTATGGATTAAGTTGCTGAGATTTCTCGTTAGCAAACACGCATTGGTAGCATAATCTTGGACTATAATTTCAATCTACAACCAACTGATAACTCCCTGAAGATGATGTAATAAGTTTTCCTCCATGCATTGGAATTTATCAATCCTCAACCATAATTGTGAATTATTGTCGTGGCAATAAATCTGGAGAACACCATTTACGAAGGACAACTGCTAGAGCTAAGCGACACGTTCGAGATAGACAGACTGCAGACGACTGTAATATTTGATATTCAACAGAAAATAGAGAAACTGAAGAAGGATTCTGAAACTGAAGGAGTTACACTTCCACGATCAAGGAATCAGTGAGTTTAAGCCCCTAAGTGTCTCACTTACGTCTCACTTTCCAGTAAAGTTCACCTACAGACAAGACGGGTAGAACACTACAAACACATAGCCTTCACACTCTGATCGACCATAATAACCTCTAATTTCCGATCCCAACGATGGAAGCCGATGAGATTCAGTTATTAAAGAAAAGATCACAGAATTTGGGAACTTACATTACTCTCCCTCATTTAGCGGTGTAAGAAACGAACTGGACTGGAACCGGAACCAATTGGTGTTCTCAATACGTCCCTTCAGAATTAGAAGCCACTAACTCTGTTGGGGAAAAAGCAGACACCGAAATTCCAACAGTTTCTTAGTCATATTCAGTCAATCAGTTTTCTGCAACTTGTTCATTAGTTCATGGTCCATCTTCGAAGTGGAATCTTTTTGTTTTATGTACCATGCATGTGTGATAATTCAGTTTTCAATTCTAAATATTATAGCGGGGAATTCTCATTGTTTTACTCTACGATTCACCCCAACCCTTTGCATGCACTTGGTGGGAGCTAGATACTACAAACTGGTATGTTTTTGGTTCATCCATTATGGAGTCATGCATAGCAAACGTTTCCGGGGTCAATGGTAAATCCATACCTTTTAGGTTTTTACCTTATGGGTGAGGACCCATAGTCTATGTTTCTGTTGGTTATTATGCCTAAACGACGATCATATGTTATGGTTTTGGATGACAGGATTCGTATAAGCAATCAGGGCTCCAGAATGATGTGCTTTACATACTGGATCCGCTCTATAAATATGGATCCAGCTGGTATACGGTTCGTAGGTATTGCCATTTGGTTAGATAATTCGTATCGGGTTTATAAGTGAGCCATGACTACTCTGGGTGGATGTCTTCTGGTGTTTTCCTCCCATGGTATCGATAAGGGTTTACAGATATTGAAAAATCCATATAAATATATGAAGCATTGTGTATACTAAGCAAGCAGAGTAAATAAATAGACCTAAAGATTAACAGCAGATTCACTATTCATTAGACACCCGCATCCTCTGGAACATAACCAACCTCCGGCTTGTGATCCAAGGCGATGACAAAAGAGGCAAGTCTGAACAGGGATAAAGATCATTAGGGAAAGGAAAGATGTGGATTCGATCCAGCCACAGGTTCCCCGCAGGCTACCCTAGTGATGACTTAACCTCAGTATCACTACTCCCCACCGTGCTTATAGCTTTCTACCCCAACTCTTTCTCTATGTGGGAAAAATTCATGTACGTACGATTGGTCGAAGATGGAAGAAATGCACAAAATATTATTATACAATGCAGAGAGTGAGAGATTGCAGGCCCAAATATCTAAGAATCATGTAATTGATGCAGAAAATAATCTTAGTACCCTGAAGGCGGTGTTAATGGAGATCAGGAACAGTAAGCTATGTACAACGTGAGACTTTGAACAAGTTTTAATGCCCTTACTCGTTTTATCAAAGATCTGGGATTATCTTCAATTAGCTTATTTGTGACCGTAAGTCACTTCTAATGTCTTGACCATGTTAAGCAAGCTAGTTGTATTCGTCTCTAAATCGTAATTGATTAAAATTGAAGGTGGGAAGAAAATTAAAAAGTTATATTAAGTACTTCATTTCCTACGTTCTTCCACAAAAGGAACTGGGCTATCCATTTGAGCACTGCTATTTATCTGGTAAGGTAAAGGCTATGGTGAGAGAGGGGGCTGTTGTTTTTTTATAACTACGAAGGCTCCTCTGTGTTTTGGTTTTTTTTCTTTCTTTTTAAGCCAGTTTTGCCAAATTTGCTTAAACTTGGTAAACCATGGTTGATACGGATATTTTTTTTGTATATATGTTTGTATGTATAGATCTGTGTTCATAGGGTAAACATGCATTTAATTCCAGAAAATCCATATATAAAAAAATTATTATATAAAACAATTATTCCGTAACTAAGATTAGAATCAATTAAACAAACACTACCTCCATAAAACAACTATACATGTTCAAATCCAATGAGATCTCCGATTTCTGTATGGAACTAGGTGAAGTAAAAGTTTTCGCGATGATTAAGCATGCTGACGACTGGCTTCATATGTGCCTGTTGATCATAACTAGAACTAAGAACCCCTGCAAACGTGTATAAGCAAAAGAACCAAAGTTAAAATAGTTATAATATAATTATAACTTCTAGTAATGTGAGGAACCCTATAGTAGAGTCGTGCCCTAAGTTAACTACAATATACCAGAGACGTTTGTAGATGCAATGAAAGTCAAACCGGACTAAGTTTTGTCTATTGTGAGTCTTCTTTATCTTGTCTGTCACCCGTACAAAATCAAGAGGGAGGGGATTTACTTGTTCAAACATAAACATGTCAATATCTGCCATATAAAACTCTTAGATAAACACTCACCAACTAATTCTGAGTTTATTATTCTGAAGCCCCAATGGGAATTCTCTCTCGTATGTTCGTTCCTCGTTGGTAGCCAGCCCTAAGTCAGGGATCTCTGACTTGTTTTAACTGGAGGGTCACGTGAGGAAATGTTGCAGTCTAAAATCTACTTGAGACTTCATATTCTTAGAGGACTTCATCATCATCACGACCCTAAAGATAGTATACTGACCAATCCGCTCGAGGTTTCAAGCCGGCAATGGCCAAGACTCTTTGAGATGGTATCTTAATAGATAGTATGGAAACACTCAAGTTAAATATAATTAAAATGCATACGATTGCAAATCATAGAGAGTTTGTGCACACGTTGATATGACTAACGGTCATACATACAATGGGTGTAGTTAATTGTCATATTAACAATAATAATAATTTAGTTTTGGATTATAGTATATTGTTTCAGGAATAATAATTATACTTTAAATTGATATATATGAAATGTTTTATTACTCTATTGTAAATTGTATATTTTTGGTTTGTTAAAAAGTTTTGAAGTTTTGTTAGAAATTTTATTTTTGTTTTTATTAAAATACTATTTTCATATTTTTTAAATATTTTATTTTATTTTTTTATTTGGTTCAAATGGAACATTATTGTTTTCTCAAAATGAAAGTGATATATATATATATAACAAATTTATAATTGATAAAGTGCATTGCTATTTGTGCTCCACTTAGTTGAATCTCCATATTTAATATTAACATCTAGACAATGTCTTTCTTTATTGTAATTAATGCACATTCAATGATATGTCAAGAGATGATGTCTCATTGAAATTGATGCCTAGCTATCTCTTTTACAATTTTCAACCATGCAAAGCTCCAACTACATCGCAATAAATTGACATGTTGATGATCTTCTAGGGAGCTCTATCTCTCAATAAGCACTAATAGCTTTTTACCCAACATTTTTGGGCCCAACATTTACATCCATAAGAAGAGTTACAATGGAAATCATACTATTTTGAAGTCAATAAGTATTTACCTATGGTTGGTAAGAGGCTTGAATGAATATGGAAAAAACAAGGCACAAAGGGTCTTCCTTATCTTCGTATCGCCATTCAATGGTGCATTTGAGCTATGTGTAAACATGCAATACTACTACTAAACATGCAATACTATCACTGGACTTTGAAGGCTTATTTCTCTTTACTTGAATTGCCTAGCCTTGTGAAGAATTAATTCTATAGATTTCAATTGTGATGCTTATTTCTATTGATTTTTTTTGTCGTATCCTTATTAGTATTGATTTTATGAAGGGTCATTTCACCAATGGTTCATATGGAGAAGATGAGAAATATTGCTAAGTGTGGGGCAACAGTAAATGTTATCTTGCAATTTATTGGTCCAATCATGACTAGTCAATGGTGATTTGGAGTTTTGATGATGATGATGATGATGGTTAACGTCCCCTGAGACCAAAATTTGGTCTATCGGACCCTGAAGAAGAAAATTAACTAGTTTGTTTTAAAGTGATATTTCTATGCTCAAAGAGCTTGGAGAGAAGCGTCCCGAGCTTACTATAATTTTGACAAGCTAAAAGGCTAGGAATGTCGGTATTGCAACAAAGATTATGAAACTGGGATCTAATGTGGGTGTATGCAGGGCACTCTAAGAGGAAGTGATTTTCATCTTCAATGTTCTTACTCTCACAAAGGTGGCAAATCCTTTCTACCCAAGGAGTTTTAGGGACTGTCCAATGCCCAATTTCGCTGTGGAGCTCATGCGAGTTCGTTCTTATCTTAGCTATATTAATTTTTTTCTTAGGACTGATTAACACAGAGAGATAGTTTTGATCTTCAAGACTAGGGTTGATGACCTCCTTATAATATATTAATTTTCTGTTGGCCTCTAAATCTTTCTCACACCATAATTTTTCTTTAAACTTAGAAGCAATAATATTTTTAATGTTATTAATATTTTGCAATGCAACATTTTCATCGATCTTCTAGTGATTTAACCAAGGCCTGGTATCTTTAAACCACCCACGCTTGAGCCTTAGGTGATTTTGGCTGGATTTTAAAGCTAACTTAGGGAGTCTATGGTCTCCCATGTTATTGATTTTGTTCTTGTACAACAGGAGTCTAGTCATGGCTAGGCTCTCGATGGGGGAAAGACCCACTTCTATAAGGAGAATAGGATAGGGTGTATTGTTTTTTTATTTTGAGGTTGTAAGTTATAAAATGCTTCTGGATTTGCTCGATCTTTCTCCAAGATTCTCTAGAGATGCTGCAACCCCAAACCTCACACCCATATAAGATAACAGGAGTGACTAGAGTTTCAAAGAGGAGCTTCTTTTTATCCCACATCATGAGGTTTGTAGCTTTACAGTTATTTTCAAGACCAAAGTAAGCTTTCCACCCTGCGTTAATCCTTTTCTTAATGCTATAGTTCCAGTTGAGCTTGTGATGAATATCAATTCCTAGGTACTTGTAAGAAGACACTTCCTCCAAGTTGCTATTGTCATACACAAAATTAGCGTATGTGTCCTTCTTGGATTTGATAATCATAACTTTTGTTTTGTCAGTGTTAACAGTCATACCCATTGTAGAGAAGAAATCTTTAAGAAGACGAAGCTGTTTATCAAGATCAGAAGAACACCTTGCCATAAGGACAATATCATCAGCATAAAGAATAAGGATGATGACTATTCCAGCTAGGATCGTACCAACACAGTCTGCTTCTTCTAAACAACCCTCTAACTTATCAATGTAAATGCCAAAAAGGGTAGGGGAGAGGGAGAAACCTTGTTTAACTCCGATATTACACTTAATATCTTTCGACCACCCCTCATTGCTTTTAAACTTGGCAATTACATTCTCGTAGAGCCTTAACGCAGCATCTCTTAGCTCGAAAGGAACCTTAAGCTCTTCTAACCTATTCCAAAGGTTATTTCTAGGTACCATATCGAAATCCTTTCTAAAGTCCACAAAGCAGAAAAAGAGATCGGATTTGTCATTGCGGCAGTCCTCCATAATGATCCTAAGCGTAATAAGGTGGTCCATTATTGAGTGATGCCGTCTAAAACCTGCCAGACCTTTAGCCCGCTTACCTTCACTTTCAAGCCAAATGTTGATCTTCTTTTCCAAAATAATACCATATAACTTGGCTAAGAGGGGGCTAATCATAATAGTCCGATAGTTTGAGGGGTTATTTATATCCCCGCTTTTAAAAATGGGGATAATGAGGCTCTGAGTCCAAGGCTTAGGGAACCCTTGCTTGACTGCTTGATTAAAAAGCTTGTGGATGTGAGGGATGAGGACAGGACCTCCAATTTTTAAGATTTATGCCTGGTAACCTTCAATGTCCTTAGCTTTTCCATTTGTTAGACGCTTAAGCCCAAAATCTATGTCTTCTAAAGAGAAAACTTCTTTCGTTGTGAGAAGGGTTTCAAAGTTGTCTATGACATTCGGGGAGTCATAAAGCTTTTGAAGATAGGAATTCCAGTCGTGCAAAGAAATATTATTATTATCTTTAGTTTTTCTAGTTAGAATCTGCCTCCAGAATTTCTTAGGAGCCGTCTTAGAGAGGTGTAAGAGATTGTCTTGCCTTTTGTGAATATACTGCATTTTTTTTCTTTTAGTAAGGGCTTTGTATATTTTTATCTTGTTAATTTTAATAGAATCATCAAGAGCTTCCCTAATCTCTCTTCTCTCTTTTTTACAATCAGTATCATACCAAGGGTTGGTTTTTTTATTCTTTTTATTACTCGAAACTTCAATTGAGAACTTGTTGATGGAATAAGAGAGGGTTTTAGTAAAATTATAATATAGGTCTCCTATGTTGTATGTACTTGATAAAGGAAGCAAATTAATTCATTAGAGGAAATTTGGGGTCTAAAATGGGCCTTATAAGAAAACATGCCAAAATAAGTTTTTGTGAGTTGGAATTCAAGAACCAATAGAATTTCAATAAAATAAGTCAACCATAATGGTTGAATTGACATATTTGTCATTAAAAAAACTACTTTTTTTGTTCGTATTTTCGACATATCTCATTGTGTTTTTACTCAAATTTCAATCAGGAGAGCTCGTTAGATGCGGAATCTGATTCAACATCCAACGAGTACCCACACTACATACTTTTGATGGACCCCGCTACCCCAAAAATAGGAAATACCTGAAAAACGTGATCATGACATCATCATCACATTTTTTTAGGTATTTCTTTTTTTTGGGGTAGCAGGGTCCATCAAAAGTATGCAGTGTGGGTACTCGTTGGATGCGGAATCAATTTACGCATCCAATGAGCTCTCCCGGTCGAAATTTGAGTAAAAACACAGGGAGATATGTCGAAAATACGAACACAAAAAGTAGTTTTTTTCTTTCTTCCTCCAAAATTAATCAATATTATTTTATTATTTTAACTATTACTTTATTATTTTAACTATTATTTTATTATTTTCCTTAGGAGGCCCATTTTAGACCCCAAAATTCCTCTAATGTTTAACTCATTTATAAAAAGCTCCTTTTTATTTCTATCAAAGATCAAGTTATTTTGGTTATAGTGATTATCCTCTATGGGATCACTATGGATGTCACAGTTGAGAGTTACCATTAAAGGTTTATGATCTGAATCAGGCACATGGTCGTTTATTACGTATAGATTTATTATATCATTGTATAACGAAATATCAGAAATAACATAATCTACTACGCTACTACCAAGCCCATGGATACAGGCCATCTAGCTAGAACTAGGCCACTTTGTTAGACCATTGCAAACTATGATATCTTGAGAGCTACAGAGCTTGATTAGCTCCGACCCAAACAAATTTTCCCCTAAATCATCAGAGATTCTCCTGTACCTGCTAGCTAGAGTAAGGTCTTCGTCTAACCAGAGAGGATTAGGGTTAGAGTAATTTCTTAGGAGAGTAGCTTGGTTGTTTGAAGTTCTAGCATTAAAATCACCCATTAAGAGGATATTCCCTTCATTCCTAAGGCTAGAAATATCATTCTCTAGCCCACTGTAAGGAAAATTTTTATCCAAATTGTTCTTCTTATAGAAGTTAGAATTAATACGGGAAAAATAACATATTTCTATGTAGGTTTTTCTATCACTAATGTCAGTAATTTCTATCCACATATACTGGTTGTAAGGGTCTTTTTTATAGAGCTTAGAATGGGGGGAGATGTTCTTCTTAATGTAACAAGCTATACCCCCAATGCCTCTATGGAGGATCACTTGTTCTAGGTTGACCAAAGCACAAAGCCATCTATGTTAGGGACCCTAGATTCTTCGTGCTCCCAAGTTTCAACTAACAAAATAATATCAACTTCATTAGAGATCCAGGTCAGCTTGGGGCCTTTGTTTCATGGAAATCCCCGACAGTTCCAAGAAAGAATCTGGAGCATGTTGCATTGCTATTTATTACTATCTTTTTGGTTTCTATCTCGGATAACAGCTTTCCTATTTCTGATTATTGCCCATTTTCCTTCCTTCCTAGCTTCTTTTACCTTTTGAACCTCCTTTCTTAATTCTGCTTGATCTTCTGGAATCAGATCTTCATTTAAAAATATTCCAGTTCCTTTTAGACTTGAGGTTTTACTAAGTATGTCATGTTTTTGGTCAATAGAGCTTACTTTTACCCAGATTAACCTTCCTTTATTCTTAGTTAATTTCCCCAACCTTGTTGCTTCTGTGAGACATGTTGTTTCAATTTGTAATCTATTGTGTAATTCTGTCTGGGCTATGGCTAAAGTATCCTCGTCTTCCTCCTCTTTCAAACTGAAGATTATAAGGTTCAAGGCCCTTTTGTTACACTCATGGTCTAATTCTATCAATTTTTTCATTTCCTCTTTAATGGGTTTGATATCTAATTTATCTGCTACAGTATTTAGGGTGAAGTTGTTATTAACTTTAGCTTCTAGCTCCTTAATCATGTCGATCATTTTAAGGCTTTCTAAAGTATTGATGTCTTCTTGTTGGGATGTTTGGTTCGTATATTGGCTCTGGTTTTCTATAGCCTGTAGTCTAACCTCAAGTGACTCCATTTTATTCTCCAGTGTTGTTATTTTATTTTCTATTTGTTTTTGAATCCTGTTTTCAAGAGAAGTAAATTTATTTTCCAGCATGGCTTCTAATTATGCTTGTAATTTGATTTCTCTTTCTTCTCTATGTTTCTCTAAAGACTCTAAATATTCATAGATTCTATTTAGAGTAATTGAGCTAGGTCTACCTTTGATAGTCTTTGGTAGGAGCGGTAATTTATTCATATTTGTGAGCAAATGAGCAGTAGATATGTATTAAAAAAAGAAGAGATGAGATAAGTAATGTGTGCACCTGAGACTTGAATGCGAAACGAACCCTATCCGCTAATTCGAGATCGACTTGTCTTTCAGACAGCAGGTTCCAATTCGGCTTTAAATTGCAGGTTCGAATTTGGCTTCGAATTGTAGGTTCAGGCTTAAATTCAACGTCACTAAGCGTGACTTCAAGTTCAACTCCTCAAATGGTTAAAATCGTAGGTTCAGATTTGGTATCTGCAGAAAACCCTTGCAATTGTGGATTCCTCCAAATATGCGATATCTCAGTGGTTCAAGCTCAAATTTCGATGATTCATAGGCTCAAATCGCAGCTCAAAAAGTGTAAATCCGCAGTTCCAATTATCCTCGCTCAAATCGCAGTTCAAAAAATGTAAATCCGTCGTTCAAATGTGAATCCGCAGTTCTAATCCTTCGCTCATAGCCTCAAATCGCAGTTCTAATCCTTTTCTCATAGGCTCAAATCGCAGCTCAATCCGCAGTTCTAATCCTTCGCTCATAGGCTCAAATCGCAGTTTTGAATCCGCATTTCCAATCCTTCGCTCAAATCCGCAGTTCTAATCCTTCGCTCATAGCCTCAAATCGCAGCTCACATTTACAAAGAGTCCGCAGTTCTAATCCTTTGCTCAAATCCGCAGTTCTAATCCTTCGCTCAGTTTTATATTACATAGAGTTGTGTACATGTTTCTCATCTTAAGATATTACTGTTTGGATTTTATGAATAAGTGAAAAGGGTGACGACATTAATTTGGCATAATTTTTATTTCTATAGATAACATGCATATATATAACAATAAATAATTAAAAAATATTAAAATACATAAAAAGAGTTAAAAATTTAAAAAAAAAAAATTAGGTTAGACATAAAATGATAAACATAAAAATTATAAAATTTTTAACAATATACAAATATAGTAAACATAAAATAATGTTATAAAATTAATAAAATTAATATGTGTCTTTAAAATAGAAGGCAGCTACTGTTGCAGCCAAGCCTTCTTCTTGATTTTTGCACAGTGTGACCTAGCGCATCTTTGGTTTGGGAGGAAAGGTAGGTGTTTGTAACAAGCTACTAAACTTATCATAAAAATCGCTTATTTCGCACACTCCTCTCTATTCTATATCATTAAGATAGTCTTCTTTTAGAGGGGTCGACCCTTTCCACTGAAAGGGTCGACCCTCTCTCCCTATTGCGCAACCATTACATAAAGACGCATATTCATATCTATATACATAAACTTATAATATTAAAATACACACAGAAAATTTGTTTTTGTAAATAAATCAAATTTAAAAATATATAAACAAAAACAATTTAGCAATAATAACAAAAGAATTATGACAAAAATACAAAAATAAAAATTAAATTAAATTAAAAACTAAAAACATATAAATAAATAAAAAGTATTAGGTAACAAATAAAATCATAAAATTAAAATTATAAATGAATTTGAAATCTTCAAAATTTTATGATTATTGCACTAACTTGTTTTTGCAAGTCACTCAGAAACAGGTTTCGACAAGAAGGGTTTCCACTTTCAGGTATAAAAGCATTTCATTTATTTTCTTTGACTTGGTTTGTTAAGTACATAATTTCATGTCTTTTCAATTCTCTAACAAGTTGGTTGCAGGAAAATGCTAACCTTTTGCAGATTTAAAGATGAACGAATGGCATGCAGAAATAATTTCCAGAATCATAAAAATATTTTTAGGAAAAATGTTCCAGTTAAAGCTTGAAGGAGTTGAGTTTTCCTTGTGTATGTCATGAAATTTTCTGCCACAAAGAAGCCTTTCAGAAACCAATTACGCCATGTCATGATTACTCACCTTTTTTCCTTCCAAGCTTATTTAGAGTCTGCTTTTTCGTTGCCTTATACATCATAACTTCCCACATGTCTACATTTCTGAGTCGCACACATTTTTCCTCATTTTTAGTTTATCTTTTTCCTTATGAATAAAACCGTTCAGTTTCCTTTCCATGACTACATTACTTTGTTATCCCTGCCATAAAAAAATGTTTAACCATGAGATATTTTATTTATAGTCCTACAACTCATTATGTACAACTCATGTTCAATTATGTGGGATTCCTTAAGGTCTACCTTTCAACAAGTCTTGCCCCATCAACTTCAGCACCTTATCTGGGATAGAGACCAGAGTTCATTTTTAGTACCCTGAGGCTTGCATGCCTTAATGGCAAGTTCTCTCGCTGAAAATCATGGGAATACATCAATGTCCCTTGATCGCTAGATCTTTCAAGTGGCTTGACATCAACTCATTTATCTGTACTTTGCATGATGTACTTAGGTACCTTGTGAATCATTGACATCAATGGTGAGATTTCCTCACATTGGTCAATGACATTCATCAATAGTCGGTAATCCAATGACTTCTTTCCATGTTCGACATTGACACATTTATTCGCATGGTAAGAATTGTACCATTGGGTTTTGTAGTAGGTGAAGACTATATTTTTCATGAATATCATCAACAATTTTACAGCAGCATACTTCAGCCATATGAGAGTACCACAGTTCTACTTTTATCTCTCATCTTCTACTTCATCCAACCAAGCAGCAGTTCAGATCCTTCACATTCAGCAACAGTAGCCACATTCCTATTGCACAAGTTCATCAACTTTTTGGGTAAGTGGAGGTATGTTTTTTTCTAATCTTTAAGCATGTAATTCCTCAAATGCTAGAAAATGAATGAATTTAGAAAATTCCCTCGCTACATTCCCTTTTTCCTTTTCATAAACCTAATTCATCTTAAGTTTGGGGGGGGGGGACTATTCATTACCATTTTACATATTCATCATCTCATTTACCCTTAATCAACATGTCTTTCCCAAACTATGCTATATATATTGGCATGATTCATAGTATGAATAAAAGGCTTTCTAATATACATTGATGATTCATCATTTTTAATGCATAAATATTATGTATTGCAACAAAAATACAAGTAAAACAAGTGAATATTGTTAACACAAGAACCAACATTTGTTATGCTTGTCACACAAGAACCAACCACAAATAGATATATATAAAAAAGGGGGGAAAGGAAAAAGAGAAAAATTTGTTCCCACTCATTTCAAATCATGGAATGATTTACTGTTACATACCATCATCATGTAAAGCCCAGCTACAAAGCCAAATTTTTTTAAAGAGAATCAATGCATAGTTGCATGAGGACATGCAACTGATCAAGTTGGGGGGAATGTTGAGCCGCAAAAAGACCACATTTTACTTATATTTCCTACACCATTTGTCACCTTATCCCTATCTTATCCTTCGATAAAACCATTAATATTCACCACTTTCATGAATAAATATGGGTTACCTTGTTATTTTCCAACTCATTTATTTTTGAGTATTTAATTGAGTGAATTTGTGGTTAATTATTGAGAAAAATAACATATTTTCATTATACTTTAAAGTTGGTTGAGTTTGGTGATGCTTACAGGTGTATTTGAATACTTTAACAAGCTCAAAAGTGACCACCTAGCCTCATGTTCGAATTTCATCTTCTAGATGTGAGCTAACTTCAAGGAGAAGATCATGGAAATGTGCACAGAATCTCTCATCCAATATTTGTTGAGAATTTTGAGAGATGAGTTGTAAATTTGTTGAGGATTTTGAGGGATAAGTTGAGAAAATAGTGGATCTGTAATTATGATCAGTTATCGTGTACTCATGTATAAATAGGAGGGCTCTCTCCTCATTTTGGTTAGAGGCATATCTAGTGGCTTGGAAGTAGAGAATAGTTTTAGAGTTAGTCATAGAATGGATTTCTGATTGTAACGGAGATTATGTTTTGATGAAAATCTTGTACTCTTCCATGTTAATATGAATTTTCAGTACATTCTTTCTTATAATTCGTTATGTTTTGCTTATGAATTACTAGTATAGACTTACCGTAAGCTCAAAAGTTAATTTTGATTGCTTTATACCAGTTTATTTCATGCAATTTCAGTTTTTTTAATCAAGTTAATTTATGCAATTTCTTGTTTTCTGCAATTAGATTTATTTTTATGTCATTTTCTATTTTCATAACTTAGATTCAATTTTAGTTATAGATTAAGTTCAGCGACACTCTGCCCCTGCATATATTTTGTATGTACCTCACAAGTCTACGCTCTCTCTGGGTTGACAATTAAATCGTTGGATATCTGTTATAATTTGTTTAATATTTGCACCAACACAGCATAAGTCAAAGTAAAGATGAAATGACACGATGATGAAGTGGCATAGATGAAGGTAGTGATGACATGTAATGATGATGAGGTGTCATAGTTATCTGCATGAGATCCGATGAATGAGGATCAGTTTTTGTATAATTTGCAAAGACAAAATGCAAATACATATTAGTTCTAGAAGGGATGGTCACGGGCAGACCCACACTAGATCTGATGGTGAAAGATCAAATTTACATAAGTTGGGCGAAAAATCCAAAGTTCCACAAAAGATCAAGATGGATGGTCAAGGGTAAATATGCAAGGAAATCAATGTTCCAGAAAAATGCAGAAACAAAGCTGCGGAAGGAAATTGCGAAATCCAAAATAGGAAAGTGTGATTATGCATACCACATCATGCAATCCACAAGATCAACGATTAGGAAAGACTCTATAAGATATCAATGGTGTGGAATAAAAATTGCAAAAAGGAGCTTGCAAAAAGTCGAAATGTTACGTTTCTGCATCCCGCAAACTAGAGAGATCGGATGGCTGAAGTTAATTCCACTAAAACAGATCGACGGTGCAGAAAGAAGCTAGCAGAAAGGAGATTGTGGAAAGAATTTTGCGGAAAGGTAAAAGTGGACATTCCACATCCCACATCCCACATCCTGCATCCCACAATCTAGAGAAATTGGATGGCTAAAGTTAGTTCCATCAAAACAGATCGATGATACAGAAAGAAGCTTGCAGAAAAGAGCTGCAGAAAGAATTTTTCAAAAAGGATAAAATGGACAGTCAACATCCTGCATCCTGCATCCCACAATATGGAGATCTATGGTCAAGAAAATTTCCGACGAAGATCAACAGTGGGGAATTATTGATGAGGAAATGGCATGGTGTGGAAATACGATTTCGAGGAGGAAATCTATGTGTTAGATTGACGGACCGAAGAGATTCAAAATTAGATCAAACAACCTGAATTGATTATAGAGAAGGATATTGTGAAAGCATCAGAAAACGATAAGTTGAGCTATAGAAATGAATTCTGAGGTGCATCCATAAATGGTAGAGAAGAATTTCCAACATCAAACTCATAGATGGAAGGTGAAGACCATGTTTTGTGAGAGAAACATGTACATATGAGCATTCGATGAAGATATCTTATAGAGAACTCACAGAGGAAGAAAAGAAGCCCACAGGCATGAGAAAAAGAGAAGCCCGAAATCTGAAGATGGAGTATTCCCACTGATAGAGGAGAGGAATTCCACATGCATTGGTTTAACGAATCCTATGATCATAGAAGAAGGGAGCTCGTAGATCAGAAATGATCAAGAAATTTTAAATTATTTATTTAATTAAAAATTGTTAGTCACATATTGTTGAAAAGGTGTGATAATCATATTTGAAAGGGCATGATTGTGAAAGGGTATGTTTCCAGAATAAAGAGATGCGTTCATAGGAAACATAAAGATACTTATATGCAGAAGTATGAGTGAGAGAAGGATTCTGTGTCATCCAGATCGATGTAGCCATAACATAAGATAGAGACCAATGGGTGTGACAGATAATGGAGGGAAAAAGAAATCTAACATATTACAGAAAACATATTAGGGTGGCAGGGTGGCGCTAGGGCAGGCAACAGGCCTACATGGGATTGTTGCCTCTTTTCAGTCGTAGCTGATAAACCAGGGGGTTGTAGCCTCCTTCCAATTGGCATTGCTAAACATGGTGTTGTAGCATCCTTTCAGTAGCAGTTGATAAACCAGGGGGTCGTAGTCTCCTTCCAATTAGCATTGGTAAATAGGGTGTCATAATGATCCTTTTAGTAGCAGCTGATAAAACAAGGGGTTGTATCCTCCTTCCAATTGGCAATGGTAAACATGGTGTAATACCATCCTTGTCTATAGAATAAGGAACAACTATTTTTAAATAACAACTTTACAATAATAGGACGTATTGCTAGTTTACCCTATTGGGCTTCCAGGTTAAAATTGTGTTTTGTGTATTCTTGTTGTTATGTGTTTTAATGTTAAATTTAATAAGTGGTTAAATTAAGTAAAAAGATAACAATATTGATTCACCCCCCCTCCCTCTCAGTATTGACCAATAAACCAACAAACCCAACAATTCTCTGAGTATGATCGATATATTTGCAATGAATGATTTACAACACATACTCATATTTCCCGATAAGAGAGATTACCACAACAATAGAGAATATATATCCAATGCAACCCCTACAAAAATAATTGTATGAAACTATATTGAAATTTCCCTATGCCTAACATATTAATAACAAGATAAAAACCCTAGCATGCAAAAGGTAGCCCATAGGAGGCTCAGTAAACACACGGAGAGCACCACATAGTGTATTCACAAGAAGGAGCTAACTAAAACTCCCTCCATGCAAACATTAGCACCCTTCATTTCATCAATTATATTTAACTGAATGCTCATTGACTTGAACTGAAAGTGAACTGAAAGTGAACTGAATTGAACTGAAAGTGAACTGACTTGAGCTGAATGTTAACTAACTTGAACAGAATGTTAACTGACTTGAACTGATTGGTAACTTACTTGAATTGAATGTTAAATAACTTGAACAGAATGTTAAAACTTAACTGATTTGAACTCAATATATAATTGACTTCTGATCACTTAGTTAATAGGATAACTTAAGTTTCATCAGTGCTTCACTTGTGCCATCATGCACAATTTATATTATTAACTTTTACATGGATCTCTTTTGTTAATTGATGCATGTTGATTGATGAACATTAAGCTCTTATTTACTTAACTGATTACATTCATTAATAATTAATCTCATGCTTTGACTGAGGCATTGATTGAGGCATTCATATTTTACTGAAGCTTTATAACTTGAGTTCACTTAGACATTTGCATGGGCAATTCAAATTCTTTTTCTCTATGCTTTATCTCATTATCATTAAATGATTAATGCATGCTCCATATGTATATTATTTATCCATCTTATCATATCATACTCAAAAAAATTATTCCATCACTACATCAAAACCTTGTGATTAGCGTCTCTTTTAACTTCCTTTTTAGCATCCACTATCACATTTAGTGTATTTTTCATCATTTTTTGGACAAAGTGGATGCTTTTCCATGGGATGGTGCTTTTAATGGAATTATGTGTGTCCCTTTTTAAAAGTTGGTACTATTTTGGGCGCTTATTAGCATCCTAATTAGCATCCTTATTAGCGTCCCAATTATCGTCCCAATTAGCGTCCCAATTAGTATCCCAATCGGTATCCCAATTAGTGTCCCTTTTTAAAAGTTGGTGCTATTTTGACAATAATTAGCATCCCAATTAACGTCCCAATTAGCATCCCATTAGAATCCCAATTATCATTCCAATTAGCATCCCAATTAGCGTTCCTTTCTAAAATTTGATGCTATTTTGGATACTAATTAGGATCTCAATTAACATCCCAATTAGCATCCCAATTAGCATCCCAATTGTAATCCCAATTAGCATCCCATTTAGTATCCCAATTAGCATCCCAATTATTGTCCCTTTTTAAAAGTTGGCTCTATATTGGATGATAATTAGCATCCCAATTAACATCCCAATTAGAGTCCCAATTAGAATCACAATTAGCATCCCAATTAACGTATCAATTATTATCCACAAAAGCATCCCATATAACGCCAAGAATAGCCTCCAAAAAAATGTCTCAAATAGCATAGCACCATATATTAATCGAGGGTTGGCGACAGGAATTGTGCCATGAATTTCGGTAGGAAAAACATTCAACATAGCACCAAGTATAGAGCTAGGAATTGCACCTAGAAAACATCCAACATAGCACCAGGTATAGGCTGAGGTATAGTGCATGGAATAATGCCAGAAATTTCGAAAGGAACCGCACTAGGAATTGCACTAGGCTTAGAGATAGGAATTGTGTTTGGAAAACATCCAACATAACGTCATATATATCAATGTCTATGTCAATGATCATGATTCATGTGATAGTAATTTTGGATCTTGATTTATCATAGTGGCACATAAATGATCGTAATCATGGAACTTTTGGATCTTAACTAATCCTAATGAGGGGTAAATTACCTTAATGTCACCTAAATTGCTCTAATGGAATTTGAGTGTCCCCAACAACATTTGATAGACCCTAATGGCATATGATTGGTCCTAACAACGTGATGATGATGCATTACTATAATTATGATGGAGCGTATGAATATGATTTGATAAGTATAAGACTATATCATCCATTCTTGTGAGGTAGTATGGTTCTTTGTTCATTATTATCACAATTATATTGATGATGACATTGATGATGACTACGATGATGACAATGACGTTGATTTATTGTATGATGATGATGACAACATGGATGTGGATGCCAACAATGATTATGCATGTGGTATCACTTTTGGATCCTAATTGATTCTAATGACACCTAAATGTCTGTAACGACATCTAAAAAACCCTAATATCATGGAAATGTTAATGTATTTGTAACTTTGAAATGTATCCACTTGTATATCTTATGTATTATACCCCGATGTTCCTATCGGGAAGTATCTGTAATATAAACAAGTCATGTAAAGTCATTGAGGTTAACCCTCCATTGTAAATTGGGAAAATAGTCCCCACAATTGAGTTAAGGTTAACCCTCCTTGTTGATCGGAGGGGAAAGTCCCCATAGTTGTGGGGCACTAGGGTTATTAGACTCTCCTAGAGATGTCGTCACTAGTAATTAATTTTCAAGTGAGGCCGACATGTTGGAGCGGACATAAAGTGAACGAAAGAATATAAATAGAGAGTGAGACTCTCTATTTATAACACACACACACACACTCACTGGGTCGCATGAGTGAGAGACGAGAAGCTCTCTTAAGTGAGAGAGAGAGAGAGAGACAGAACAATTGTGGAGATCATCTTTTCTATCTTTGGGTTTTATTGCTGCCATTGGTGCTCATTTTATCTCTGAGGAAGTTGTGGGATTTTTTCCTTTATGGTTTCCTTGAGGAAAATTATTTGTGTCTCTTGTCACTTCTGATTATTTCTGTGCATGTTATTCTCTCAGATAAAATCCTAAGATCATATTGCGTAAATGACAAAAATATAACATGGTATCAGAGCTAACCTGAGAAGAAGACATTGTGTAGCTACAGAACCTAGGGATTCTTACTTTTTGGGTCTCTCTCCACAATCCATCAGCAAAAGGATTCTAGGATGACTCTCCATTGAAGGGTGCATCTTTCTGTTGAAGCACAATTTGATTCTGGGCATTTTCAGTTTTGGGTACAAGAAATTAGGGCTTTTTATAGAAGAGGAATTTTTGAGTGAGCTTGGCATAGGATTGCTCTCCTCATAAAAATCGAAGTTTAGATACTTGGGTTGAAATTTTTGGTAGGGTTAAACTTTGGGAAATTCAAACCCTAGTTTGACCCCGAGCTTGAAAAACCCTAAAATACTGAAATTGATAATTTTGTTAGATTCTCTCTATCTCAATATTGCAGAAGGCTTAGGTGCCAAAGATTTCATAGGTCAAAGATAAATTCCTGATGTACACTATGTCCAATTTTCAGCCTCCTATTAGATATATTATAGGAGATATGATTCCTCCAAGTTAGGGTTCTAACCTCTCCCAGGATTCCTCCCCAAACAGGACACCTAGGGAGAATTGATATATCTCGGGCTATGAAGGTCCTGTTGAGGCCTGGAAATTCGCAGGCGGCAATAGTAAGGGATTCTCCCCAATCAACGTTCCCAACTAGCCTGTTGACTGTTTGGTATAGGGAATCTATCCGGTTTACGGTCCGGCCACCGTAGGTCAAAGTAACAACAAGGGTTTACCAGTTGCGGCCCGGTCCACTGGAATTTGTATTTTTTTACTTAATGTATGCAATGCACATGCCTATCTTAATATGCAGGGTGATAAAGATGCAAGGAACGACACAATGTCCTGCATAGGTTCTTACCTCTCATCTTAGGTTCACCAACATCTAAACCACATACGTAACCAGGCAGTAAAACAACTAACTATCTAAACACCTAACTATCTATCCCCGGGGAGCCAGAAGAATGATTATTTGTGAGTAATGTATTATTTCCATGTATGATAAACAAAATTACAGGTAGCTGATATTTATGATTACAACACATGAACAAAAAAATATTCTAACAATCAGATAGCCAATTGTTATATGAACCACATACATTACTCTGGGTGAATTTTCCACAAATTAAATCAGAAATCATTCAACAAGACATAGGTCATAAGGTTAGAACGATCTCACGATTCATGGACACAAGCTGAAAAATAAAGTAGTTCATCTTTCTTCCATCCATGTATAACATTTGGAAACTTCACATCTCTTTCTCCAACAGGAAAACTAAAATCTTTTATTGCAAAAGGAAGTAGTTCTTCTTACAATATGTCCTCCAGTCTTACTGGGAAAAGGCCCCTTTCTTCTCTACGTTTCCTATTTTTATACCAAAGGAAAAAGTTGGTTGGGCTGCCCAAAGTGACCTTTGGGCTTCCCATCGCTTCATTTTTCCCAAAAATCTTTTACAAAATATTAAATTAATACAAAGTGGACCGGTCCTCTATGAAGAGGGTCCCGCTTGGCTTTCAAAGAATTTTTGCCATGCTGCTGCTTCAGCAGCGAGGCCTTCAAAAGTGCACGACTCTAGGAACTGGATGCTAATTTCAAACTTGTCGACTTGGTTCCTGATGGCCTCGATCCTTTTTGGGCTCAACCGAAGCTGGTCTTCTATAACTTGTATGCTAACGGCTACATGGCCCACCTCATTTTTGAGTACTATGGCATCAATGGCCTGAATCTGCTGCGTCCTGGCCTCTGCATCTTGATGTCTTTTCTACAATACTTCCACAAAGGCCTTATGATCCGGGAACTCTTCAAAAACCTAAGTTCAGCCTCTATTTGGCAGTGGTTATAAGCATTGAGGAACCTTTTAAAATACTCTGAGCATGCTACCTATGTCCTCTTGACAGTATTCTTAAAGTCTTCAGCAGTGCTTATGGCAAACTCTACCAGGCTGTGATCTTTTCTGAGGGTTTGCTGATCTTTGACTGCTAGCCCTTCTAGGATCTCTGCATCATCTTCTGGTCTTGCCATTCTGGCATTCAAGACTTCCAGCACATCCTGGGATCTATCTATGAAATAGGAGGAGGTTTCTATGATCTCCTCTAACCTGCTGTCCATCTGAAGGACTTTGCATCTTTCTTCTTCTAGAGCCATCTACAGCTGTAGTATTTTAACTTTCTGAGCCATTATATATTCTTTGAATGGCTGCAGATCAACTTGTTGTTCCTTTGCTGTCTCTAGTTCAGCAGTCAGAGAAGCCAGCTTCGCTTGCAGTTCCTGGGTGTATTAGGTATTGGACTCATAAATGACAGTCTGCTACGCCTCCAGCTCTTCCACTTTTTCCCTCAACTGCTCTTCTCATTCTTGAGATCTTGAACTTCCTGCTGCGCGTTTTCTAGAGACTCTTGTGTTGTTTCTTTGGCCTGCACTTCTATCTGGAGGGCATGGATTTCTCCCTTTGTTGATTCCATTTCCCTTAGCGTGTGTTCATACTTCCTCTTTAGTCTATTACCTTCATTTCTTTCTTGTCTCAGTGTATCCTTAAGCTGAGCAGAGGTCTTTTTAACTGACTCTAGGTCAAACATTAACTTGTTAATGTTATCAGCGGAGGCATCGATTAGTGCAGTCCCTGCTCTTATCGTGAACAGAGGATCCTTGTCTGTCCCTAACATGACCGCTGTATCTGTGACCATTTTCCCTGATAGGTCTTTTCCCTCCACCTTCTTTTCGGTTCTCCTCATGATTCTTTTAGTGGCCCTGTCATAATAAATAGTACTGAAATTAGGGACTTCTTCCCCTTTTTTATGGACGAAGGGCACTAGCTGGAGCGAAGGAGTTGAGGGAGTGATGGTAGTAGGTACTTGAAGAATTTGCACCTCAGGGTTTTCCTCTTCCTGACTCTACCCTGATGGGGTCTCTGAGGCTTGCTGCTATGTCAACTTTATCTTCTCAGCCTCCTGCTCTCGAAGCTCTTCTTCTAGCTTCTTTTGTGCTTCTTCGGCTGCTAGCCTAGCAGCTTCTTTTGTTTCTCTGGCTGCTTCTTTTGCTAGTTCAGCTACTTCCTGGGAAGCTTTCCTTTTCTCTTCTTCTCCCTTCTGCAGCCATTCTGCAGCCTCATTTTCCAGCCTCTGAGCCTCCTCTCTTATCCTTTTGGTGACCTCTTCAGCCTTGGCCTGCTCAGCTTTATCTTGCTCACTCCCTTTTCCACCCTTGGTTGGGTACTTCGGTTTGAATCTTCTACTAAGGGCCGTCATGTTTGGTGCACTCCTAAAAACAGATTCATCTCTATCAAAATGATGGGTGTACTCATAAAACACCTTGTGCTTCTTGCAATGCTCAGCCACTCTGCCATGAGTGTCATTGCGTCGGAAAGGCATTTCCCCAAAATGGAACTTCCCTAGTTCCTCTATAAACTCCGGAGCTTGCTTTACATTTGTGAATCTACAACTACCCAGATTGAATGGTAGAGGGGGATATGCAGTTTTCTTGTGTTGGAACAAGAAATGGCCAACTACGTCGATAAACATCTGTCTAACCGCCTCTTTATGGATTATATAATCTGATGCATACTTTGGCAGTAGATAAGGTGTCTTTGATCCTCCAAACATCCTAAGGTACATACCATTCTCTGTCAAGAAATAATCACCATACTCCTCTATTACCTGCATAGCCTCTTCAGACATGCAGTCACATTCCTTTCGGAAGATAAGCGTGTGTAGTGGCATAATAAAATGCTCATAGATCTCTCGGTAATAACTGTGGTACTGATGAGCCCACAATGGTTTGTAGGATGCATATACGGGCATTATTTCCCTATCCCAGGCACACTTGAGACCGGGGAAAGGCTGGTGGCATAGTATGCAATCTATCAGAATGGAACTCATATAGAACTCAGATTTCTTTCGGGCTTCTCCTCCTCCCAAGGCTGCAGCTACACAATAAGAGAGACTACTTGATACTAGGCTAGCCCAGTTAAAAATTGTTCCTTCTGTGGCCACATGGAACATGAGGGGTATCCACTCCAATTTGAAGAGTCTACCATTGGCTCTACCAAAAATCCGATTTAGCATCAGGGCTATAAACCTGTAAGGAGCTCTTAAGCTCGCTGTATCATAATCCTCAGTTGCTCTGTGTCTATAAAGCTTTCCTGGTAAGAGCATTCTTCTCAGGGTTTCCACTAAATCCATCCTGAGGTTATCTAACCAATCGTTTGACAAGAACACTTGAGGCTCTGGCAGGTGGTAAGCTAATGCCACATATCCAGGGCTAAATGCAGCATAGCCCTGTCCTTTGACATTTTCTATAAGCATAGTGTTGTTGTTGGTGTGTGGCAGAATCCATCTCATTACATCAGAGCAAGGGAACATCTCTAATCTGGTAGCCACCTTCATGATAGTGGATTTTTCAATGTTGGCATAAATGGGTTCTTCCTCAAGACCTGTGTCTGGGACTTCCCTACGGGAAATCAACCTGTATATCTCTCCCCACTTATATTCAGGCTCAAGACCTGAGATACATTGGGTGTCCTCATAGATATATTAAGTTTTCGCTTCTATTTCCGGCACTGATACTTCTTCCACCACTAGGGCTTTCTTCTTCTGCCTTTTGGACATTGTAAATTCCTCCTGTCATGTATAATCATTTTGACATTAAGCAATTTTAATTTGCAGACAATGTGTATCAATTTATCCTTTCTCAAGTGCATCATAATTTTGACCAGTCAATAAAATCAACACATAAGTCTCTCAAACTGAAGAATCGAACTAGCATGCAGTACTGTGCAATTGTGCTATTATCCCAAGCAACTAATGCATATATTGTTCAACCTTATAATGCCTTGAGACCATGGATGAACCATCTTATGATCTAATCTACATGCAGAAAGTTTATCAATCATACTCGTGTCAGCATCAAACCTACACTATTATGTGACCTGTCACTTTCTCATGATAACGATACACTGAAGCAAAAACATGTAAATTATATGTAGGTGCAGCATTCAGTTATCATTCTATTGCCTAACAAACACAGAGAAGAATTAAAAGCATCAAGCTTGTGCCAATCAGCACTTTAGCCATAAATCCCAGCAGACACATCACAGAGGAGACGCGTGCGACTGGTGGCAGAAAAATTACATTAAGCTGATAGTACATTTCGCCCTCCCCGAGGGGCGTAACCACTTTTCTGCACAGGGTAACCTCATTAAAAAAAATGACCAACACGCTATCCTCAACAAACGCAGTGTAATCAGCGACACACCCCTTCTACCCCACTAGGGTTTTAGGCGATCAAAAGCAAAAGGGTCGTGCGAAGGATGGCGCAAGCAACACAGGCTAGGTTTGACCGCGAAAACTCTTCAAAAACCCTATTCCTCCCGGTCAACTGTAGGTCAGACCTTCTGCCTCGTCGAGGCTGCAGAAAAACGCGCGAGCGGAACGGCTAGAGTCCACAGGTTGGAAATGCACCACGGAAATTAATAAACTACCAAACCCCCAAGGCAATGCCCCAAAATCTGACCACCCCTTGTCTATCATGGCAGCGCAGCAAGGTTTGGCGCAGACGACGTAACAGCTGTCTGCGCCTAAACCCTTCAACCCTTGTGCACGCGAGGCAGCGATTAAAGGCGAAGAGAAAACAGCTTAAATGGTCAAAACGCCCCCTTTACCCAAGGTCAAGATAAAACCCACTCGTACAAGATTAAATCCTGGTTGGACGAGGGAAAAACGCCGGGGACCCCAAAACATGGGAGAAAACCAAAAACCGTTCAAACGCACTGGAAAAAAGGAGAAATAAACCTACCTGGCAATCCGGCGAAACGAGCGAGCTGATGGCGGTTGAAATTCTACTCTTTCCACCTGGAAGCTGGTACAACGACATCTAGACCTTCACGCACTCCAAAGATCGACAGCTCAACACTATACTCACCGCAACAGTGCTCGACAATAAAACAAAACAATACAAACCCCAAACCGTCGCACCATATATATTAAAAAATGCCACACGTTTGAGAGCATTTAAATTGGGCGCGAAATGAAAGATGCGTCAGGCGACTAGAGCTTCAGTCCCTCCGCAACAGCGGACAATCCCCAGCACCAACTTACCCGCAATGGCTAATAGAACACGTGAATCAACAGTAATCAGGTGTCGACGGATTACCTTGATCGGATGACCAAGAGTCCGGACCCCTCCGCAACGGCGGGCCCCCGAATCGGAGCCCAATCAAATTGAAACCTTCCATAATGGTGAATCCTCAGAGCATGATGCCGCCTGCAATGGAGGAGGAAACAATGGCCAAGCGCTCCGATACAAAGCCGGGAGACAAACAAAACCCACATCGGAGCGCTACAGAAAGTCCACAACCGGAAACGGTCCGCAACGTCGGAGGGTAGGATCAAAGATTTGTCCGCAGCATCGGACGAGGGAGACTTCAAATCCTTCTAATGAAGAAAATAAATAAATAAAAAACCACCCAAAATGTCTAAAATGGAACTCACGCGCAACGGTCGGACATTCAAAACTCACCCGCAACGGCGGGGTGACCAAGAAAGTCCAAACTCGAAGAAGGCCCGCAACGGTGAAGAGTCCAATGACTTAACTCCCGATTCAACAAGGCTTTGAAAGATATGCAAAACGACGATGAACTCAAATAAATATGGGATTCTTTAAAACATTGAATGAGGAAAACCAATCGATTGACAGCAACCCACAATGATGGAAGACGCTTCAGCAAATCATAGACCAAAAAATCAAAAGGCTAAAATCAAGAAAAGAACCAACTAATTCAAAGTAAAGGAGGGTCCCAAAATTTTAGAATTTCGGGAAAAATGTTGCAGCTGCAATAGGTCCAAATGCAATTTCTCAATATTTTATAGAAAGGGCACAGATTGTACATTCTATGGTAAAGGTTTCAGACCTAGAAGATGAAACAGCAACACATAAAAGTCCGTACAACTTCACTATGTTGAATAGTCTTGAAACATGTCACCTTGGGAAAACCTTCATAAGTCCCAATTGGTGAAACCAATTCTGTGGAAACCTATGGTGTTGGAACAATAATAGATGAGGATACCTTAGTATGAAATTTCAAACATAAACGAGCAGTACTTTTGGATATACCTCAGAAATAGTATCAGGAATTTCTGCAGAAGAAATTGGTAAACTAGGGCTTCCTGTTCCCGGAGCTTCTCTCCACTATTTCCAGAAAAGGAGTACATTAGACAGCTCACCTTGAAGAGGTCTATCTTTCTATCTAATCAGATCTGAAAGATTCCATGTTTTGAAAATTAGGGTTTCTCTTACAAACCCTATATTAGCAAGCTCTGGAACCAAGATGGACACTTCAAATCGGTAAGATATAATCTTTTTTTATTTATAGTTGAGGTTGTCATTTCAAGATGACTAATCACACCAGCTTGATGACAAGTTTGGTGAGGCTAACAAATTCCAAGCATGGAAGTGTAGGATCTAGCTAGTTCTTAAAGGAAATGAATTGGACACCTACATAAGTAGAGAGGTTCTAGTTCCAGATGGAGATGAGGCTAAAAGACTTACACAAGAATAACTTGGTCAATGCCAAGAAGATCATTGTTGATTCAATCACAGATCACCTTATACCACAAGTGTCTTCCCTAAAGACACCGAAAGAGATGTTTGATTCCTTGACCAAGCTATTTGAATGGAATAACATAAATTAGAAGATGACTTTGAGAAAACAGTTGAAGAATGTGAATATCCAGAATGCAGAGACCATACAGTGATACTTTACAATGGTCTCTCAAATCAAAAAACAACTTGAAGCAGAAGAAGAAGTGGAGAATGCAGAAGTTGTGATAACCACCTTGAATGGCCTCCCAGGATCATGGGATTCATTCATTCAAGGAATATATGCCAGAAAGAAGTGATTACTTTCAGCAGACTCTGGGAAGAGCACACACAATAAGAATCTCGACTTATATTAAGACAAAAGAAGATGGGAGCAACTAAAGATCAAGTTTTCACAATTCAAAGAAGATACCTCAAGCGATGAGGAATATGAAGAACTCAAGTCTTGAAGATCCTCTTATTCATCTTAAGCATTTGGATAAGAAATTATGTTTTCATGAATGAAGAAGATGATGAAGCTGAAAGAAGGAGTCTACCCATGAAAAAATAAAGATAAGTATTCAATTGTAATTTCATGATATTGTTTTGCTATGCACTTGTTTATATTCAGTTGATGTGTTATGCATGATAGAATGTTTGCATTAATGACAGTATACTACTAATATGCATGTGATGGGTAATTAGCTCATGGTGCTATAAAAATCTCCATTGCTACTTATCTAGAATGAAACCTCTTTGTTGACATATTGGATTAGTGCACTGTAACGTCCCCGACCTTCCGACTGACGAAGAGGATGCTACGATACATCAAATCATCCGGGCATCTAGCCCCATGAACATGAACATACATACATATAGTGTTGAAGCATGGTACTTAAAACATAAAACATTTTATGAAGCATAATCATTCATATACACAACAAAAGCAAAACATATCAATCAGCATTCATGCATATATAGATCAGCATTTAACATGTATATCATCATTCATCAATGGTAAATATATAATTGCAAACACAAGTTAGGCAAGAGTACTTATGTTATAGAGAACTTGTTCCACAACCAGCTACGTCACTACAACGTTCCACCCAACCATAGGCCCGTGTGCTCCTTACTCTTTCAGCAATGATGCCACCCCTGAGCCGAGCATGATTCCCCAAGGAATAAGGAACTAACAAGATTACATGTAGCCAAGGATAAAAACACCACTAGGGTACACAGTTCAGCCAAGCCAACACATTTGGGTTTATTAGGCAAACAGCAGATTAGCCAAGCCAACAAATTGGGTTTATCAGGCCATCCAGGAGCTGGGAAAGGCTAATTCTAAGCTGGTGCACTGATACCAGAACTAGAGTGGATTCTAGAACACCCACACACACCCAACACAAGGAAATTAGTCCTTTATCTCCAAGGCTATCCCTCAGACCCTGATCTCCCTTCCAGTGTTATTCAAGGGTTGTGGAGAAGAAGACCAGCTCAGCAGCTTTGTCTATGTGGTTCTTAACCAACCAGATTTATCAAGCACCTCAGGCCCTCATTCACCACTCCAATGCAGTCTGAGGACAAAACCAATGCATGCAAGCAGTCAAACAGCTATTCATCTTTTACAGGGGAAAAACACATTTGAACAAAATGCAGGTATTCATAGCATTCTTCAACCAATAGCACCATAAAAAAAGGAAAGACACAGCCAAACAAATCATGGCAATGACAACCCACAATCAAATCTAAGGACATAGCGCACAAATCTCACTACAGTCGCTGGGAAAACTTGTACAGACTGGGAATGGAACTAGTTCTAACTTCTAACTCTGTGTGAGATACAGAACGCAACCCACATAACTATGGATGTGATTACAAACACAATTTCAACGATGGGAAGAACAGAACATTAAGAAATCTGCAAATGGTGGAAAAAGACACACTCTCTGCATGATCAGAGGAGAGAAACAATCCACTAGCCCTCGAATTCGTGAGGCATAGGAGAACTATCTTCTGCATTAACAGGGAATAAAACCCATTGACTAGCAATCCTGAGAGAGAAGGTGAACCCCCAATAATGGAATGTGGATTCCTTTAACTCCCTCGCGTGAAGGAACTGAACAAGCTCACGATCGGGGTAGTGGACAGGCCAACAGATGCATCATGGAGAGAGAGTGATCAGGCGTGGGCATGGTCCTTTTGCCAACCAATTCTCTCTCCCAACTAACCAACAGAAAACCAAGGTGGTGGGAGTAAAAGAGAGAGGTGACACCTGGCTCTTCCCCATGACTCAAATTTCAACATCCCCCCCTTCCTTATCCTTTGGAATCATGCCCCTTCTCAATTTAGTTGCCTCAAACATAGCTGGTTGGGTTATTTAATTAAAATGCATGTTTACATGGTGCCACAATTAACTATATGTCGTACGTCCCGATATACCTTCGGTGACCATTCCCAAAACAGAAACACAACATAGCCAAATTGATGGTGGGGCCTTAGCCTTTAACTCTGCACCAAGATTATTTACAATATGTGTATCATGTATTTTTAATGCAAGCAGAGTTAAAACTGGGTATTACATTCCCCTCCCCCTTCAATAGCATTGTCCTCGGTGCTTTTACAAAATTTAAACAAAATGCTACACTAGTACCACCTCAGTGTTTCATAGGATGGAACCAAAATGGATGTGCCAATTGCATGGAATCCTCCAGCTCCCAATTAGCTTCTTTAGGTCTGTAATGTTCCCATTGCACCTTTACCTACCCTATGGCTCGGTTCTAGAGCATTGTGACCTTCCTGTCGAGGATGCGCATTGGCTCAATTTGGAACTCTCCCTCGGGTTCCACCTAAATCACATTCCAATTTATCACATGGTTAGGATCATGTACATATTTCTTAAGAAAAGAAACATGGAAAACATTATGAGCTCTAGTACTAGCAGGAAATGCAAGTCTATATGCAATAGGCCCTATTCTTTCAAGCACTTCAAATGGCCCACAATATCTAGGTGACAACTTGGCACAACTTCCAAGCTTCAAGGAAATTTTCTTTGCTTTCACTCTGAGGTAAACATGATCCCCAACACTGAACTCTTTGTTCACCCTATGCTTACCTGCATAGCTTTTGTGTCTGTCCCGTGCTGCTTTCAGATTCTATCTAATCTTTACAACCTCTTGCTCCATTTCCTTAAGCAATTATGGTACAAGCACAACTCTGTTCACCAAGTTGTCCCAAGTCACTGGTGTCCTACACCTTCTGCCATACAAAGCTTCATACGGACTCATCCCCAAAGATTCCTACTATCCATTGTTGTAAGCAAACTCTACCAAGTGTAAGTAATCTTCCCACTTGGTTGTTTTGTCCATCACATACATGCGAAGCATATCTTCAAGCACCTGGTTAACTCTTTTTGTCTTCCCATCTTTCTAAGGATGGTATGCAGTGCTAAAGTTTAACTTTGTACCCAAATCTACAAACAACCCCTTCCAATAATTGGAAGTGAACTTGACATCTCTATCAGAGACTATTACCTTCGGCAATCCATGCAATTTGAAAATCTCCTTCATGAAGATCTTGGAAATGTCATCAGTCTTATGCGTAGATTTCACTTGTATAAAATGTGCTTCCTTTGTCAACTTGTCTACCACAACCATGATGGAATCATGTTGTCTCCAAGTCATCGGCAATCCTGTAATAAAATCCATGGAAATAACTTCCCATTTCCATTCTGGAACTGGAAAAGGCTGCAACAAGCCTGCTGGATGTTTATGCTCAACCTTTACCTGTTGACATTTCATGCACCTTGAAATGTATTCACCCATGTCCTTTTTCATACCTAGCCAAAAGTACTGCCTTCTAGCTGTAGCAATTGTCTTTCGATATCCTGGGTGACCAGAATACGAAGCTTGATGGATTTCATCCATAACAACTCTCCTCAAATCTGCTACATTCAGAATATAAAATCTGCCCTTAAAAGTGAGAAGTCCATCTTCTTCCAATTTATATCCCTCATACTTCTTCTCAAGACTTTGCTACTACAATTTGTCTTTTACTTGCTCATACAATTAATCTCCGGCAACATGATTATGCCTCAATTCTGATTGGCAAATACTAAGAGATGACACATGCATTTCCTGTACCTTCCTGTTAAGTGCATCAACTACCTTATTTTATTTTCCTTTTATGTGCTTGATTTCAAAATCAAACTCACATAAAAATTCCAGCCATCTCGCTTGCCTAGCATTCAAAGTAGGCTGATCAAACAAATACTTCAGTCCATAGTGATATGTTCTGAGTTCAAATCTTATACCCATCAAGTAATGTCTCCACATCTTGAGAGCATGTACTATGGATGCAAGCTCTAAGTCATGAGTGGCATAGCTCTTCTCATGATCCTTCATATTTCTTGACTCATAACATATCACGTGGTTGTCCTACATAAGGACTCCTCCAAGCCCTTGTCGACATGCATCGATACATACCACAAAATCTTTCTCTGGGTCTGCAACCTTCAATACTGGTGCACTGGTGAGAAGATTCTTCAACCATTGGAAGCTTTCTTCACACTTCAAACTACATTTGAACTTCATCCCCTTATTTTGCAAAGAAGTGATGGCATGTGCAACCTTGGAAAATCCTTCGATGAATCTCCTGTAGTATCCTGCAAGTCCCATAAAAGATCTTACATCCGTCACATTTCTTGGAGTAGGCCAATTCATAATGGCTTCAATCTTCTCAAGGTCTACTGATATACCCTCTTCTAAGATAATGTGACCCAAATACTGAATTCTATCCCTGTAGAAGTCATACTTGCTCAACTTTGCATACAGCTAATGTTCCCTGAGCACTTGCAATGTCAATCTCAAATGCTCTTCATGCTCTTCCTCATTCTTAGAATAAACAAGAATGTCATCAAGGAAAACAAGAACAAACTTGTCCAAATACTTACTGAAGACACTGTTCATAAGGCACATAAATGTGGCAGGTGCATTTGTGAGACCAAATGGTACCACTACAAACTCATAATGTCCATACCTTGTCCTAAAGGTTGTCTTATGAATGTCTTCATCCTTGATTCTCACCTGATGGTAACCAGACCTCGAGTCAATCTTGGAAAATACCTTTTCTCCTCTCATTTTATCAAATAGGTCATCAATCCTGGGAAGAGGATATTTATTCTTCATAGTAACCTTGTCCAACTGTCTGTAATCAATACATAACCTGAGTGTACCATCTTTATTCTTTACAAACAGAACCGATGCTCCCCAAGGAGACACACTTGGTCGGATATATTTCTTTTCCAACAACTCTTGCAGTTGCATCTTCAATTCTAGCATCTCCAGTGTACTCATTCTGTAGAGTGTCTTGGACACTGGTGTTGCTCTTGGCACAAGTTCAATGGTGAAATCAATGTCCCTCTGTGGAGGAAGTCCTAGAATCTCATTAGGAAACACATCCTTGAATTCTTGTAACACCTAATAGTCTTCCAACCTAGGAGTTTCATCTCCTATTGGTTCCAGAATATGAGCTACATACAATTGGTAGCCTTTCCTACAGAACTTCTTCAACTACATTTCTAAAACCTGTCTTACTAAAATTAATTTCAGAATACCTTTCACAACTATCGGGTTTCCTTCTTCATCCATGCATTCAAAAGTTTTGTTATAGTAGTCAAGCTTCACTCTGTGAGCTTCTAACCAATCCATTCCAATGAGAACATCATAGGAGCCAAGTGGTAGAACATTCAGATCTACACAAGTGTTCAATCCATTCATGACCAATAGACATTTCTCTACCATGTAACTGACTTTTCTCTTAGTCCCAGTGGCTATCTGAACTAACCAAGATTTTATATGCTTTTCCTTCTTAAAAGCACAAATCTCCACTACTCTAGGAGTAATGTAACTATGGGTAGAACTAGGGTCAATCAAAATAGAAACAAATTGTTCAACAATCTTACCTACAACTTCAACCACAGTTGACTGGTGATCTACCTGGCAGTCCTCCAGTGCTGCATAAATTCTAGGGACTACTCTGGCTACCTGACCCACTATTTCTTCTCCCCGAATGTTATAAGATGGTCTTGCACTTTCATTCTCAAGTGGACAATATCTGCGCAAGTGAGGTCCTTCACATTTCCGACATTTGAGTGGACCTTTATTCTGGTGTGGCTCTTTAGGATTTCCACCTATCACTCCAACTAGATTACTCGTATCTTGGGATGGCTGGTTCTGCTGATTCCTGAATCTAGAAGGTTTGAACCCTTTCTTTCTTTGGTCAAACTTCTCATTCATTTTGTCCTTCCATGCCTTATGGTAATCAGGATTACCTTTGCTTTGCTCATAGAAATACTTAGCCTTCCTTATTGCTTCTTCGAGAGTTCTTGGCTCATAGAATTCAATTCTATATTTGTAGGCTTGTGGCAATCCACTCAGAAACCGCTGGATCTTTACTTTTTCATCTCTGACGTACCAGACATACCTCAACAATTCCAAGAATTTGTTTGCATATTCATCCATGGTCTGTTGTCCCAATCTTAGCTCATGGAATTCCTTGATCTTGTCATCATAATACCTGTCAGAAAGGTATTTTTTCCTGAAATACTTCTTGAACTATTTCCATTTCAGTTTCCTTTTACCGATCTTCTTTACTTTCTTGAAGTGTTTCCACCAAATGCATGCCCTTCCATTTAGATTGAATATGGAAACTCGTGCCTTCATGTTTCCTGAATAATCCTGCACTTAAAAGTACTTCTTGATCCCAAGAAGCCAAGCTTCAACTTCTTGTCCCATCTTTATCTCACCATCAAATGTAGGAGGTTTAGCTTTCCTAAATTCATCTCAAGAGCGATCCCTATGGTGCCTTCTTCTTTTCCTTTTATGAGAATATGAAGTTGTATCTCCACTAGATTCCTCATAGTCAAATGATCCACTGGAAGTCCTTCTTATTGTCCTAGTGCTGCTCTTACTGCCTTCTGGCCTTGATGTACCTCATCCAAAATCTATCTTTTTCTGTAAATCTGTCAAAATATGCAATATGGCAGCATTCAACTGATGCTACTCTTCCTGGGCTTTAACCAAGCTTCTCATGGTGGCTACAACCTCAGACGGTGTCCCCTAGAATCTCCTTCCATTAGACTCTATGTCCTCATTTCCATTACGGACATTTTCTCCCATGGCATCTTTTGCTCGCTCGTAAGAATCCCGAGCATCATACCCATCATGGGTTCTCATGACTGAACCACCTCTTGCTTTACCACACTATACTTTATGGAGTACTACTCTTGGAAATTATCTATAGTTCTGCAAATGTGTTAGTAGCAAACTGTTAGATGCATAAATTAATATAAATCAAACTACTTACCTTTTTCTTCTAGAAATTTCATAAAACAACAATTATGCTAAAACACAGAATTTTCCCTATTTCATATTCATCTCTATGACAACGGACAGTCTGCTAAAATCGACTGAAAGGTAGTTAAAAACTGCTCAAAAAATCACCAAGAAATTGTTCTGAAAAAACCCAAATATTCTTAGGTCCAATCGAACCTCCTCCTAACTAAATCTCCAACATTGCGGTGGTAAAAAAAACTATGCTTTCGATCTGCATCAGCAAAGAAATTGTATGTTCATCGGTGGTCTATTGTTTATTCCTTTCCGGCATTTTGGTAGGTAAAATTACTAAACTTCCACTCTATATCGGAGAGCAAAACAACTGTGCATCGGTTGCATAGTCGTCTGAGCAGCTACAACAGTGGAAAATAATCTTCCTACCATTTCCAAAAGTGAACTAGCTGAGTTTCTGATCGGCGATCCGATCATTAACAAATTTTCAATGCTTTCTTACTCCTCAAGTCAGGTCTCTTCCCAGCTAACTCCCCAGCGTGTCGGCGATTCGTTGTTATATTCCCTTCCGTCGTATCGGTACTTAATCATCTATCGTTCTAAATTTCGTCGGCAATAGCATGGGTTAACTTGTTGCATCGAAGGTCAGGTTCCCTACGCACCGGACGATTAATCATCAAGCCTTCTGCAATGGTGGTCCACAATCAAACTAAATATTCCACAACTCCTAACTTTGTCAGAGGTCAGAGCCTCTATAATCCGTGGCATCGGTGCTCAGAGGCATTCCTCATCGGGCGGTTAGTCTCTTTGATCTCCGTAATGGCATACGCTTCAACAAAATTCACTTGTTGTAGCTCATCAGCGACCACATCCTCTGAGTATCGGCGATGTGATCAGCTAACCGTTGCCAATGGCCGATGATTCGAGGACTTAGAAAAATTGAACATTTTTCTCTTTAGTCTTCCTTTTCTTCCACCGATTCTATTGACTCCATCTCCCCTTATACGTCGCCACATCAATAAACAACCACCCCGGCATTGGCAAGTGGAATCTGTAACCTTCAGAGTTTTAGTGGACTAGGATTCTGCAACGGTGGCACTTTGTTCCACTAATTCCTTCCCCTGTAGTCGCCAACTTTAGTCGCATCGATAACATGATCAGCTGTGCGTCGACGATGAGATCAACTAATCATTGTCGATCGCCGACGGTCCCATTACTTCATCAAATTTTCCAAAATGCCTTGACATCGGAGGTCGCAGGCTCTATGCGTCAGGAGCATAGTGGTCTAGACATCCGCAATGGTGGGTGCTCGATCAACTGATCTCCAGCGATGATTTCAACACTTAAACAAAAAATTTGAAACTTTTTCCTTCTGTCAACGGTCGAAACCACTAGTACTACTGCATCGACGTTTTATTCCCCACGGCAACCGCAACGGCGGCAACCCATTCAACTAACTCTTGCCGATGTTCTTCGGTAGTTTCCACGTCTAACCATCAGCGATGAGAACAAATATCTTCCACCGATCGTCGATGGTCCGATTTAGGAAAAATTTCAAAGTTTTTCTGGTTACCGTCCATCGGGTGGCCTTCCCACTAAGTGCATGCTGCATCAGAAGATCTTGTTACTAAGTATTCTAATGGGCCGATAGTTTTGGCACTTAGAAAATTTTCTGAGTTTTCCTGCCATAATTTTCTGATTGTTGTTGGACAGAAGGAAACCTGCCTCTACTATCTGATCTGTCATGGCCCATTCAGGCCCATGCTGCAACTAGAGCTCTGATACCACACTGTAACATCCCGGACCCTCCGACCGACGAAGAGGACGCTACGATACATCAAATCATCCAGGCATCTAGCCCCATGAACATGAACATACATACATATAGTGCTGAAGCATGATACTTAAAACATAAAACATTTTATGAAGCATAATCATTCATATACACAATGGAAGCAAAACATATCAATCAGCATTCATGCATATATAGATCAACATTTAACATATATATCATCATTCATCAATGGTAAATATATAATTGCAGACACAAGTTAGGAAAGAGTACTTATCTTATAGAGAACTTGTTCCGCAACCAGCTACGTCGCTGCAACATTCCACCCAACCATAGGCTTGTGTTCTCTTTACTCTCTTAGCAATTTTGCCACCCTCGAGCTGGGAATGATTCCCCAAGGAATAAGGAACTAATAGGATTACACGTTGCCAAGGATAACAACACCATTAGGGTACATAGTTCAGCCAAGCCAACATAGTTGGGTTTATCGGGCGAATAACAGATTAGCCAAGCCAACGAAGTTGGGTTTATCAGGCCATCCAGGAGCTGGGAAAGACTAATGCTAAGCTGGTGCACCGATAGGAGAACCAAACTGGCTTCTATAACACCCACGCACACCCAACACAAGGAAATCAGTCTTTTCTATGCAATGCAGTCCCTCAAACCCCAATCTCCCTTCCAGTGCTATTTAGTGGTTGTGGAGAAGAAGACCAGCTGAGCGGCTCTGTCTGTGTAGTTCTCAACCCACCATGTTTATCAAGCACATCAAGCCCTCATTCACCACTCCAATGTAGTCCAAAGACAAAACCACTGCATGCAAGCATCCAAACAACTATTCATCTTTTATAGGGGAAAAACACATTCGAACAAAACGTAGGTATTCACAGCATTCTTCAACCGATACCACCATAAAAAAGGAAAGACACAGCCAAAAAAATCATGGCAATGATAGCCCACAATCAACTCTAAGGACACAGGGCACAAATCTCACTGCAGTTGCTGGGAAAAATTGTACAAACCGGGCCGAATGGAACTGGTTTTGACTTCCAACTCTACGTGAGAGACAGAACACAACCCACAGAACTATGGATGCGATTACAAACATAATTTCAACTATGGGAAGAACAGAACATTAACAAATCTTCCAATGGTGGAAAAAGACACACTCTCTGCATGATCAGAGGAGAGAAACAATCTACCAGCCCTCAAATTCGTGAGGTAGAGGAGAACTATCTTCTGTGTGAAAAGGGGAAGAAAACCCACCGACTAGAAATCCTGAGAGAGAAGGTGAACCCCCAACAATGGAATGTGGATTCCTTTAACTCCCTTGCATGAAGGAACTAAATAGGCTCACAACTGGGGTAGTGGACAGGCCAACAGATGCGTTGTGGAGAGAGAGTGAGTAGGTGTGGGCGTGGTATTTTTTCCAACCAATTCATTGTCCCAACTAACCAATAGAAAACCAAGGTGGTGGGAGTAAAAGAGAGAGGTTACATGTGGCTCTTCCCCATGACTCAAATTTCAACATCCCCCCCTTCCTTATCCTTCGAATTCATGCCCCTTCTCAATTTATTTGCCACAAACATAGTTGGTTGGGTTATTTAGTTAAAATGCGTGTTTACATGATGCCACAATTAACTATATGCCATACGGCCCGATATACCTTCGATGACCATTCCCAAAACAGAAACACAACATAGTCAAATCGATGGTGGGGCCTTGGCTTTTAGCTTCGCACCAAGATTATTTACAATATGTGTATCATGTATTTTTAATGCAAGCAGGGTTAAAACTGGGTTATTACATTCACAATAACAATGTTTTCCTAGTAGAGATGGAAGGCATCTAGAAATTTTCTGTGAGATATGGATGAATCTTGTATTGGCTAAAATAGTTGCATGATCATATATTTATGCATAATAATTTTCCATGATGAATATGCATGATGGAATGTTTCTAATCATACAACTAGTGCATTTTACTTGCAGGAAAGATCACGTACAATCACCTACAAGAAAAGAAGCATGAGACTTATTCCGAAAAACAAGTGATGACAGTTCAAGATTCACGCTAATAATTCAAAATGAAGAATGATGTCTATGATGTAGTATCAAGACCTAAAGGGAAGTTCGTAGTTCCATCATGCAGTAGATGGAAACATCATGGGATACAATGCAGGATTCGTAACATGAGGCTTCTCATGGAAATAAGGCATAGACTACGAAGAGACATTTGCAGCCACCAGAAGTTAAGACACATGACAAGCAGACTCATGTGTGCAAATTAAAGAAGGCCTTGTACAATATCAGAAGTAACTCATGGGCTAACACATACAAGAAGAGCTTGAAGATCACCTAGAGTGATGAAGATCTTAACCTTTTCTACAAGGTTGAAGATGAAAGCCTATAAAGGATGACAAGCTCACAGATGGGTGCAAGAAGAATGCTTTCAAGATAAAGTATCTTGGTATCCAGTGACCCTAGATGGATACATAGAATATTAGTATCATAGGAAGCTAATTGTCACTCAAGTACAGAATTTTTCAGTACATAGAGTATGAAAGGCAGAGGGAGAACGATGCTCCGCTTCAGAGGGAGTGACCACAGAAGATCCCAAGGTTCGACATGGTACGATAGGATGGGTAGCTTACTGATGACTCTAGGATTTACTGAGAGTAAAGTAGATTCCAACCTTTTCTTCAAGGTTAAAGGTGGAATACCATTGATGCTCCTATTATATGTTGATGAATTTTTCCTGACAGAAAAGAGGAACTCATTGAAGTTGAAAGAACAAGACTTGCTGCCGAGTTCAAGATGAAGTACTTGGATATGATGCACTACTTTCTAAGCATGGAGGTGTGGCAGAATGTGGATAGAATCTCCCTAGGACAAGGGAATTATTTAGTATATATCCTAAAGAGGTTCAGGATGATGGACTATAAGGCCATGACCACACCTATGGCATCGAACATGAAGTTATTGAGTGCTTCCTCATCAGAATTGGTTGATGCCTTGATGGATCATTAGATGATTTGTTCCTTAATGTACCTGACGAATACGAGACTAGATATTTTCTTTGATGTGAACACATAGAGACATGTTCACCTGATGGTTGCAAAGCATGCAGTGAGGTACCTAAAAGGTACATTTGAGTATGGGCTCAAGTATGATACGAATCTGAAGATTAACCTAGAGGGTTATGTGGATTTGGATTGGGCAGGTAGTGCCATTGATCAAAAGAGCACTTATTGATATAGAAGGAAGCAGTAATGCGTGGCATTGAGTACAGCCAAGGAACAATATGTTGTCACTTGCTATTTGGGAGGTAGTATGCTTCTTTTGAAAAATACTATTTGATTTGGTTGATCTGACTTACATTTTTGTATGATGCGGAGAGGAACAGTGAAGCTCTAGTATGTGATCCAGATTGAGATCTCTCGAAAGAGGGAGTTCTAGAATATCCAGTGAGATAGGTTGTCTGAGCATAAATCTTGGTGAAGCTCATAGGTTTCTCAGACGTAATCGGTCGTATAGGTTTTCCTCGGATGTAATAAGTCCTAGCGAAGCTCGTAGGTTATCCTTAGACATAATCAACCCTGATGTGATTCTATGCTAGAAATGGCCAGAGTGAAGTTTGAGTACATCAGGGAGAAGCTTGGTGTTCTCCAGATCGAGGTTCCTTCCAAGGGGAAGTGATGAGTCCGTGAGCCCTTCTGACATGGTGATAGGATTGGTTCCTTCCATGGTCAGATATAAGTGCAGAGTCATTCTGATATGACTATGGGATTGGCTCCCACATGATCAGATGTAAGTGTAGAGCCATTCTGATATGACTATGGGATTGGTTCCCACATGATCAGATGTAAGTACAGAGCCATTCTAATATGACTGTGGGATTGGCTCCCACATGATCAGATATAAGTGCAGAGCCTTTCCCCGGTTGATAGATGGTGTGTCCTATCATGTCGACGGATGTAAGTGCAGAGCCTTTCCCCAGATGATAGATGGTGTGTCCTATCATGCAAACAGATGTAAATGCAGAGCCTTTCTCTAGATGGTATATGGTGTGTCCTACCATGCTATTAGATATAAGTGTTGATCCCTTCCTTGGATATTAGATGGTGTGTCCTACTATGCCAAAGGATGTAAGTGCTGAGCCTTTCTAACTGGGTCAGATATAAGTTCTGAGCCTTTCTAACTGGGTCAGATATAAGTGATGTGCCTTTCTATGGATAGTAGATGGTGTGTACTGCTATTCTAGTAGATGTAAGTGCTGAGCCTTTCCTTGGATGATATATGGTGTGTCCTATCATGCTAGTGGATGTGAGTGTTGGGCCTTTCTGACATGGTGGTGGATGTGTTCCTCCCATGTTCAGATGTGAGTGTTGGGCATGCCTTTTTGACATGATGGTGGATGTGTTCCTCTCATGGTCAGATGTAAGCATTGGGCAGGCCTTTTTGACTAGGTTAGATATAAGTGCTGAAGAAGATGAAGACCTACATGGAGGCTAGGCCTACAACCAGCATGAAAAAGCAATGGCTCTATAGAACTTCCTGTGACGAGTAGAATGAAGAGATAGCACCATTTTATTGAAATGGCGGAAGCAATAATGATGATGGTTATCCAGTGATGATCCAACTTTGATGATGATCTAGTGATGATCCAACTTTGATGATGATCCAGTGATGATCTAGCTTTGATGATGATCCAGTAATGATCCAGCTTTGATGATTATCTAGTGATGATCCAATGATTATCCAACTTAGATGATAATGTAATGATGATCCAATGATGATCCAGTGATGATGATCCAGAGATGATCCAGTGATGATCCAGACTTGATCCAGAGAAGAATACTTGTGCTGATGAATTGTGTCAAGAGAATACCTTCCTAGTTAAGAGGGAGTGTTGATGTATTTGTAACTTAGGAATGTATGCACTTGTATATATTATGTATTAAACCCCGATGTTACTATCGAGAAGTATCTATAATATAAAAAAGTCATGTAAATTCATTGAGTTTAACACTCCATTGTAAGTCGAGGAAATAGTCCACACAAATGAGTTAATTTTAACCCTCCTTGTTGATCAGAGGGTAGAGTCCCCACAGTTGTGGGGCACTAGGGTTATTAGACTCTCCTAGATATGTCAGCCATAGTAAGTAATTTTTAAGTGAGGCCGACATGTTGGAGTGGAAATAAAGTGAACGAAAGAATATAAATAGAGAGTGAGACTCTCTATTTATAACACACACACACACACTCACTCACTGGGGCGCATAAGTGAGAGAGGATAAACTCTCTCAAGTGAGAGAGAGAGAACAACTGTGGAGATCATATTTTCTATCTTTAGGTTTTACTACTGCCATTGGTGCTCATTCTATCTCTAAGGAAGTTGTGGGGTTTTCTCATGTATGGTTTCCCCAAGGAAAATTCTTTGCGTCTCTTGTCTCTTGTGATTATTGATGTGCATGTTATTCTCTCAGATAAGATCCTAAGATCATATTTCTTAAATGATAAAAATCTAACACAAAATGTCAGTAATGACATATAAATAACCTTAACAATTACATGACATGAATCCTAATGTCGATGAGTGATTAAGAACACTAATGGCATATGCGTGACCATAATAACAATGATGACGATGATTTTCTTAATGATGTACTTAATGTTGATGATGACTATGATAATGAGGATGATGATCAAGATGATTTTGATGTACCATATGTAATTGATGATGATGATGATGACAACTTCAATGTCCACGATGATGATACATGTCATAATACTTATGGATACTGGAAAACTTGAGATATTGGAGTTAATAACAAGTAATAGTGGTTGTAAGGTTTTGACCATAAAAATATTGTTATCCATTGGGTTTTACGTTGGATAATATGTCCATTTGTTTTAGTAGTTCCCCCAACCCCCCCCTACACCTCCCTTGCAGAAAGGTAGTACAATACCATGTATCATGGTGCTACCAAAATGTCACCCTACAATGTTGTTTTTGACAACCAACCCATCCATACCCTCATTTTTACCAAGAACATCCAAGGAACAAAAAGTGTATATCAATCTCAACACAAAACCTAGCTTTATTTTTATTCTTAAGGGCATGTTGGTCGTGGTTTAAAATGGAATGAAAAAACAAGCATTTCAATAATGATCATAGTGTTACTTTGAAGAAGTGGATCAAATTGTTTTACATCTTTGGCCTTATAAGCGGATATATCAATGAAAATAGAAGTTAGTTTCTCTATGTACTCTTCGAGAGGGACTTTTACTTGGCACTTTAAGTTAATCACAAAGGTATTTAGAGATATGAGTTGAAATTATAATACTAATACACAATGACTTGTATAACTATATTACAAACCTAGTGTCACCTCCATATTCTATTTAGGTCTACCATTTTTAATGTGTGGGGACTACTTTTTGTTTACAATACTAAAAGATGAACTAATATGATTTTCTCATTCACCCCCTAGGGCCTACTTTTTGTCTACATTATTCAAATATGAAATAATCCATCATATATTAATCCTTAAAATTATGCACATATCTCTTTCTTAGGTAAAAATTCAGGGCCCATGTGGTGGTCAAATGCTCTATCCACGAGTCATAATTAATAGTTATATACTAATTGAGGATTTTTGGATGATTTTATAAACCCCACAAAATATATGTTTCAATATGGTTTTATAACCCCCCCCCCAAAAAAATAGTCAAGAAAATTTTACTTTTAGAGGCGTTGTTTTAAATACCATTGCCGAAAGTTCAATTATCATGAGTTTTGGTGGGTGGGGGATTAGAAGCACTTCCCCTAAATATATTTTTCAAAGTATGTTCTCAATATCCATCCTCTTGAAGATTAATTCAATTTACCACTAATTACCCTTTAATTGACCCCTAATTAACCTCATAATCGACCCCTAGTTATTACCCCTAGTTAACCACTAATTGCACCTAAATGACCCCTACTTTACCACTAATTACCTCTAAATCATCCATGCTTACCACTAATTAACCCTTGATACCCTTTAAATGGTCCCTAATTTTTTAGAAGGAAAACCTCATGGAGAAACCCAAGGGATGCTTCTAAACATTCATATATGGTATAGTCCCTAGTAAAGCCATCAATGTAGACTAGTGTGCCTCACATACAAGGATTTGAAATGGGCACATGCTGCCATGAACCTAACTAAATTCCCAACATCATTGGAAACCTTGGTTTAGTAAATCCCTTGGGATAAGTGGACCCTATTTACCTATAATTACCCTTATTTAACTCATAATTGACCCCTAATTACCACTAATTATCCCCTAAATACCCCCTAATTGACCTTGTATTAACCCTTAATTACCACTAAATATCCCTAACTACCCCCTAATTTACCCTGTATTAACCCCTAATTACCACAACTCATTACATAATAATTACCCCTAAATGACCCTTATTTACCTGTAATTGACCACAAATTACCCTTCAATGATCACTGATAAACCCTTAATTACCCTTCGTTTACCCATAATCACCCATAAATGACCCTTAACTCTGTGCAGGACTCAAGTCCATCACATAGGCCTTACAGAGGGAATATTTTGGATTGTGAGTGGTATATGATAGCCATTTTGGGATGTATAACACCATGAATAATTTTTTACTACTAGGCCATGGCTTGGGATTAACCTCTAGGGTGTAAGTTCATCATGAGACTTCAAGTTTTTGGTGACTCTTTATTGATCATTAACTGGATAAAATATCACATACCACTGAGGAATATATATCTTAGGCCCATTTCTGAAGAGTTGATCATAATTGTCTTTAAATTTTGGGAAATATCCTTCCAACATGTTTTCAGAGAGATGAATCAAATTGTAGATCATTTATCAAAGGATGGTATCTTATTGGGTGATGGTGAATGGAAAAAATGGGAATGTCAAAATGACACCATCATGGAGGATGATCCAGGTCCCATCTATGTCTAAAATATGCAGCTCCAATTGCTAACATTATCTATGATCTGTGGGGCTTATTCGTTTATGTTGGTATCCATGAGTAACATATTTTGTAGTGGTTTTTATGGGTGTTGTAAGCACAAATAAAATTTCTATTGAAAAATTTAAGCCCTATAGGATAGAGTTTCTCTTGAGTTTTTATACTCACAAACTATCAATAGGTGAAGATATAGATGAGGCCTATATGTCTGTAAAGAATGATATTTCTTTTTTTATAATGAATTGCAATAGTTTTTCCTTGAAAACAAAAACTAAATCTGACTACGGATTTCAAACCAAATTCCCTTTTTTTCTCTTACATTCAATCCAACCAACCCCTTATTTGGGTATCAATGGGGTATTTAACACCATTACCTATGGTGTTGCAATGGATGATACTGTGGTTGGATACCTTTCCCAATCTAAATAATTTGATTTATGTCACCTCTTCCCTTTCCCATGAGATTCTTACGACATTGAAACCAGTACAAGAGAAGTTGCCTTCAGAATGATGACCATATTAGTGTCTCCACCGTGTCTATGCCAATATGAAATAATATCAGTGACTAAATTTTTTTATGTAGGTAATGTTGAAGTCATCTTGGTTTCCACCCAATGGCGTCCCATCTTTGAATCTTTCCATTGGGAAGGCTTGTTGTCTTTCCCTTTGGTAGGATGTGAAGATTTTTCCATTGGACACAAGGCCACCACATGCATGTGTTCAAAACAATTTTTTCATGGGAAAATAATGTTTGCATAGTCCAAAATATTGTGTCCAACTTTTGTCTATGCTCTTTGATGCAATTTGGAAAGATTTCTAGTCGTGAATCAATGCAAAAATATATCCAAGCATATGTATTAGAAATATTAATGTTAGTTTTTGCAGTGATGGTAATGAACCTTCCCAAATAATTGCCAATGGATTTAAGTGTCTTGATATCACAATATTATAAAAGTAAAATACGAAAGTAAACCCATATCAAGGCCTCCACCAATACTTTCATATGTGGATTAAATTTATGGTGCCATCGCTTCTAAAGAGATCGGCACCCTCCATAAACTAGGGTTCTTTGATTAAAACTCTTATATTGTTCATCCTCTTAAACAAATTATAATATGAAGAAACCTTTTCACAATTTGGTGGACAAGAATTGTGTCTAGCATGAGGGATCCCCAATTCAACTCTATCTATAATTAGATTTTTTTTTCAACAAGGGACAACGACTATAGAAATTGTAAATCAAGGCATGTGGCAATAAATACATTCCTTCCTCATTGATTACTTGTTACATCGACAAGACCATTACAAACATAAGGTTGTCAATGATGAAAATCTTGAACCTTCCTGAAATCAATATCAACACTTCACATTCACTAACCCAACATTAACACATATGAAAAAATTCCAATTTATTTTTTATCTTTAAATTTGTATAATAAAATAACCTTAAAGTCATTAATTCTTTATAAGTTAAATTTATTTTTTTTCATAAAAATAGAGCAACAAATAATCAATGTACATGTTTGGATTGAGTTGAAAAGCCCACATGAGTTGGCTTGAACATGTTCTAATTTTGAACCCATGTTATGTGTACTTTTCCATGAAAATTTCATGGAAGTGAAAAAATTAAATTATAAAACGAGAGATTAAAGAGATGCAACGTTAGACAAGAACATAACCAACTGGCATGGTGGGGAATCCTATCTTTTCAATTTCATTTAAAGAAAAAACTCAGGTAGCTCTGAAGTGAGCTGAGTTTCTTAAGAGAGAACTTTAAAATATAATTTATTTAACCAAAAATACAACACTACCAAAAATGATCGACTGAAATAACAATTTTTGTTTACTATAGGCCACTTCGATTTGATTAGGGGAACAACTTGATTTGGAAAATCTAAAAAGGATTAAAATAACTTAAATATTTTTTAAAGTTTTAATTTTACTAAATATGTTGATTTGGATAAATACACTCTATATATCAAGTGGGCCATTTGACCATAAATAGTCTTAATACATTCTACATATTAGGTGGACCATTTGACTTGATCCCATGGTGATACTAACCTTTAATAATCAATGATTTTGCTTCTAGGTAAGTTGATTTGTAATGTTGAAACATTTAAAAACAATAGAAACACTCCAATTTCACCAACTTATCTTGTTTTGTTTATTATGAATACAACAATGTTTTATAATAATATTTTTGAATGCAACAGGAATATAAGATTTGGAAGAGAATGTTGTAATCAAAAAGTTATAAGAAAAATAATATAACTGTAACTTGCTTTTGTATTTTGTCAATAATAATAATAATATAATTTGTATTTTTTTCGTACATGACATTTGAAGGTAATAATAATAATTTTACTTGGGTTCCCATTTAGGTTTATGTCCTAAGGAAAATGGTGTGAATCCCCCTAAGATTTTAGGCAAATTTCTTGTTTCATGAGGATGTTCAAAGGGAAAGGTTCCATGAGTATCTCTATAACAAGATTAAGTTTATAGGTTCCCATTTAGGTTTATGTTCTAAGGAAATGATTGTTTTAAGTACAATTTGAGTTGTGGCCTCAATGTGTTGGTTACCTAAACCTCACTTAAACTTCGTTTAATATTTGATTAATAAATAAAAATATAAAAAATTACATCTTCATGAAGAAAATATAGACAATAACTCAAATAAATAAATTAGATTTTTATTATGACCAACTTATGATTATGAAATATTTAAATGTACATTTCTATTAATAAATCCCAATACTATATATCATATACAAACATAACAATTACTATAATCACATCATATCAAGAAAAATAAAATTTAAAACTTCCCTCCTCCCTCACGCCTAGAATTCGCGCTCATTTTTTCTCCTCATCAAACTCTGGAACTCACTGTGGTTTTCATCCAGCCCTAGATTTCACGTTTCCTTTTTTGGAATCAAGCACACATTAGAATGATTTCACCTACATATTTTTTCAGGGTTTGATGAAATGATTTTATCCATTTTGATAAGGAACATAGCAAGGCATTGGAGGGAGGACACACTTATGAGGAGCATAGCAAGGCGTTGGATGCAAGGGTATTTTACTGAAAGTGGTTATTAATTTCATGGATTATTTCATAATTTTGTAGATTTAGTCAATGTATTTGTAGTTTTTTTATTTTATTTAATGAGCTGCAATCTCATATGTCTGCTCTGTTTTTTAATAGAAGAAGGGTGTTATTGTTACAAGAAGGGTGCTAAAAGATTTTTTTCTTGACATATTTTTGTAGGGAAAGAAGACACTTTTACTACAAGAGTAACCACTAGATTTAATATTTGCAAAAAGGGTCAGATTTACTTCTGTAATTCCTTGTCCCAGAGGAGAACAAGGGATCGCAAAAGTGTAGACATTCAGGAATTTCCATCGCCATTTCCAGGTTTTTTTCTTCCTCACAACGTTATTGAATTGATTAAAAAAAAAAAACATTCTAGGTTCTGAAGAAAATCCCACCAATACAAAATTTGAAAATTCCATTAAACCATCGTAGCACAAGCTCCTTTCAACTGAATTAATTAGGTTTTTGGGCAATTAAAGGACACTGAAGTTTTAAACAAGCCTCCAACCAGAAAATATTCAAACACAAGGATACCATTTACTCTATAATAATTGAGAGACTAGGGTTTGTGGGTAGGTTTGGATAAATGCAAGTCCTTTTAAATTAAATGTTCACCAAATCGTTCCTTAGGAATGAAGGGATTTTTGTCTCTATCTTTAAGTGTTATTGCCAGGATCATATGTTGGATGAAGCCCTCAAGTTATTGGAAACTTATGCTAGCTTTATTAACTATCTGAACATGATACTACTCATATACCCTAGCTCGATTCACTTCCCACCAATGTTCAACTTGCTTCTCACTGAACCTATTTCGACTGCAAATAAATTAACACCGATGTGATTGTTAAAATTATAGGTCATCTCCATATCTTGTTTTGTTGTGAGATTTATCATTTATTCCCTATACACTATCTTTGGGAAGTGCACTCATATGCTCAAATATAGCTTTCAAAGAATATTGATGTCAAACGTTAATTGTTGGAAACATCGAATGAAAATTGTCGAATTTTCGTTGAAAACATGGAAAATCCATCGAGTTGTGTTGTGAGCTAGAACTATATTTTTGTTTACGATATGTTATTGCTGGTTTTAAATGTCCTTGACCTTACATGCCAAAATACATAGGCTTCAAATTTTTCAACATGTGATTTCCACTTTTAAATTTCAATTTTCCAAAGAACACTCTTGATTTTGGGCTTCCTCCAAAGATTGTACATGGTATTTGTAAAAGCGTTCCACATCCTGCATATTGTATTCTGTAAAGTGTGTATTTTGTAAAAGTGTTCAATCATATCCATAACAATCGAATCATAATCAAACGGTAATGATGGCTTCATCTCTGTCAGCTTTGATCATCGATAAGCATTATCCTCCTACAAATATTTTTCCATGCACTAGTTTTCTCTATGAATGTGTGGAGATTGATCCTTAGATAATGGATGTAAATGAGATCCATTCTCATGCACACATCAATATTTCAAAATTTACCAACCTTTTGGGCCACTGGATTGTCAAGGAACTGGCACTAGCATTACGAACACCACCAATTAACTTTGTTCACCACAATATCATGGTAGTGTTTTCGGGCCTTTTTTACTATAACTCTGAGTTTTGAAAGTGATTTGACCGCATTAACATGGAGTTCAACATTTTATTAGCTTCATAGCATGATCAAGTCATCCATGGATTTGAACACAGTGTCATCCATTAGAACCCATGATCTCTACCATTGCTGCTAACCCATGCTGACACATTGCTCACATTTGTTGGAACCCAATATCTCTACCATTGCTCCTAACCCATGTTTTAGTAGTTACATTTTTTTTTGGATGCTATTTTTTAGGCTAATTCAAATCTCACTTTGTTGGACCAAAAGTCTAGTGAGAACTATCTATTCTAAGGTAGCTTGCATCCATGGTCTAAGATTTACATTATAGATTTATAGAGCATATGTATTGTGTTGAAACAGAGAATTGGAGCTGACATGACACCATTGTATCAGTTCTCATAGATGGGGATTTTTTTTTTTTTTAAGGAATTCCACTTATTGTTGCTTTAATCTGTTTGAGCCTTTCTAGATATGTTTGAGCCCCCATGGACCTCCACTTGTCCTTATGAATCAATACCACTTTAGTTTCTTCATATTTATTATTTGTATGACCCAAATTAATTTGTAAATGATAAACTAGGGTTCTCTTTTGGTCCCATAGCTCCCTTATTGCAATATCTAATGCCTCCTCCCACAACCTAGGGAACTACTTGTCCTCAAGCAATGCCAAGTTTGTATGCTGCAAAATTTTCTCATGTTCCCAAGTGGCCTCCTCACTAGGAAAATCCTTCCATTGTACCAAATATTCTTTTATTGTTCTCCTTCGTAGTCTTATCTCCCATGTTCTCAATATTTTGTATGGAATGAGAAAAAAAATTCCTTCATCGTCCAAAGGTGGTTAAGTATATGAAACTGAAATTTTTTTACCTATAACCTATTTTAGACAAGAGACATGGAATACATTATGAATTTTTCTTGCCATGGGAATCTCCAATTGATAGGCCACTTCCCCAACTTTTCGAATCACCTTGTAGGGACCATAAAATATTTGTTTGAGATTTTCTAAACCTTTACCTTTTATGGTGTTTTTTTTCTAGGGCTACAACCTCAAATACACCAAGTCATTCACTTGGAATTGTCTCTCCATTCTATGTTGATCTGCATATTGTTTTTGTTGATTTTGAGCAACATGCAAGTTATCTCTCAAAGCCTTCAAAATTTCTTGAATTTATTCAATCCAATACTTATCCTTTGAATCTATACTATCACCAAAAATGTGGTCAATAAAAATGGATGCATAATAAACATAAATTTCTTTAAAAGGAGACATGCCAATGGACATATGGAAAGTAGTATTGTAACAAAACTCACCAAAATGAAACCATTTTATCCATGCTTTTTGCTTCCCACTAACATAGTTCCTCAAGTAGCCTTCCAACCATTGATTCACCCTCTATGTTTGGCCATAATTTTGGGGATGATAAATGTTTCTAGGTGTCAAATTTTTCCCCATCATTTTGAAGAGTTCTTTCCAAAATTCCCTCAAAACTCTACTATCTATGTCACTAACAATGCTCTTAGGAATCTCATGCAATCTGAAAAATTCTTTAAAAAATAGCTCAGCTACTTGTGTAGTAGTGAAAGTGGTAGTAACAACAAATAAATGAGAAAATTTAGTGAGTCTATCCACCACCACAAATATTCAATCCTTACCAAATACTTTGGGAAAACTAGTGATGAAGTCCATGGAAATTCTCTCCCATTTTTGTGCTAGAATTGGAAATGGAGGCAAGAGACCAGCTGGATGAGTGTGCTCCACTTTATTTTTCTACCATGTGGGGAATTCATTAACATTATTCATAACATCATCCTTCAACCCTTTCCATGCAAATTTTTCCCTCACATTCGGTATGTTTTGAAGAAACCAGGATGACCTGCTAGAGGAGAATCATGAGATTTTTTGAAAATATCCTCCTTCAAACTTGAATTAGGGACCTGTTGACAAGCAACAACCCTCTCAATTTTTTCTTCTTTTCTGAATAAAATTGATCATTTCTTTTCTATAATTTATCATGAAATTATTTAAGACTGTCTTCAGAATCTTTGATTCTAAAAAAACTCTCAATTATAAAGCAATTTAATGATCATAGTAGGTTTAGAGAATAATTTTTAATTTAAGTGGTTCATTTTACAAATTGATTATTTTAGCAGCTGATAAAATATGATCAATTTTCATGACTATTTTTTTATTACCTGCTTATTATTATTATTTGTTGATTAACACCACTTGAATTGGAGTTTATAATTTCCTATTTTTGAGTTTTATTTAACTTTGAAATTTTTATGATTAAGATATGATTTTGTATGACTAAGTTACATGTTTTTATGTATTTGCTTAGGATTGATTAATTCATTTTTAATTCATTTTTATCCTTAGTAAGTATTCATTTTATAATAGTCATATAATAATCATGTTTTAAATTTTGTAAAAAATAAATTTAGTATTGTAAGTATAGTTCTAAACTTGGTTTGTTTTTATTTCATGTCAAATTATCAAGTGCATGAGCTTTGTATTATGATCATAATCAAAAATTTCAATTGTTTTAAAACTTAACTTATGATAGTAGCTTAATAAATCAAATTAACATTTCATATTATATTGATTTTTATGCTACTTAGTATCAACCTGACTTGATTACGATTTGAATCACTACAAACTAAGCTTTGAAAGATTAGTTTATATCCTTATTGGCCTAGGGTTTGATGATTTCATTAATTTCAATAAATCATAATGTTTCATACATAATATATTTCCTATCGCTCCAGTTGATATTGCATTTAGTTTCCACGTATCAATTCAATAATGACAAAATTTAGAGCTAGAGATAGATGAACCTACCACGTTTCTATACATTTTTACACCTATCAATTTCCATATTATGAATTGATAACCATGTACTATATTTCGTATTAAAGCGATTTCAAAGTGACACTGCATTTATGAAATATTTTGATTTTAATGCAAAGTTATGATTGTTAGTCAGTGGTTTCATTCATGAATTTACCTTTGGTGGTTAGGGTATTGGTTCGGAACACAAGTTTTGAGTTTCGTGTGAGTTGAATAGGGTCTTTTATTATGCCAAACAAATCCTGTATACCCATTCCTTCCATTTTCACGACACCATATGATCCTCAGGTGAAAGAAAAACCAAACATTTGGGAAATGGCTCCACTCTGTAGATTTGAACCTGATGGAGCAGAAATTTTGGATATTAACCCAGATATTTCTCAATTTTTTGATAAAATTGGCTGGGGAAACTTTCTTAGGGCTTTCAGTGGACATAATGTTGAAGTAACTCGACAATTTGCTTTAACTTTTAAAGAAAATGTAGCACACCTTGGTGATATCAAATTGGAAATCTCTAAAGATTTCATTGCTAAGGCTACAAATTTTCCACAGAGAGGTGAGCGGTGGTTCAAAAAGAAAGAAGTTAACAAGGAAAAATTGAAGAGACGTTTTTTGCTCCCTCTTTCTAAAGGATTCGATGACAAAAATGGTTATTCGGTTAAATATATTCAACCACAATGGGAGACATTGTTTCATATTATTGTACACTATATAACTTGTGATGGCAGGTATTCATCTGTTCATTTTTATCACTTGAGGATTTTAATGGCTTTCAAGGGTTCAAAATTAAATTTGCCTTATTTTTTGTTTATAATATTACAAAAAATGGCAATTGTTGTTGAAAGTACTATAGCTGAACAGGATCGCAGTCTTTTCCATCATGGTTTAGTGAAAATCTTAGTCCAATATCAATTGTATTCTATCAATGTCACCTGGGATCAATTCCTTAGTAAAAATGGTTTCGGCCAGAATGGGGAATGGCCTTCAGTTCGACCTACAAATCGACAAAAAAGATGATGTTCGAATGGGTCTAAGGTAGTTGAAGAGAATATTGAACAAAACCCTAAAGATTTGAAAGATGACAGTCCTTTTCAATCTGTAGTTTTGGAAAATAGGTTTATGGAAGAGAAATCTCAGCGAGTTAAGGTTGAAATTTCTAGCAATGAACAATTGGTTCATAGAGATCCAATCTTGGATAAAGGGTTTGGTGAATCAATACAAGGTATAACTCTTAATTCGGTCTGTGTTGATCAATTTGAGCCAAAATTTAAAAAACCCAATCTAGCAGGTGTTCGCAAGTTCACGCGTAGCATGACTACTTTGTCATCTATACCTGTAACCATTCAGTAGAATACTCAGCCAATTGTTATTCATCTTGAAGATGATGTTTGTCTTCGATTCCTGAGGCAACACATATTAATGAACCTATTCCCGCAGTGGAAAATCTTGAAAATCTGTTAGCCAAAAAAGTTACTGATCCGAGTGAGTTTGAAATAGCACCGTCATTTATGGATGCTTGTGGGTCTAGTCTTGAGCCATCATTTATGACCATTGCTTCACCTATTCAGGATTTGAATAATCTTAATTCTTCTCTATCCGATGATTCATTTCATGATCAGGATGAAGAAACCCTTCAACGAGTACTTGACCGAGTATATGAAACCAAAATCGCAGAGTTAAAAAAAAATTAAAAGAATCTCAAGCCAATGCAGCTTTAAAGCATGAAGAAAATAAAACGTTCAGAGTAGAATTGCTAGACTGGGTTAATAGATGGAAAGATATGAACCTCAAGAAAAATCGATACAAGGAAGCTAAGAAATCAACGATAAACACCAACCAGCACTTGCTCAAGCAAATAAATCGACAAGAGTTGACGATCATAAAGCTCAAAGCTAAACTTTCCGAAGCAAGAAGAGTAATCAATTTACAAAATAGAACTTGATATCTTCTATCTTTTAGTTATGCTGGTTTATTTCCCTTTTGATAGGTAATAAAATGTTTTAATTAGCACACCTGCAAAATCGTAGATTTTGCAGGTATGCTTATCATTTGTATTATTTTAATTTATCTCCTGTTATCATGATTTTAATGAGAAATTAATATTAAATGTTACAGGTGTACATATTGTTGATGTGTTGAGTCGAATGAAGACTATTTTCTGCTTGTTGTTGGCATTTGTTGGTGCTTCTGGAAGAATTGGATACTAATGAAAGCCACATCATAGGTCGATTCATCTAGGCAGAAGTTAATATAGGCCAGTTATTTAATTGACATTATTGTTTCATAGGATAAACATGTCTTCCAGGTGCCTTCTTTGAAGAAATCCGATGCAACAGAATAAGGATAGAATTTTTGTCTTTATTATGTAGTGGTTGTTAGAAACTGAAGGGATATTTTTAGAATAGTTGTTACACAAAAACTGGAAGGAGTTACTAGTCTTATTATATAAGCTAGGAAGCTCATTGTAGTGAGGGGGCTTGATGGAGTATTGGAGGAAAAGACTTATTGGAAATATAATTACAATTTCTGGTTTCAATTTCTTTATTGGAGTTTTACCTTCGTGGAGGATTGTGACTAGAGTTCCCAAACTGGTATCACTGCTTGTTACTATTTTGAAAACTATATATATATATATATATATATATATATATATTCAATATACCGTTTTCTCACTATACATTTTATGCAATTGTACTGTGATATAATTGTATTTATTATCTGAAATTATACTCTGTCACACAATATTAATGTTCGATAAATTATTACTGAATCGTTTTACTCAATATTTTTATTGATGATTATGATTTAGTGATAATATATTTCATTTTTATTTCTAAAGAGCATTTGTATTTTTACAATGTTTTCTTTAATGAATATAATCTTTTAATCGAATATGTAATATTGGACATTAGTTATCAATTAACATAATATTGCAGAATAAATTAAGATAATTTTATATTTTAATTTTTTGTTTTAGAATAATTTATAACAAGGTGATTTTACGATAAGTAATCCTGATATTGTTATCTTAATTATTATCATTTATCTCTTTGTTATTAATTATTAATTGATTGATAATCAATTCAATCTTTTAAAATTGCTCTCAGCTAGTGGAGATAGGGTAAATAGTTTTAATTTTAATTCTAGTTGTAATTAAACTTAGTTTATTTAAGTAAGGTTTTAGTAGCTGTTAGTTAGTTTTGTAGATCAATAGTTTTGTATTTTAAATTAAGTTTAAAACTGAACAAAACTAAAAATAAGAAGACTTTCATTAAGAAAGCACATTAGATTAGCTTAGACTTAGAAATTGAATTAGAATTTAAATAATAGTTTAATTTAGGAAGCATTTTGTTGAATTTTTATATTCTCCTTAAAAGGGTAAATTCAGTTGGTAGCAGGAGACCATAACCTGTGAGATTTTTCTATTCCAAACACACTGAAAGCTATTTTAAGCAACTTATGTGGGATTAATCTCCTTAGTTAGCCTAGGTCAGAAAATCAAGCCAACAGGACCAAATAGATTCTACCTTTGTAGTAGATGATTCCTTCCAATACCTTATAAATATCATAATTGTTAGTCCCGTAAAAAATTTAACAAGAAAATGTGTCTTTGGCATACTCTACTTATAATGTGTCTTTCCAATTTTCTGCTACATCCATGAGAGAAATAGAAGGTATTCTAGATAAGGAATTGACTACCACATTATGTTTCCCCTTCAAATATTCAATATCAAATTCAAATGATTGAATATTACTCGCCCACTTTTGTTTCCTTTCATTTAAATCCTTTTGAGTGAGGAAGTACCTTAAGCTGTTATGGTCAGTTTTGACTACAAATTTGTTTCCCACCAAGTGTTGTCTAAAATTGATCAAATCATGCATGATGGCCAGAATTTATTTATCATATATGGATTAAATCCTCTCATGTGGCTGTAACTTCGTACTCTCAAAATCTATTTGGTTTTTTCCTTGTTTTAGGACTGCTCCAATGCCTTCCCCTGATGCATCACATTCCAAGACAAATAGTTTAGAAAAATTAGGCAATGCTAGATTAGGACAATTGCTTATTACCTCCTTCATTCTTTGGAAATAATTTTCAGCCCCTTCATGCCATTGGAAAACATATTTCTTTTTCAAATCAGTGAGAGGTGAAGTGAGTTGGGAGAAACCCTTCACAAACTTTCTATAGTATGTGCAAATTCCAATGAATCATCTTAATATAGTGAGACTTTTCGAAGGAGGCCACTCTAAAATGGCTCTTATTTTCTCCATATCCACCTTCACACCATCTTGACCAATTATGTGTCCAAGATACAATATCTCTTTCAAACCAAACTCACATTTTGACAACTTAGCAAAGAAAGATTGGTCATGTAGAATTTTTGATACCTCTTCTAGATGATGCGAGTGTTCCTTCCATGTTTAACTGTAAATAAGAATGGAATCAAAGAAAACAAGTAAAAAATTACTAAGTTTCTTGTGGAATATGTTTTTCATGCATGATTGGAATTTTGTTGGTGCATTTTTCAAGCCAAAGGGTATGGAAACAAACTCAAAGTGAGCATAGTGGCATCTGGAAGCAGCCTTTGATATGTCTTATTCTCTCATTCGAATTTGATGATAGCCTGATCTAAGGTCAATGTTTGAGAAGAACTTGGACCCATGGATATCATCCATGAGCTCATCAATCTTTGGGATGGGGTATATCTATTATTTATTGTCTTCTTGTTTAATGCTCTGAAATCAATGTACATTCTCAAGGCTCCATCTTTATTTTTTACCATAACAACTAAAGAAGCAAATGGGATAGAACTAGGCCTTATGAGACCCAAATCCAAGAGTTATTTAATGGTCTCTTAAATATCATCTCAAATCCTTTTGGGATACCTATGTTAGAATAATCAACCCATAGTTAGCTACCTTAGACATTAATTTCATTATTTTTGTCTTATTTGCCTAGTTCATGTGTCCCACCTTGTGCAAGTTGTCATTTACCTATCCATAGTGGTCAAACTTTCCTTATTTGACTCATGTAGCACTTAGGAAACCTCAAGGAATCAAATCTCCTTTATTCCTGGCCTCCTAAGTGCCCTTCTGCTTTTTCTGCTTTATTCCCTGTTTTTTCAATGTTTTAAGGCAAATGGAAAAGCTTGACTAGGTGAGGTTGACTAGTTTTTTGTCCTACACATCCTCCACTCTTTTCTCCTTGTAAAAGAATGTATTAGTTGTCATTCCATCACTCTTTATCTTTCCTAAGCCTTTTTGATAATTCGTGAGCTCCATGACTGATTTGGGATCAGCTTTTTGCACCTATGGAGGATTTGCTTAATTTTAGTAAGCCTGCTTTATGCTAGATTCGAATTGCTCCTCATGCATTCGAATCCCTTATGTAATTATTTAATGATGAAACCTATTATGTTACAGGGTTGGCTATTGTACACTAAGTTAATACAGTTTAGTGTTCAGCTCCAATTTTAGTCTCTTTTGTGAGTGATTTTGCATGATCAATTGTTAATTGTTGTGAGTAAAATTAATCTATCACTGGGTTGAATTTCCACATAGTATCAGAGCCATTGTAGATCGATTTCTCTCCTTCAAAATTGTTTTGCAGGTTCAACATCAATGACTGGGAGCCTTCTACTGACAGCCGGGACAGATTTTCTAAGCTATGGATCAATCACAAAAAACTATCTTGACTCCTTTCAATTTCTTTGAATGGAAAGTAGAGATGGAGATACTGTTGAGAGTGAAAGGCCTCTATAGGGTGACTATGGCAATAGAAGCAGAGCCCAATGCAGCTGCAGAGAAGATAAAATGGCACAACAGGAGGGATGAGGCCTATGGTCTCCTGTGTCTGAGTATTTCCAGAGACCTCCTTTTCCATCTTGATGGATTGACATCACCGAATGAAGTATGGGAGAATCTTGCTGATCTTTCTAGAAGGACAGATGAGATGAGGGGACATCAAATCAAAAATGAGCTGATTTCTTTGAGTCCAAATAGCTTTGAATCCCTGCAGCTATATTTCTCCAAGTTCAAAGCACTTGTTTTGCAGCTGAAACATTGTGGGATCGAAAAGAAGGATGATCAGCTCATCCTGTCCATTCTCTCGAAGCTAGGCCCTGACTATTCAGTGTTTGTTTCGAGCTTATATGCCACAAAACTGATAGCTCGAACCTGGAAGATGCCTAGCCTTGCATATTTCATGGAATCTCTCACACAAGAACAAGACAAGCTGGTGATGATGGGCACCATCAAACCATCCAAAGACCAAGCTCTGATTTTTGGAGATTCGAAGGTGGATTCAAAAAGAAAAAAGAAAGCTAAAAAGCCACCTGACCAAAAGAGAGACAAGAAACAGTCTCCGGAGGAGCCACAAGGTTCCAAAAAGAACTACCAAAAGAAGAAAAACAAAGGTGAAATGAGCAAGTGCTCATACTGCAATAAGGGCAATCACACTGAAATCTCTTGAATGAAGAAGCAAATAGACATGCTGACCCAACTCCTGGAGAAGAATGGCATCTCCCTTCCAGACAGCTCAAAGAAGAGAGAAGGAGGATCAAGTTCATATGACAGAGAGAGAGTTCATGCATTGGTTGCTGGCACATCAAGCTCACCCAGTTTTATCATCGATTCTGGAGCTTCAAGACACATGGTTTCGACCAAGGAGGCATTATCCTCACTTGACATGTCGAAAGGACCACCTATAGTACTGGGAGATGACTCTCTCACTGAAAGTTTGGGCAAAGGGAGGATTGATCTTGATCATGGTCAGTTCAACAATGTGTTGTATGTGCCTGGTATTGCCTCCAACCTCTTGTCAGTGTACCAGATGACCCACACTGGGTCTCCTAATAAATTCATATTCTCCCCTGATGAACTTGAGATCACAGAGATCTCAAGTGGTAGAGTCATTGCAAAAGGAGTTGCGAATCATGCTCAAAAGGTATACATGTTCTCACACTTCCTACCCTACTCAAACCCCTCTGCTCTTCTGATTCATGCTAATGAGGCTAGCAAGATTTGGCATGAAATATTTGGCCACCTAAATTACAAGTATATTTCTGATCTTAGTGAAAAAGATATGGTGATAGGGTTGCCGAAGATAAAATTTTCCAAAGGATTCTGCCAAGGTTGTATCCTAGGAAAACACCCAGAGCATAAATTTGAGAGAGCTAGTCATGAGAGAACCTCTGCACCCCTCGAGCTGATCCACAGTGATGTTTCTAGAACATTCCCTCATATGTCCATGAGTCAGGCCAAATATGCATTAAATTTCATTGATGAGTTTTCCAGGTATTGCTGGGTTTACTTCCTGAAACACAAGTCTAAAGTTTTTGGCCTCTTCAAAGTCTTTAAGGATTTGGTTGAAAACCAGTCTGGAAGGAAACTCAAGGTCCTCAGATCTGAAAATGGTGGTGAGTATGTCAAGTATGAGTTTATTAATTATTGTGCAGATGCAATTATTCAGATGCAGCATTCTATCCCTTACACACCACAGCAAAATGGTGTTGCTGAGAGGAAGAACAGATCACTGAAGGAGATGGCAACATGCATGATAGAGGCCAAAAATTTGCCACCAAAGTACTAGGATGAAGCTATAAAATGTGAAACCTATATCTAGAATAGGGTTCCTCATAAACAGCTTGAAGGTATGACTCCTTTCGAATCATGGAGTGGGCACAAGCCAGATGTGACCCATTTCAGGATTTTTGGCTCAAAGGCTTGGGCTAGAATTCCAACAGAGAAGAGGAAGGCTTTGCAGCCCCAAAGCCAAGAGTGTCTTTTTGTTGGATACTCTAAAGATTCAAAAGGGTACAAACTAATAAATTTGAGCACAAACAAATCCTTCATCGAAAGGTGTGTTCAGTTTGAAGAAGAACCCCTTGCAACAGTGGAAGTTGGAGAAGCCTCTTCTCCACCTTAACCTCAGGAAGTAAGTAAAGAGTTTGTTGAACATGCTGATTCTGATTTTTCTGATGGATATGAGTTTATTGCAGACCCTAATATCCCTACAAGGCCAAAATGGGCATCCAAGACACTACATGCAGCAGGAGAGCTAGCTGGGGATCCCAATGACCCAAGGAGGACTAGATCTCAATTTGAGAGTGGTCTGTGCATGAAGGATCCTATGTTTGCTGAAAAATGATATTTGATGGTGGAGTATGATCCTCAAACATATGAAGAAGCAGCAGGATATCCAATATTGAAAACAGCCATCAAGGAGGAGTTCAGCTCACTTCAGAAGAGCAACACATGGGAGCTAGTGGATCTTCCCCCAGGGAGGAAGTTAGTTCAGTGTAAGTGGGTCTACAAGACCAAATTTGCTGCTGATGGTTCACCATTGAAGTACAAGGCCAGATTGGTAGCCAAGGGCTACTCACAAGTTCATGGCATAGATTACAATGAGACCTTTGCCCCAGTGGAAAATATGGATTCCATCAGGCTAGCCTTAGCCATTGCAGCCTCAAGGCAATGGGACGTACATCACATGGATGTAAAATGTGCCTTCCTAAATGGATATCTCACTGAAGAGATATATATGTAGCAGCCTCAAGGTTTTGCTACTAACCCTTCTCTTGTGTGCAGGTTTAGAAAGTCATTGTATGGGCTAAAGCAAGCCCCTAGGGCTTGGTATGCCAAGATCGATAGCGTCTTGCTATCACTGAATTTTGTTCGGTGCAAATCAGATCCAAATTTATATTTGAAGTTATTTAATGGTTCATTAATGATCATTGTGTTATATGTTGATGACCTCCTCATTACAGGAAGCTCAAAGGATGAGATTGCTTCCTTAAAGGGTGCTATGAACCAAGCCTTCTCCATGACAGATTTGGGGCTCTTAAGTCAATTTTTGGGGCTTGAGATTGCTCAAACCAAAGATGGAATCAAGGTGCACCAGTCCAAATATGCCTTGGAATTTTTGAACAAATTCAGAATGAAGGATTGCAAAGCAAGCAAAACTCATTTCCTTTCAGGAGTGAAGCTGGAAGAAGTTGATTCTTCACCTATGGTAAACAATACACTGTATAGGCAATTGATTGGATTTTTGTTGTATCTGACACATACTAGACCTTATCTTTCTTATGCAGTAAGTGTGGCTTCTAGATACATGGATCATCCTCATGAGATCCATTGGAAATAAGCCAAAAGGATCCTTAACTTTGTTCAGGGAACAAGGACACATGGGATCTTCTATAAAGAAAAATATGATCTTGATTTGATTGGATTTACTGACAGTGATTGGGTAGGTGATAGCATAGATAGAAAGTCCACATCAGGATATGTGTTCATGCTTGCAGAAGGGCCAGTCAGCTGGTCAAGCAAGAAACAGAGTGCCATTGCACTCTCAACTACAGAAGCAGAGTACAGAGGAGTTGTTAATGCAGCAACTCAATGTTTATGGTTACAGGGTTTACTTGGAGAGTGTGGTTTCAAATCAGAGTACTCAACTACAATCTA
>LPNX011087119.1:692499-896984 GCA_001517045.1 Pseudotsuga menziesii | reverse complement strand
TTTGCCTCTTTCCTTGGTTGTATGGACATGCAGTATGTAAAAGGGTGACTAAGCCTTGTTTCTAGGCCCTATAATTTTCTGATATATTACTCATAATTCAAGCTTAAGGGGGGGTGTTATAATAATCAACCCATAGTTAGCTACCTTAGACATTAATTTCATTATTTTTGTCTTATTTGCCTAGTTCATGTGTCCCACCTTGTGCAAGTTGTCATTTACCTATCCATAGTGGTCAAACTTTCCTTATTTTACTCATGTAGCACTTGGGAAACCTCAAGGAATCAAATATGCTTTATTCCTGGCCTCCTAAGCACCCTTCTACTTTTTCTGCTTTATTCCCTGGTTTTTCAGTGTTTTAAGGCAAATGGAAAAGCTTGACTAGGTGAGGTTGACTAGTTTTTTGTCCTACACATCCTCCACTCTTTTCTCCTTGTAAAAGCATGTATTAGTTTTCATTCCATCACTCTTTAGCTTTCCTAATCCTTTTTGATAATTCGTGACCTCCATGGCTGATTTGGGATCAGCTTTTTGCACCTATGGGGGATTTGCTTAATTTTAGTAAGCCTACTTTATGTTATATTTGAATTTCTCCTCATGCATTCGAATCCCTTATGTAATTATTTAATGATGTAACCTATTATGTTACAGGGTTGGCTATTGTACAGTGAGTTAATACAATTTAGTGTTTAGCTCCAATTGTAGTCTCTTTTGTGAGTGATTTTGCATGATCAATTGTTAATTGTTGTGAGTAAAATTAATCTATCACTGGGTTCAATTTCCACAACCTATAAGGATGCATCTTGATATTTTGTGTTCCTATATCTAACTCAATGATATGCTTAACACCTCTATCTGGTGCTCTTCCTGGGGGAAGGTCTCCAAAAACCTTCTCATACTTACTCAATACTTCCTCTATATCCTTAGGATGCTTGGAAATGTTCAATTTGGTTTTATGATATGCAATTAAACATTCAGCAGCCCATTCTATATCTCCATGCCTCAATATAGTCCTCATGTTATGAGAAGACACCACTTGAGTTGGGCAAGTGTGCATTCCCCCCAACAAGATGGGTTTTTCTTCTGAAGTTTTTAACCTTATTTCATGGAATTGATAATTCATTGTATTCTCCCATAAATAATACATCCATTTTACTCCCAAAACCACATTTGTATCATCCACATTCACTACATAAAAATTTCCAGTGATAGTATGATTTCCTAGAGTAACTTGAATCTTTGGAATCCATTTAGTGTAGTCCATAGAAATGTTACCTGGAATGATGACTGTGAAACCATCAAAAGTTTAATGTTTTAAATTTATCATCTCCACCAAGGCTACATATATGAATTTTTGAGTGCCTCCATCATCCACAAGAACTGTAACCTTTTTTCCTTGCATGCTACCCTTGAGCCTTAAGGTGTGGAATCTAGGTACACCCGAACGTTCTGAAATTTTTCCTGTATCAGGACTGATTTATTATTCTTATTTTATTTGATACCCCTCTTCTTGTAAATAAATATGTGCATATTCCTCCTCCTCCTCCTCTTCATAATCTTCAGAAAAAACTTCAATGTAGTGTGCCTTCCCCTTGGCACATTTATGTCCTGGGACCCAAGGTTGTTGGCATGTAAAACATAGCTTATTTCTTCTAAGATCTTCTTTGCTTGATCCTCCTTTATTTTATTTGGTAGAGGAGTCATTTTGACATGGTTTCTTACCTTCCTTGAACTTGGAAGGAAAATTTGGCTTAGGAGGGTACTTGGTTCTTGGAAACACATTCTGCAAATCCCTTGTCAAATTCATGGCATCCTTAATGTGGCTAGCTTATGGGATTTAAATATCCCTCTCAAAGGTTCTATCAATCCTTCAGTAAAAAATAACATCAACCTAGCCATAGATACATCAGAAACCATTACTGAAATATTTTCAAACTCTAACATACATACTTCAGGAGTCCCTACTTGCTTCAATTGTGCTAGTTCTTTGAAAGGAAGTTCAGGGTCGTTCCTCTCAAATATATCCATCAATGCATTGGAGAAAACTTCATAAGATAAAATATGATCATGTACCAAGGTTATAAGACCATGGAACCACCAATCACTAACTTCCCCTTCAATATGCAGAATGAACATTTTCAATGCATCTTCTTCAACCATGGGATTTAATTGGAAATATACACTTAATTTTTGCGACCAAGCACTAGAAGACATTTGTGAGAAACCATCAAAGAAAATAATGGTTACTTTTCCCATGGTTTATTTTAATTCATGGTTAAAATGGGATTCCCTTTTCCCATTTCCTCCTTGCTTGAACTGAAGAGAAGCTCTAATGAACTGATGAAAAGGTAGGACTTTCCTACATTCATCACTTAATTGCTTCCAATCATTTATTGCTTCTCTAACATAATAGGTGGTGTAAGGGAATTATTTGGACTCTAAAAACTTAGATATTTCAGGTCCACTCTGATTTTTTAACTCATGAGGTCTTTTATGAGGCCCAGTCTTCAAAAAAATGGTTTCTCCATTTATCTTTCCCTCGTCATGGGGTGTACTACTACTACTCCTGGGTATTGACTTTCTCCCAAGTTGGCTATCCAACAATTTGAATCCTTCCATAAAGTGTTTTATCATGCCTTCAATATATTATTTAATGATTTTTTTAAGTTCCTCATTGTTTTCCTTGTCATCCATATCTGTTAGTTCTAGTTTTTCCTTAATCTTCTTGTAAAAGGAACTAACCTCTCCACTTCCTTCCTTTTAGCTGTTAAGATATCCAGTATCAGTTTCTAAGGGAGGGAGGTCAGAATGAGAAAAAATTAATAAATATATCTATCAGTTTCCAATATCATTCTCTGATACCACTTGTAATGTCCCAATTCAAAAATTCCCAATAAAGGCAGAATTTTGGAAAAAATGTCTTGACTAGTTTTGACCCAGGGGGATTCAAATGGCTTAAGAGGATCTCGAATTTCATAGGGAATGATGTGTGGAGTATTAGGACTCTTAAATTTACTATATTATATTTTTATGAAACTTCATATACATCTCCAACTTGAATTGGGCATGATGGAAAAAAGGGAAAAATACTAGCAATTTATGATGCAATCCCCCCTAGGACGTGGGAAGAAATGGCCCTCCAAATCCTAAGAAACCATCCCAAATTTTATAAAATAGTATGGGGAATGAAATTATACTTCATTTACTTTCAGTCTATTTGTTTAAGAATTCTCAAATAGAGGACTAAAGCTTCATATTTGAATGCACAATTTCAATGATATTTGCTTAAGGGAAATGACACAATAAAGATCAACTTCGACTCATAAATGGTGCATATAATGGTTCATAACAGAAAAATATGATTATACAGCATTGAAATAATTTCATATCTAAATAACATCATAAAAAATTGACCCAATTCAAAATATACATCAGATACACAATCTCCATTGAAAGGGAAAATCATCACATGGAAACTAGTCACAAGAAAGCTTGGAAATGTGGACAATTGTATATGTATTTCTTCTGATTTTGACTTAAAGAGAATGTGAAAATTGTATTACATATCCATACATCATACTCATATATTTTTCATAAACTAAACTCAATGGGGCGCAACCACCATTCACACTAGTGCGGCTTCATAGGAAAACATGGAAATATGGAAGTGGAAATTGATAGAATAGGAGGAGAGATGGGTCACAAATAGAAGAAGAATCCTATATGCAATAAAAAAATCCATTAAGATACAAATTATAGGTCTTATTTTCCTCTCCCATTTCCAACTTGGATGATAATATCACTCTCTCGAAATTGGTTCACTATCAGGGTAACTATGCACTCACCGTGCAAAGGACAAGCTAATGCTCTCTAAATTCCAAAGGAAAATTCACAAATGATAAAAATCCATTACCATTACTCATGAAATATTTTTATAACCCTCATAAGGTACTCCAATTCCTAATTCATACCCATATGCTTCCTCCACCTCATCCTTGATGTTTAGTAACCTCCATGCCACTTGGCCTTCTCCTCAACCCTTCATCTTCCACCAAATTCGAATGGTTTCCTCTAACTCCAAACTTCAACCTCTTGGTGGCTATTTTTATGGCTTAAATGTCATATTTTTCATATTTCATGAATGATTTCTGAATTTTCATGGAATCTTCCATCATTGTTGTCATAAAGCACAGGGAATTTAGCTCCACGTGGCACCTAGTTCTTCTTAGACTCTTCCTCTTCTATGGGGAGTTACTCCTACTCACACATTCGAATACTTGGGATGGTGATATGTAATTTGATGACTCTTCACCTTCCAATATACTTACATCACTCATAATTTTGAATTTGGTATTAAGTCATGACATGTGTAAGGAGGAATCTAGCCACCCGAGGCCCCCATGGACATCCAAATGTCCTTATGAAGCAATGCCACTTTATTTTATCCATATTTATTATTTGTATACCCAAATTAATGTGTAAATGATAAAAATAATTTTATATTTTGTCCCATAGATCCCTTATTGCAATATTTAATTCCTCCTCCCCCAACCTAGGGAACTATTAGGTGGGTGAAACATTGTCAACTAGTAAACCTATTGGAATGGGGACATGACACTATCTTAGTCATTTAGCAAATCATTTTTCTCTTCATCGGATTCTGTAATTTCCAAAAATGCAATAGACAAATTAAATATCTCATGGATATTTATATATGCAACCATATTCAATTTCCACTCAGGATAATCGAATGGCGATAGAGGAGGAACTAATTTCAAATCCATTTTGAAGTTGTTGTACTTGCAAAATAACACTCTGAAAATATGTATTGAGGATTAATTGAATTTAGTGATATCCCTAGGATCTGATACCATGTTATATTTCTATATCCTTAATGGCATAAATAAATTCCATAGCTAAGGGTCTAAAGTACAATGTAATTCTAGTGAGATGAACAACAAATATTTGCAATAAAACTAGTGAAGAAACATTGAGCTAAATACATATCAAAATAAACTCAATTGAATAAAATACATATTTTCTATTAATCAATAATGAGGGTACAATATAAATACATATCCAAAGGAAAAATTCGTTCTCCTAAGAAGGAATTTGGATTCCTATTATTGGGTACACTTAAATTAGAAAAGAAACCATCGCTAGACTTGATAACTAGTCCTAACTCCTAAATGTGCTCAGTTAACTGAGTGTAGATGAATCTAATTGGACCTGTATGGTGCAAGAGGGAGTTGATCGATGATATATACTGATATAGGGGTGTATTTAGGTGGTTTGGTTGACTAACAGTGGTCATCGGAGCTCACTACCATCCAATAGTGATGAAATCCAGGAATGGTGGCCCGGTACTGATTGTAGTCCATTTAACTAAAATTAACTGATGGTAGATGGATAAAATCATGGAATATGGTGCATGAGGTCCTAAAATCATGTATTAGGTTTCAATAGTTTGTAATGAGGTAAAAAATGATAGGGATTGAGGCACTAAGAAGTCTACAACAATATCTATGTACTAGAGAGGTCAACAATGTTGCATGCATGTGGCATGGTTGCATGCATGCATGCATGCCTAAAGTTTAGATAAAACAATATGCTCCAAGAATTCCCCCCAGTAGATAATTCCTAAACTTCTACAAGACATACACCATAGTTATCCCTTCTCTTTTTGTCATAGTATAGTTTCGTTCTACTATGGACATATTTCTGTCAGTAAATGAAATTGGATGATCAATGGATCCCTTTCCTGGATGAGTAAGAACTAAATTGATAGAAACTAAAGATGCATCAACATGCACATGGAATTCTTTCTTCCAGTCTATAAATACAAAAATAGATATGTGAGCATTTTCTCCTCTAGTGTGTCGAGGCTCTGCTAAAACTCTTCGTTCCAATGAAACTTGGAATCCTTCATTAGTAATTGCTCCATTATGGTTGTAATATGAGCATATCCCCTAATGAACTTCCTATAATAGACCATGTGTCCCAATGTGGTCAGTGGTTATCAAACTAAAGTAGGTGGAGATAAATCCATTATCATTGCAATCTTCACAGGCTCTATTACTAGTCTTGGATCCTTTTATCAATTTCCATCAAAAACAAGAAACTTCACATCATCCCACACCATTCTACACCTTTGGGGTAATACATGACTTGATTTTAAAGTACCAGTATTTGGAATTTTACTCCTAGTCAAAGTATTACTCTCACTGTTGCCACTATTTTGACTTGCTTGGAAAAATTGTGATGAACTATTTTTCCTTACCTCAGTTTTTAGTGATGTGTAGGGAGTCATGGGTATGTCATATCCTCTAGTTTGGGGTGGATGTATAGGATCTTATTCTGAAATGTGTTGGTATTCATCCTCTTCATCGAGTTGTGGTAATAGTTTGTAGTCTCTTCCTCTGGACACAATGCAACTCTCTCTCCTTGTCATAGTTCTCCTTCTCTTATTCTACTGAAATGTCTTCTCACTTTGCAAAAACCCACACTCTTTATATGTCTCACTTTATTCTCCTTTTATCATCTCAGCTCATTCCATGCATTCTCACATACCTTCCTATAATCGACACCCAAACCCTCCATGCATAAATGCTTTACTCAGTGGAGTTCATCCTTAAGATCCATTTTTCGTAGAGTAACATCTTAATCCAAAAATTTAAAGACTTTAAAAACTTATCATGTGGTCCTTTAAATAACTCTCATTCTACTCCACTTTTCGACCTGATGGTGTTGACAACAAGCTCAGTGATGTGCCCCTCCAAGATACCACCCAGTAATCAATAGCACACACTATCTTTTTATTCATGCTTTTAAGCCATTGCAACATCTCAGGTGTCTAACCCTTGAGCTCACCTCCTTAAAAAGACCTCTTTTGGAGATTCATCCTCAAAAACCATTCATTCAACAATGTAGGAAATTCACCAAAGAAAACTTCGTGGATATCAAAATAAATATAATTACCTAACCATTCTTCCAAGATACTATCCACCCAGTAATCAGTAGCACATGATATCTTGTTATTCACACTTTTCAATCGTTGGATCAGCTCAGGTGTCCAACCCTTGGGCTTACCTCCTTGAAAGAACCTATTTTGGAGAGTCAACCTTGAAAACCATTCATTCAACAAAGTAGGAAATTCAGCAAAGAAAACTTTGTGGATATCAAAATATATATACTTACTTAACCATTCTTCCCAATTCAGTCGCAGATATTGATTTTATTCCTGAGAAAAGTCCCTTTCCTTATGATCAACCCATGCCATGATCTCAATCTTTGACGGATTCCACATTCCCCTTCGACATTGATCTCAGTCCCAGCAATGGAACCATCTCTTGACACAACTCTATCTCAACTCAGGTTCACCCAACAACATACCGCAAATACCAAGATACCACCCCGAAAGGGTCCAGCCCTTTCAGAAACACTTGCAAAGTATATGAGGTATCACTCAAAGTACCTATGGGGATTGAAATAACCAAGTTTCTACAGCATAGAATGTGAACAGTGAAACATTATAAAAAATATAACTTCAACACACTCATATCTTCGACGATCCATTCACTTCAACAGAATTCATATTATTAGTCTACGACACATAACCAAGAATAACATAGCATAGTTATCATTCATTAACTTATTCATTTAGCTCATTCAGTTCACACATGATGTAACGAGTAATCAAAATAATAGATCACACAAAGTCATAACATATTTGACACCTGATATTTAACATGGAAACCCTAAGACAGGAAAAACCACAAAAGCGTTCACTATTATAGTGTCTCAACAAAGAACACTTTAGGTTTTCACACACATCCTGCAAAATTATCCTCAATAACTTGTTACAATAGATCTATGCACACATCATGTAGATCATATGTCATCCATGTGACTGTCTTATAGTTCATACTTCAACATAGCCAAAACATTGCATTGAGCTTATAGCCAAAGAGTGATAAAACATGTAACAAAATGGGCTACCAAACAAACTAACAAGTAACCCCCAAAACACCAACCTGTTACATATTTATAGGCTCTTCGTAGCCTCTTCCCTCTGTGCCCACAATCTAATCGATTAACTAAGTGGACATCAAATCTAACTTTCAAACCAACAAAACAGACTTGACACCATCAAAATACCTAACTCTGTTAAAAAACGGCTTCTTCATCGGAGCTGGCCACTTTTCCAAACTGCTTTACTTCATGCCTCTTTATACCAAAACTACTTTCACAAAATCGGTACATGAAATTTTGTAAATTTTCCAAGGGCCAAGAACTCACAAAGTACTTAGATGGTGCAATTTATGAGCCTTTGTGCACCATTTTCGGTGTGCTGATGTTTAATGGGTGCACCATCAACTGCCATTTAAAAAATTATAAAACATGCAATGGTGCGCTATGTTAATTGTTGTGCGCTAAAGCAGTGTGCATGTGGTCTAAGAGAATTGTTAGTGGTGTGCTTATTGTCCAAGAGCATTGTTAGCTATGCACAAATATAATTAAGTAGAACCACTAATGAAAATCATTTCTTTGAGAAAAAAAATGTATTATTTGATGTTATTAAATATCATGCTCATTGAATGAAATATTTGATGTTTTATATGTCTATTTATGACACTCAATAATGTTATATGTGAAACATTTACTTTAGCAATGAGAGGTTGATCAGTACCACCATGCAAGAGTTGACTAGTACAACTTCGTGTGTGAGTGGGAGGCTAGAGAGAGGGAGATAGATTTGTACCCTCACCCCATTACTATTCAGAACCAAGACAACTTAATGGTTGTTAACCTCCTAAATTTCTATCAGGAGGCTACATCACTCAAGGGGAACTCGTCATTGTTGGTGCAGGTGATTTGATGTTGGTATCATCAAGGAAGGAATTTTGTGTTGCTCCCAATCAATGGTTCCAGCCCATCGTGGAGGAATTCATTTTATCACTGGGGTATCCAAGAGAGGGGAGGGTTTTCCCCAATTCCCTAATTTCCCAAGTAGTGTTGCAGTGAATAGTTAGTTATCTTACTCTCAAAGATATATGAATGACCATACCAACAATACTACTAATTTTTAAGTTCACAGTCGACAATTGGGTATTGTTGTTTTTTTTTCAGAGGTTAGGTTCCTCCCACTATTGGTGATGATCATCATGCACCTCACCAATGATGGTATGTGCATTAGCTTCCCTCATTTATTTTATGTATATTCTTTAGTCCAAAGACCTAGATTCGTTAGATGGTATTCCTTTTTTTAGGGTGGTTTTGTTTTGCTTTGGATTGATGCCATGAAAAAATTGATGGGAGGGTCAATTTCCCTTTTGTTTTAGAGTTTCTTTTATCAATTTTATGAGAGATTTTTGGCCACGAGGACATCATTTGATTGCCACCCTTATAGGTTGATGATGGAGGTGCATATGCACATGTGGGGGGAGATGATGCCCAATATGGGGAAGCCACAATTCTTGGAATATGATCACATCAAATGTGCTGAAGATGCTAGCCAATGAGGACAACCATGAATTAGACATTGTGTAATACCCAGGCTTGGACTAGTGAGCGTACCACATCTTCTTCACCTAAGATGAGCCAATGGATAAGAGAGGTAATATTAGCAATATGTTTAAATTAATCTAGTTTCATTTTATTCTCTTTATACTTAATACAAATAAAATATATTCTAAAACGTTATATTAAATTTTTTAATGAAATTGTATAATTATTGTTGTGTACTATATATTTTGTAGACGTTGGCACATTTGATGGGGAGGCGTTTCCTCCTCCCCTTCAGGATGATGAGGAGATGCAAAATCCTAAGGTGCCATAATTGGCCATACTTGGCCTCCAACGCATTCCCAATGACAGTTATCGATAGGACGTGTTGAATAGGTTATCAACATTGTTGGAAAAGAAAGAGGTTTATCTTGTATGGGTGCACGACATTGTGTGATGCCCTGAACTCATAGAGATATGGAGGATAGTTCCTTGTGATATGAGGAACTTGATACATCATTATTTTGGTGGAACCATCCTTTTATATGTTAGGAGGTATGGCCATTCCTCATCTAGTGAGGGTATGGATCCTCCTCCTCCACCTCCTCCTCCATTATCTCCTTATGATTGTCGAGACGATGTAGCCTCAATATCTCATCCACCACCTCCTCCTCCATCATCTCCTTCATCTTATAATCTACCCCCACCTAGACCATCACGGCCATCTCCTCCTCTACTCCTACTTGATTGACTAGGATATCCTCCTCATCAGTCCAATCATCCATCGTTTCCTTCTCCAACCTCCTTATTTGTAGATAGGATGCTCACAACAAGTACGATTTGAGCCTCATGGACCTATATATTCCACTCTTCAAGACTAATATTTTCTAGCAGAGGTATTGATGCCTATGGATCTACTGCTAAAGGTGTCGATGCCTTTGGCTTTGCCAGTGGAGGTGATGATGCCTCTGTCTTTACTAGTGGAGGTGTTGATGCCTATGGCTCTGGTGGGAGAGGTATTGATGCCTCTAGTTTCATAGGTGGACCATATACGTTATAGCAGTTATTGGACTAGAGATATATATCTGGCATGTATCATCAATTTGATGCTATTGTTAACACACACACACACACACACATATATAATGCATTTTTCATGTTGACATTTATGTTGATGTTTATTTATGTGTTGATGGTGATGTGTATGTTAGGTCAGGTTAGATGATGTTTGTTAGATTTGTGTGATGGTTATGTTATATAATGCATCTTTTGTTTTGTTAGATGTTAGTATTAGATTTGTGTTGGATGATGTTTAAATCAGTTAGATGAATATGTTATATGATGTTAGGTAATGTTCATAATGGTGCATTCATGTTGATGTTTATTTTTATGTTTATGATGGAAGATTATGTTTATGTTTATGTTTAATATGTTTATATTTCTGGTGGTATCATGATGTTTATGTTTATGTTTATGTTTGTTATGTCATGAAATTGATGATGATGGTATGTTAGATGATGTTAACTATTTTTATATGTTTATCTTAGATGATGTTAGCTGATATTATATGTGAATGTTCATGTTTGCTTATAGATGTTCCTGTTATATGTGATTTTTAGATGTGTTCTATCAAAGGCAAATTCCTCCAATTTAATATTGTGAATAAACATCATGCATTTTGAATTGTGAAAAAACATTATGCATATTTATTTTGAAAAATTGTGAGAGGTGTTTGTTAAAAAACATCAATAATATCCTCTTCCTTACAATGCAATATCATATTGTTACAGTAAATGTAAACACTTTTTTGCACTTATATTATTAAATAAAATAGGTAAGAAAGATTTCACGTGTAATTATAAATTAGTTATATTTAAATTCATTAATGTTAAAAATTATTTTAATAACACAATGAATTTCATTCCCCTATAACAAATATTTTTTTATAGTAATCTATCGTGAACTTACAATTTTCATTTAATGCATCTTAATGTTACATGTAATTAAACCAAAATCATAGGTAATCATATGAATAATAAATATGAAATGTAAGTTATGTAACTATTATACATTTGATCTTGTGAGAACTATTCTTAAATTGAAATATTTCTTCATCTTGATTTAACCATAGATAAATTGTACATGCATAAATAAATTCTCAATTTAAGTATAATTTGATACTCATGCCATGGTTTTATTTTTAAGGTTAATTCCACAATTTTGATAGGGAGTAATTAAATTTATAATTGGTGGATAATGCTTACAGTATATGAATTCAAACTGCTTCTATAATTTTTATTTTTTAACATGATTTGATTAACAAGCTTTAATATATATAGTATGATAAATCAACATAATAGTGTCATAGTTTAAAGTATTGTTTTCAAGGCTTTTCTATATTAACAATTTTATTCATATTCGTACTTAATTAATAAACTTCTCAATAATATAAATATTCACAAGTAAGTTCTTTATATTCAATGTTATTTTCATAAATAACAATATATATGTTACAAAGAAAACTTCCTATGGCTTGGGGTGGACCACAACAAACAGTATGACACCAGAAATCAATCCACTTCCAATATGCTAAAGAGATAAATGAGTCTAACGCTAAGGGATGAGAATAATACCTTGTTCCATACATTTGTAGTAGATCCCCATTGATATTTCAATCACACTTGCACCTACATTTCATTCTTGACAACAACGAAACATACAAGCAAGATAGATATTAAGTGTTAGAACCTATTCTATCATATATAAATCCAAAATATAATCAAGGCTACTACATCCATGGATAAAATATTCATAGTTACACATATAATGGACGAGAAATGGATATTTCTATTAAATATAAATAGAGATATAAGTGACAAACTCTGTCAGAAACTCGTCAAAATCAAGAAATCAAGTAATCCACCTAGGTCTCCACCACTTCAATCCTCCATATCAATGGTAATCTCACAAGAAAATGGAAAGCTTGGAAAGAGCATCAATGGTTTCTCAAAGGATAAAGGGATGCATACTCAAGTATCCAAGAATGGGGCACAAATCCACTATAGTTCCTTTTCTCTCACTAGTTCTCCTTCTCTAATGCATCCAAGTAGCTCAATATATAGGCCTTCAATAGGAAATGAAGGGTCAATTCTAAGTGTTTCCAAGCATATGGAAGGCCAATAGTCAAGTTATTCGTTACTTTATGAGGAAAACTCCAAATATTTTATTTTTTAGCGCATTTCCCGTTGTACGTGGGTCATAGTGGAGTAAGTTGCGTGTACATGGGGTCTATAATTTGGTGACCCATGTATACCAATAAATAATACGTTTTTAAGGTATTTTTTGGATCATCAAAGTTATATTGAGAAAACGGGGGTCAAAAGAGTCTGTATATGGATAGGGAAGGCCATAAAAACATGATCCACCAAGTGTGGTAAAATCAGCTATAACATATGCCCCCTAATGTGTGAGGTCATAGGGATAACATGATGACTAAAATACATTATAAAAATCCCAAAAGTGGAGTAATGAAGATCTAGGTGGAAAAATCGGTCACTCATCAGTACAATACAATGATAGGTCTCAACATGTAACTGCAAATATAAAGTGTAGCATCCCCCTGATACATAATAGTACAATGGCCATGAATAGACATAATAGACATATGTTACATGTGGTCATCGCCACGTACAATATATAGTGAAATATGATCTTCGTACTGAATGAAGACAGCTGATGGTACACTAGAACCTGGTCATGAGAACTAATACCTCATAGATACTGGCACGATCAAGGAGATAGCATATATGGAATGCCACCAAGATCAGAGGTCTTATACACAAATCACCTCTAATACATGTCCCATCACATGAATAAAAGTGTCAAGGTCGAACATCATGGACTATCGTCTGATTACCGGTCATTCAAGTATACCATTAATAGACGCAAGATATCCCATCGATAATGATAATGGGAATCAAGGTACATAGTGCAATCAAACAAGTGTGAATATATGTGTTTAGGTTGAACAGTTGAGAGAGGCCATCGATCAAGGGACATTGATGTATTCCCAAATCTTTGGATGGTGAGAGAACCTGCCACTGATGGTTGCAATTCTTATGGGATTCAATGGACTCTATATCCCTATTCCAAAATAAATGATCTGAATTCGATGGAATGGAATCCACTGGACGGTGGGAATTAAGGCATACCCTATCAACCAACACGAGGTACATAGCAACACTAAATAATTTGGAATAACTCGGACGAACAGAATGTGCACGAACTAGTAAATATATCAGGACTGGCCGACATGCAAAGACAAGATAACTAAGGAGTGGGTAACTTAGGATAAAACTTCCATCGCACAAGAGAATAAGGAAGATGGAGACACATAGGTAGCATAAACTCAACATGGAAACTGGGACAACTCTGTGACACATGAGGCATTGACAAAGGCTCCATAGGGACTAGAAGCATAACCGGTCGGTGGAGAAAAATTAGAGTAATAAGTACAACTCCTAAAGTCATACTAATAACCCAACCAATGGATGGAATATACAGTGCTCTATTCAAAGGAGACATGACATGACAACTTCCAAAGTAATACCTTTCCCGTCCAGGTTTTTATGTTTGTTTTTTCCTTTTTCGTATTGGAAAGCTTGAAAAAGAATAAAATTTCCTATAGTACAAAACTAGGAGGAAACGAGTGTCGCAGGAAGGAAAACTAGTTCCAAGCAATGCAAGGAAGCATGTGTAGGATAAGGAAACTCAGGGGGATGTCTCCTCCAGGTATGGGGTAATCAAGCTGCAAAAAATATATGGAAGGCTCTTCTTGGCTAGGATTGAGACAAGATCAGGCTATAAGGCTCATAAAACTGAAGCAGGGAGCCGACATAAGGCTCAATACAGAAATCGAACACATGAAATGCAATTACAACTTGATATAAATAGGAGTCCCTATGGGAGATGGCCAGCATAAAGTTCAATAAGGAATATGAATTTCTTCCTCAAAGACATGGGGGGGATTCAAGGGACTCCAATACATAAGGGAGGACTCTCAGCATTGGTACCAAATGGAAAATCGGGATCTATATAGGGAACCCATGTGTAGGAAGGATTTACCACTTACATGATGCCACTTCTAGTAGCAGTGTGAAGGTTCTGTAACTTATTAGAGGAAATTTCAACTCAAAATGGGCCTCATAAAAAAAATTAATAAAATAATAGTTAAAATAATAAAATAATATTTATTAATTTTGGAGGAAAAAAAGAAAAAAACTACTTTTTGTTTGTATTTTCAACATATCTCCCCGTGTTTTTACTCAAATTTTGATCGAGAGAGCTCATTGGATGCGGAATTAAATTCCGCATCCAACGAGTACCCACTCGGCATACTTTTGATAGACCCCGCTACCCCAAAAACAAGAAATACCTGAAAAAACATGATGTGCTCCAATCATACACTGTAGGTCTCATACACTACAGTGAATACAACATGAGAATCCTGAAGGCATGATGAAGTGATGTCAACCCTGCTATTTTAGCTAATACTAGAACTATCACCTTGAGACTTAGGCTCTGGATGGAGTTCACCAGAACCTGGATTCCAATATTATCAGAATATGGAAGGAAATAAAAGGCTATATAATCCTTGATGGTGAGCCCTCCTCCCACCCCACAAGCCTGTTAGATTTTTATCATTAAACTAACATTATATTAGGATCTTTAACTGAGAGAATAACAAGCACAACAATCAAACACAAGAGACAATGAACACAGTGTTTTTCCTCAGGGAAACCATAATGGAGAAAACCCTGCAACTTCCTCAGAGATAAAATCAGCACCAAATACAAAATCCCAAAACATTAAGATGATCTCCCGACAGCAGTAACCTCTTTCTTCCTAGCCCCGGTGTCTTCTTCTTCCTCAATTATGTGCTACAACTAAGTGTGAGTGGGTGTGTGATAAATAGAGAGGCTAGCTCTCTATTTATACTAATTCCCGACTTGACTAAACCCTACTAGGGCCGACTTCACTAGGTGAGTCTAACAACCCTAGTGCCCCGGAACTGCAGGGACTTTAACCCTTGATCAATAGGAGGGTTTCCCACAATGACTCGACATGAATTTTTTATATTATTGAATCTCCTGATAGGAACATCGGGGCATGACATGACTCAAATACATTACAGGCACTTACCAGAATAAACATCGGGGTACAAGACATAAGATATACAAGTGAATACATTCTAAAGTTACAAATACACCAACACACATACCTTCTTACAACCGTGATCTAGAAATAAAAGATTCAGAGGATAAACATATAGATTTACTTTTGCAAAAAGTTAAATCCTAAATTACCAGGCCATCTGAAGATCCACTATAACTATCTCAATCCAACTTGAATTAGAAATCAGAAATGCAGAAATTGAACTCAACAATTGTAACTGTGAATGGACTGAATTAACGAAACTCAAGAAAGACAGCAATTGAAATAAACTAGGGATGAGCTCGGCTTTTATAGCTATCACACAAGTGCATAAAGAAAATTAGTCTACACGGTCAATTGTCACACCACTCTGCTGCAGCTCACAAGAAATGTAATTACTGATCGATTGAGGAAACATATAATAAATCATTACTGTTGCAACTGTTATAAAAGAATATGTCTGTTGTAACATCCACACCACATGACAGAGAAGACAAACACCTAATTAACTTGGCAATATCTGTAGGAAGGCGGGCCCAGCCTTCAAACAAAGACACCAAAAACTACCGCAAGTTAAAACACAAAAATTAGAAGAATCATGCTCCTTGTATTAGATGTTGGAATGAAAGTATAGTATCTGTCACAACTTATACAATATGATCAATTATTTTCCAACCCTTCGCTCTGCATACTCCCTGATATTTATACATTAATCTTCATAACTTCTATCCACTAATATCAGCATCCATGAAGATCTACGATCTTCAGGATGCCTTATTACAATACGTTGTTACAGCTATCGCAAAACAGAAGAAAAGAATATAGGAAGTTTTTTGCATGAGCCAATAATGAAATAACATAGCCAAATCAAGAATTACACCGTCACTTGCAGCTACCCTTGAATAATGGCGTGCTGCTGAGCCGAATCTGTTGCAGCCTTGGCTGTTACAGCTTGCATAGGATGAGGATATTTGACTGCATTTCACCTGCAAATATAGAGTCTATGGGCACAACTAGCAATAGATATTCGTTTATTCTAGAATTCGCTTGACCTGATGCACCTGTATCCTTCATGCTTTGAACAATCTTCATAAAACCAACTTATTAGCATAATTCAAGAGGTAAAGCCCTGTTTATTACAATCATAAGCATTAATAAGATAAAACAATAAGTAATCATACCTATGAGGAATCAGGGATTTGCTGAAGGAAAAACATCTTTAGGTGCATGAAAATAGGGTAAGATAAGGAAAAAAGAGTATATCAAGTGTGGTAAAAAAGGGGTCATTTCTAGGCCCAACATCTTATAGTGTAATTTTTTTACACATCAAGAAAAAAATTACACCTCAAGAAATTTGATGTGCTTAATAAATTGGGCTTTAAGATGGGTATATGCTCATCTAATATTAGAGAACCCGATCATCATTTTAATGTTGGGTGTGACATGCAATATGCATGCACTAGATTCAATCATGATTCAATTTAGGTTCAATGAAAAAACCCAAATCCCATCCACATCCCTAATCATGTTCATTAATGCATTCAACTCTTGAGTTGGGGGGTTTTAATGTTTGTTGCCCTTGGTTTGGGTGTGTTGCATCAATTTACAAACTCTCCCTTTTAAAGGACTTATGTAGATACTAATATAGAATCCACACTTGAAACCTCAACATACCCTACTAGAATATAATGATATTGATATTCCAAACTATGGATTCATTTTAGAGGTAACTTAGAGCATGATAAAGTGATAAAAGTGGACCAAGTATTCATATTTTAAGAAATTTAGTCACATTTTCACATAGATGATCCTTTTGATAGGTCTATCATACATTCATTCCATATGTTAACCTATGGTCACTTATGCTTCAATGTTGCAATGGTGTCTTTTGAAACCACCGCTCTCTCTTGGAATTCATATCACTTTTGCAATTTCATGGTTCTCCACCATAATATCAAAGCTAGTGATTTTACATACATTGTCTACAAGTAGTTGTGAGGCTATAACTTATATACAAGCTCATGTTCAAGTAATATGTATTACTCAAGTTTAGAATTGTAGCTTGGGCTAGTGTTTGCAAAGTGATTATGGGTTTTAAGAAAGGAAAGTCATTTTAAATGGCCACAACTATGGCATGTGAGCACAAGATATGGAAACACTATTGAAAAATAAATCTATTTGGTAGTTCACAAAGACCGTGGTTCCATACCTTAAGGAAAAACACAAAAATTCATTATAGGAAGAAAGATGAGGTTCTTGGACTCATGACAACTACATCTCTAGGGAGATTTGATTTCATACAATATGGATTGACTATCCAAATAATTTCGAAACTTGTAGTCTTTGTTTGATAAGATAATGAAATCCAGGTTGTGCATATTGATCTAGAATGGATCATTATATAAATTTCATCCATTTCAATACTTTCTACATGGAAAATTTGAGCTTTTGGCTTGTAGGGTCCATTTCAAGTGAAAATCCCACTTTGGTGATTTGAGGTCTAGAATATTTTATATCCTTCTTGGGGTATCAAATAACCATTTTTTGGGTCATCACTTGTGATAATTTCTCACAATGTATCAATGTCATTCTACAGATCAAGAACCTATAACATTCCAAAAATCACCTCATTTAGTGTTTGTATATGCAAGTTATGCCTCCCTCAAGCTGACTTATCTTGTTGACCACCATGATTTCAATTGGATGCGACATTATCTCACATTACTCACAAATTTTGAGCTACTCACATGTGGAGTTTCAAAAATATTATAGAAGGTCCAAATCCCTAACCCTAATCACAATTTGAGGTATGAAAAACACCCTATACCTGGCCCTAAACAACTATAAGACCATGTTGAATATTTGGTCACTAGGAAAAGAAGAGGTTCCATTATTGTGGTATTTTTTATTGTTTTGTGATTAAATATAGCATATAGGAATGTGGTATTGAATCAAAAATGAAAAAAGAGAATATCCTATAGAATCCATTTAGGCCATATTGTCTAGGAAACTCCTTAATGAGTGAAATTTATTTGTGCTTGCATTTCTTAACTGAGAAGACAAACTTGCAAAAGCATAGGACTCACCTTCTAGTTGGGATTTACCTAAATTAAGTTTTTCCATGGTACATCTTATGTTCATTGTCTGTATGGTGTTTTATTTTCTTACCTTCTTGCATTTCAATTTCAGTTATTTTAGTATTTTCATATGTTAAACTTGTAACTTAAAATATGCAATATAAAGTAAAATACAACATAATAAGAGATTGTGGGAAATTATAATATTTGTTGTGATCAATTATTCTACTTGAATATCCACAGTATTTTACAGGTCATATTAGTATCATAGCAATTTCCTTTAGGGATTTTCACGGGAAGTTGCAGGATCGATGAATTGGCCCTAAGAACGGATTCTTAAAACCCTGAGATGGGTACAATCATGAGCTTATTCAAAGGAGATAATTCAACTATTTAGGCTTTATAGACTCTACATAGTCATTTAACTAGGCAAGTGATTCTCTTTAAACCTAGGGTAGTTAATGAGTCATGTGTGGAAGCACAATATCTAGTGAATATATGTGAGAATAAAGGACAATCAAGTGGTTCCAAGTATAAGGACCACCAAGATGCTTCCAAGGAGGAAGATAATAAGTGGAAACAAAACAAAAAGAAGACAATAGCCATTTCACATTAATGAGAGGATCCAAACAATCATTGTAAACATTGTAATATGAATGGTCAGATCAAATATAAGTGTCGGAATCTACTTATTGAGATAAATCCAAAGAACAACAAGAAGGATACTAGAAGAAGAACATGATATCCTTGGATTCAAGAAATAAGGTAGAGACTAACTTAGATGTAGATGAAAACATTTCTAAACAACAATATCGAAGGGGGTGAATGTGAGTACCCTATGTCCCCAGGAAGAGAAGGATATAACTAAACTCTTCCATATCAAGATCTAGGTCAAAAAAAAAAGGTGGATTTTATGTTTGATTCTTTTTCCTAGACCAACCTAATATTAGAATATTTGGTATAAAATATTAGACTAAATGTTCATGACCATTCTTACCCATATCTATTGTGATTGGTAAACAAGGATGAAAATATAATGGTCACTAAGTAGTCTATGGTTAAATTTTATATAAGTAAAAACTATATTGATGAAGTGGAGATAGATGTATTAGCACTTGATGTGTGTGGTGCAGGGTGTGGAATCCCCCACATGTAAACTAGGGATGTAATATTCACCCAAATAAAAAATTAGTACCATGTGGTTAAGGATTGGAAGTCCTTCCTCATCATTGCATTTAAAGATATGTCCAATATCCGTCTAGCAAGTGACAATGAGACTAATAAATTAATCACTTCTAGTAGGAATTTGGTATTACTCTTCTAAAGGGAGAATCAACCAAGAGATGAACCGATCAAAGTAAATGCATGTATAAAGGGATGTAAAAAGGAGAAGAAATACTAGTTTGAGGAGCTTTGCATGCATACAAATAAGTGTTTCAAGAGTCTAAAGCGTTAACACCTATGCGGGAATTGGAGCATGAGATATTTTTTTTTATTGACTCCCCATTTCCAAACATTGTCGGATATATAAATAGTACACTATGGAAGCATATGAAGTGAAGAAACAATTATAGTAACTATGGAGCAAAGATCAATTTATCCAAGATATTATAAAAATATATAACAAAATAAGAAAACAACAATAATAATACAACACAATGTTTATGTGGAAATCTTGTAGTGTGCAGGTTAAACCATGGGGCAACGGAAGCTTCAATATTTTATTATTACTAGGGGAAAAAATTACAATGCTTTCTTGTACAAAAATGATAGGGGTCTTTTCCCTTTTATACAATACATATGAGGGTTCCATGATGAACTAAAATACGTTATAAGGTTTTAGAATTTTTTTCTTAGGGGCTTTACCTTTGCACCCTCAGGTAGGGGGGTGGGGGTGTTTTCCATCCCCATCTGCAATCCCCCTAACACACCTAGTGTGTACGCATCATGCATGAGCCTAGTCATGTACTCTATAGTAAAAATATTAGAGATTTGGATATTGACTTCATCTCCTTAAACAAGCACCTCACCTTGTGGGTCACCTATCATCATATTACCCAAGAAGTATGGGAATCGAAGAATGTGTATCAACTACAGAGGTTTGAATATAATATCTTCCTTGAGAATCAATATTATTTTCCCAAGATCAATGAATTTCTAGATTAGTTGTAGGTTGCAAAGTGCTTCACCAAGTTGGATATTAGATTGTGATACTACTAGGTATGGTTTAAAGAAAAAGACACATGGAATAGCGCTTTCAAGACAAGGAAGGATCTATATAAATAATGGTTAATACATTTTTTCTTATGTAATGCACCAATTAAATTTATGTGTCAAATGAATTATGTATTGTGTCCCTTTATAGATTCACTTTTAATAGTGTCCTTAAATGACATATTGGTTTATAGGTCTACTCGAGAAGAGCATATCTCACATCTCATGTAGGTGTTAGAGACTTTGAAAATGCATCAACTTATGGAAAACCATAAGAAATATGATTTTTCTTAACAAGCATTGGTGTATTTGGAGTGTATTTGGCATATGTTATTAGTAGAGGGGATCTCAAGATAGATGCCATAAATATGGGGGCCATCATCAAGAGGCCAAATCCTACTAATGCCATTGAAATTAGGATATTTTTTGGGGTATCATATTACTTATGGAAGTAAACCATCGATAAGATATTCTAGTGGGGGAAGAATCAATAGAAAGATTTTGAAGAACTAAAGGGAAATATCAATCAAGCACCAATGCTTTAATTGTCTAATTTGCAGAAGACTTTTGAAGTGGAGACTAATGCAAATGGGTATGATATGGGAGTGGTCTTGATGTAGGAAGGTAAGCCTAAATGCTATCATTATGAAATGTTCCATGGCGTAGCCCTATACTACCCTAAATATGACAAGGAACTATTTTCATTGGTTCAATCTATTAAGAAATGATAACCTCATTTTATGGTAATGGAGACCATTATATATACTAATCACTAACCACTATAGTATTTGCAAGCTTAAAGTAGTAAGATTCAAAAAACTAGATACTACAAGTGGATGGGTTTTTTACAACAAATTCATCTCACCATCAAGTATATGAAGGGAAACATTAATAAGTTATCATGTCTGCTCTAAAAACCACCCACATTCAAGATCACAACTTTTGTAACTTTTATGCACATGGATGCATACATAGAATATGAGGATTTTAAAAGAGGTCATTCAATAACTGTAAGGCCAAGTTTGTGTAGAATAAGGTGAGAGTAAGGATTACTATCATCTTTAGGATAAAATGAAGAGTTGACCTTTATTGTAAGGTAAATTCTTTGATAATGTTTTTATTATATATGTAATTATTCTTTAGAATTGTATTGGATCTTCACTCTAATCGTAAATCATAATCTTATAGGTAGACAAAGAAAAATAATTACAAATTGAATTGAAAATTTAAATTTATCTACAAGTTAGAAAAGCTCTATATTCCTAAAGGTAAAAGATCTCAACTTATCATAAATTCTTGTATATTGGCCTATAATGAAAGAATATGTAGCTCAATTTACTAGAGGATTCATACTTTGTTGTACTAGAAAGACAAATAACATAAAATAAGGCTTTGGTAATGATATTGTGGGGCCAATGAGTATGCTTCACTGTAGAAAAGGTAGAATGACATGCTTGAATTTCTTTCTGTACCTACAAAACAAACACCAATCAGTCGTTTTTTTTTCAAAATAAACATTATTCTATGAACCTTTAAACATATTAAAATTGTTAAATAAGCTCACCCTTTTTCAAAATAACCATATTAGTTGTTGTAATGATCTTGTTTTAGATCTTTAGACGCGAGGAAGGGACTTTTAGTAATCTTATCACAAATAAGTTCCACAAACAAAACAAAAAAATTATTCATAAAGCAAAGAGTTGTTGACGTATTCATTATTATTAATTTATAAATCATTCCACGAGTAATTAAATTAAAAGACTGATCAATATTGAACACCTTTGTTAGCCATTGTTTTTCCTTAAATGAGAGGAAACCTATGTCAATATTCAACATTAAAACATATGGTATTAAAAAAATGAAAAAAAAAATTCAACATTTGGCACCTTGATTTTAATATCTGAGTTGGGCATCTTTGATTACCATCATCCAACCTTAATCTGTCTAACATGTATAGATTTTATACAGCCCGCCTCTTATTTATTCACTCAACTTAAAAAATGAATACATATAAATGTTGCACAAATATAGAATTATTCATAGATAAAATTATACACATGCAATTCATTCAAGAAAATAACCATATTTTAAATAAAACAATACATTCTCAACATAATAAAAATAGATGCAAACCTTTAATATAATAGTGTTGGAGGAGCCTAGTTGATTGTGTCAATTAGGTTCTCTTAACCAACTCCTTATTAGTCGTCTCGATCTAGTTGAGTCGGTTAGGTCAACTTTCAAACAGTTATGCAGTTACAATTGTCTAACTACTTGTATTAACCCATAAGTATAGGCTAGTGAGTTGGATGTAAAAGAGATGATTAATCCCTTACTTTGTATAGTATGGTATGATATTATAATAAAGATACTTGTTTCTTTTTCCTCCATTAATTTCTTACTTTCTTGCTCTCTTTATGTATGTAATATATCGTACCTTTTATATTTATATGTATGCTATGCTACTAGTAACCTCATGCAATCCATTAGATTACATCATTAGTGTCGTTTTCGGTAGTACTAACCCAGGACATGAAATGATCATGCATACATAAATGGTGAGCAACAGAGAAATCAGAGAGTGGTGGAATCTAAAAATCATGTAATTACATTCAAAACAATTCCAGAAGGAATAAATTGACAACTGTTCAAGCTAGAGAAAAGTTATTTACTAAATATCATGAACAATTCATTGAAGTTATCCCACATGACATAAAAAGGTTATTGGATAGTGTTCATGAGCAATTTGGATGCCCGGAATGAAATTTTGTCAAAGTTCAATATCGATGAGTGGACAAATTTATATGAGTGGTTAGAAAAGATATGTGATGGCCACTATGAAGGGCAAGCTATTGAAGAAAGAACTCTGCTCTGCAAAATATGAAGTAGATTCTATAATGACTTCCATGATTTTTTTTCCTATACAATTTTGACATTGTTGTATAAGTTTCTAATCAAAAAATGATTCAACGACATAGCCAATCCTTGACCTCCATTAGACCCCGGGTCCAATTCAAATTGGGAATAGTGACAAAAATATTGGAAGTGGTTTATTCGCAAACGTGAGTGGGAATATTTTTAGAGTAAATGAACCTCATTGTTGAACCCACTTTCATCGTTGAGTAATATTCGGGTCAAAAATGGGGGATCGTTGACCACATGTCAATGAATGAATAAATGATGCTAGTCAATAGAATAAGAATGATATGAATCCTAGTAAAGGCCCAAGTTCAGCTCGATGAAAGTTGATGGCCAACCATAAGCAGGCATCTGGTATTAAAAATATTGAAAGGAAAAAATGACATAAAATACATGGGGATTTTTGGTATCATTTAAGTCCACTTTGTAATAATAGGAGTATGAAGAAGGAATAAAATATCTATCAGCCAAAATTCCCACCTAAGTCTAGGGAAATTTGACCAGATGAGAGAGAGGGTGAGGCATCAATATGAAGACATTTGTCAATGGGGGAAAGTCTGAAATTGCAAATTGTTATTCATGAACCTACAACTCTCGTCAATACAATCCCAATCCCTATGAATCATGGCCCAACTATAAGACAGATCATCGAGTGCAACTTAGGCTTCTGACTTGGATAAAATACAATATGGAGTCGGTTAGATGACAATGGATGAAATTCGGATCGGTTTTGCACCAAAGTTTGGAAGATATGGCTATTATTTATTCTATTTATAAAACATGGAGGTACTCCCGTCACCAGAAACATTACTAATTGCAACATGTATCCCATCAAATATTTAACCTGAAAATGAAGAACCATAGAAGAAATCCAACTATAATTGTGTAAAAGTCATTGACAATAAGTAAGTATAGTAACTCATCATAAAGAAGTAATTATTTCCATAGTTGGTCATTCCTCTCCAGTAAGTAATAAAACTCAAAATAGAAATCAAAATTCTGCTAAGATGGCTTACCATCACCCAACTCACACTCCTATTTATGAGGGGGATGAAGATACCAAGAAACGTTGTTTTGTTTGTGAAACCATTTGGCAAGCCAACCTTATTGATGATGAGAATCAATAGATTGTGTGGTTTACAGGTGGTCCTCAGAAAGGAGCACTCACGTGGTATATGAACTTTATTAAAGATGGAATGAAAATGAGGCAAGCAATAAAAGATAATTTTCAAGAGTTTTTCAAGATGTAAGATAACAAGCATTTGGATGGCCACAAAGTAAAAGAAATTACTAAAAGAAAATGAGAAACAATGCATGAATATGAAAGAAGACTTAAATACCTGCTTATTTAAATGCCATCCAAGATAGATCAAACCATCGTAATCTAGTTTTTTGTTGCAGGTCTATAAGAAATAGTTAATACACTCATGTTCTTACATGAATTTACAATGTATGACGATGCTTTAAATAAATATTTAAAATTTGAGTTAAATGCATATTTTTCGGTCGATCCTGCCAACATAATACTTAAAGAATAGCTATAATTAATGCAGTAATCTCTTCAACAAATTTTTCGTGACACAATAACTTGTGGTGCATGGTGTTCTTGTCGGAAGGTCACACTAAAGACAATTGTTGATATGATGACCAACTAGGGTTAATATCAAGAATGATCGAACCCATTAGAGTATGGAAAAATGTTAATACCATAATTATGGGTATTGACACTCAAGTTAACTTTGAATTCATCAACCAAGGGGTATAAAAATGAAAGCTTATATTTCACTAGAAAAAGAGTGGATAAAATTGAAAGATGAAGGGAAAAAGGCCATTGTACCTATTCATCCATCCTAAGGAAAACCATGGGAGGAACCTGATGACAACAATGCAGACATAAGGCACATATACCAAGTCATTCAAGATAATGAAGACTTAGTTGAACTAAACAAATATGGAGAGATCCATTTGGGCTCACATATGTTGGTTGGACAATATTGTGACTTGGAACTTTAGAACTAGAAAATTGAAAATTATGAAGCACATGCAAGAAAATGTTGGGTAGTCGAAGTCATTCCCTAATGACCAATACAAGAATGCTTTGTAATTACATTAATCCCAAAACACTTTGAGAATAAAGTAAGGGAATACCCCTCCTTAGTCCAGACAAAATTTGGGCCAACTAGCCACCCCTCCTTAGTCCAGACGAAAGCTGGGATGACTATCCTACAACTTCTTAGATACAAATAAATTGAGTCACCATTGACTCACATTGAGGAAGTCTCTAAGAATGTTGGAGAATAAGGATGACTTTAGAGATTAGTTGAAACCTTTACCAATTAGGTGTCTAGATGTGAGGATATCCATTAGTTGCATCTACAGACTAGAAAAACCCCTTCAAATTACTTTTTTGAAAGGTTTGCATGAAGGAAATTAACAACACAAGAAAAAATCCATAGATTTGTCCAAGGTTAAGGCCTAGTAGAGCAAATTGATGTGTGTGAAAAATAATGGAAAAGGATTGGATATCAATATGAGAGAGCATGGCCTAATATGTTTCCCAACACATTGGACAACTTTCCCAACAAATGGTAGAAAATGGAAGAAGCTAGGGGAGAAACATTTAATTGGAAATCCCTCAAAGAAAATTGTATTAAGTATTTTTCATTCTTTCCTATAGAAGAATGTCTTAAGGAAGAACTCCAAGAAACTCACTAGTTTATAAGAACGACCAAATGAATAGTCGATGCACTCGACACTATTGACCGGCCAATCTCTAAATATAACATCATCTTAACTACTAAGAAGAAACACGTTCATCTCTTTACTGGACTAGACTTAGAGAATGATAAAACCCCAAGAAAAACCTTTCAATGGAAGAAAGATCATCTTTGGATAGCCCATCTAGTAAAATCAATTCTAAAAATTTCTACCAAAGATAAAGAAGATGACCATTAATGTGAAGAACTCCCCCTAGCCTTTATATAATTCAAGGAAGGAGAACAATTGATCAATGAGTAAAAATCACCAGAATGAATGGACGCAGAAATAAAATGAAAGAAGATGATATCTCTATCGAGGGAAAACCCAAAAATGGAAAAAATGGAGATTATTGGTCGAAATTAACAACAACGGAAATAACAAACCTCCTCAAATAATATCATGATGTATTTTCTAGAGACTTGTTGGGCCTAGGGATAGTATGGTAGAACTCATGCAGAATTCTGCCTAAGTATGGAGAAGACCTAAAGGAGAAGAGGAAGGAGCTACGACTGAGGAAGCAACATAAAGGAGAAGAGGAAGAATGTTGTGACAGAGGAAGCAAAAGAGAAGAAGAGGAGGAGGAGGAAGTGCCAGAATAAGAAGTTGCACCAGATAAGTAAGATGCTACAGAAGGATGAAGTGCGACCCGGGATGGCACGACAGAACATTAGCAGTAGAAAACGTGCAAATAGCATAATGGTTGGAAAATGACAGTAAGGAATACTATTGAGAAATTTGTAGACCTTAACGATCATGGGTATGAGCTCGGAAGGAGACGGCAGAAACCACACACATAAAGGAATCTTTGTAATTCAAGACGATAGTGCCTTCTGTTATGTGTTGCTAGAATAGAAAAGATAGTCTGTTGGCTGGATATAGTAAGTCAGTTGAGATAGTGACAAAAAAAAAATCTGTAAGGAGTCTGTATCAAGTTGGTATTGAGTCTGTATCAAGTATGTATGGGATCTGTATTGATTCTGTAATAGGGCTATAAAAGAAGGATCCCAAGTTGTATGCGGGTTAGACATTGAAATATTAGACCCTCTAGCTAGACTCAGTAGACATTGTCCCAATAGTATATTTGGAAGACTCTCGTTGGATGAAAGCGTGAGTTCTTGGTTAATGTCTCTGTATCGCTGAGTGCATCAGAGTAAAGGATCTACAACTGAGTGCATATATGGGTAGGAAAGTTTGAGTCAATCTAGGTTGTGTCCGTATCACTAGTAGAAGTAGAGAAAAAAGAGAAAAAAGAGAAGATCAGAGAGCATGAGAGGGAGGAAGAGTCTGTAAAGTTAGAAAGGATATATTGAGAATATTTTGCAAGTTAGTGCACAGATGAAAGGTGCATCTATTTCCTCATGCGAAATGAAGACCACCTTGTTGTTTTCTCCCGGATGGGTTGCCACGTTATATTATGTGTATATGTGTGAATGTTGAAAGTATCTTAGATATATGTGTGATTATTGTAGTGAATGAATGACTGTAGGTTTGTTTACAAATGAATAGATGTATGATGGTTGCATTGTATTACTAGATATGATTATGTTGCATGTTTGTTGTTTATTTACTAAAGTTGCATAAAGAGAGGTTGGGTCGTAGCTTAGATTTTTAAAGCACAGTAAATACAAGTAATACACCCCCAGACTTCATTGGAATCCTTGGCACAGAGCTAGGGTACTAAAACACCCTTCCCCCCAACTGTAGAAATGTGGTTTTGGCAGTTACCCATCAAGAGACATATCTCAGGTGAGATGACATCTATGTTACAGGTGTTGTCAGCTGATCTCTACTCCATCAGGTCGATATCTTGGGCTTTATTGTGCTAAGAAAAAGGGACTAAACCTCAGTTGGGATCCCTGGAAAAAGGGACAGAGGGACAAAAAATCCAACAAATGGTTCTGTTGTCAGGCCCCTGAATCATTATGGTGAGGGATATGTTATAACAACCTATGAAACTAGAGATCCAAGATTGGGTGGAATCCAAAGAATTAGAGTTTGTTCAAAAAGAAAGTGAAGGCTCTTAGTGGAACCCAATAGAGTGGTTGGGCCGATACATCTACACATACATCCACGATATTTCCTTTTCTAAGTTTCCCATTGTGTTACATGAATGGTTATCTAAGTTAGCAACCCGACAAACAAATTTTTAAGACGAAGAACCAAGGGAGTGGACTCCCAGTTAGTTGAGCAACTGGAAGAAGTAAGCAACCATATTTCGAGGGTTGTATATTTTTGGATAGATAGTATCCTAGATATATATTACAGATCTTTTTATTGAGACAATAACCCCATACAGTGAGGTAGAGCGAAAAATTTTGCAAGGCCCACGCATTAGATATATGTCATCTTTAAAGACGTGGATAAAAATGCTCGTATGTGGAAAAGCAATTCTGCGAATGTAACAAGACTTTATAGAAACAGAGTGGCTATGTCTCATCAAAACCCTAAAGTGATATTTTCCCAAGAGATAGTGGAACTGAACTAGAGCCAGGATTTTTAAGAAGCGGAAGAAGATTCAGGTTCGACAAGGAAAGAAAAACTCTGTTAGGAAGAGGGAGCTACATAAAAAATAGAGAATAACAAGGATACGAGCTTGCATCATACTTGGATGAAGGGTCTTGTGACAAAGAAGAGGAATATTAGTCGATCTCTGAAGAAGATGAAGATTCAGAAGAGTCGACTGAAGCTCCAGAATAAGAATGTGCTTACAAGTCGCCTCTAAGCACTGAATACTTTGCCAGAGGTAAAATCGAGAGACCTATCTCCAAGTAATTCTGTAAATACGAGTAATACTAATGCTTTAAATAACGGATAAGTAAGTCCGACTAGACAAAATTTTGTTTCGACTGTACCAGCATCAAATACAATGGCTGGAGCTTACATTAAGTTACCAATATTGAATGGAAATGGGTTGGAAGACCCAGAACAACATTGGTTCCTTTTTTAATTTCTTTGGACTATACGACAAATCTAGGATGAGAATATCAAGAAAGCACAAATTATCATGACTCTGCGAGGTCATGTGCTTGACTAGTATATGAAATTTTCCATAGTACTAGCAGGAGTTGTCTCGAAAAAACTCAAATAGATTCGATTGGGTTTGATTGATGAGTTCATAAAGACAAAGTCTGAATCACAATGCATCACTAAAAACAAAGAGATTAAGAAACCACCAACATAATCTGTTTGGGACTTTGACCAAAGATTTAAGACATTGATGGCCAAAGTGAGCTTCCAAATGTCGTATGTACAACACAAGGAATGGTTTATTATCACATTTTTACCACATATTTGAACCCCTTTGATGCAACAGAAAATTGTGTCACAGATAGAAGATCTAGAAATAGCAATGAAATTAGAATCCTCACCAGTTGGAGATATTGGCTTGGGAATGACGAAAATTCAGTCATAGTTGGCCAACCTTACAATGCAGCTCCAAGAAATTAAGAGAGGAAAGGATGTGAAAGAAGAACTATGGTGTACAAGATGCAGAACAGATGGACACCACAGACAATTTCCCAATGCGTATGAACTATGTCGCAGTGGGTGCACCGAACCTGTTAAACACCCAAGGAATGCCTTGGTGTAGGATATTCCAAACTAGAGGCCATAATTTTGAAGAATATATGTACTTGCAGAATATTGTAAGCACACCCACTATTCTGTTTTGTGAATTTTGTAGATCAGTAGGTCATGGTGAAAAATACTGCAGAGAATTTCAGTTACTGCAAGAAAAGACGATGGATACCTACTTAATGAAAAATGGTGAGAATATTCAAGATGAACGAATGTATCCTCAGTATCATCCTGCACAATATCAACAACCGCAATACGCTCATCTACAATACCAACATAATTAGTATCCTCAACAACAACAATACCCTCCACAAAGGGGGGTGGAAAATTTAGAGGTCGAGGACAACAACAAGGAGGACGATTTGGTTGAGGAAGAGGCCAAGTCATATGTTATAATTGCGGGAATCCAGGACATTTTTCCTAATATTGTCAAGTTCCTTTGAAAATCTATACATATTGTAAAGCATTTGATCACACTGTCGAACATTTTCTGCAACTAATTGTGAAATGGAGGGATAGAACTGTCGTAAATCCAAACCTGATACATAATAAAAATATGAATCCCAATTATAAAATTCAGATGATTTTTTTCGAACCAAGAGAACCTCACATTGTTGTAGTTACAAGAGGAGGTGTTGCGATTGGAGCAGACCAAAATAGATAGCAAGGACAACTACAGGTGATACCCGTGACACAAAAGAAAGGTCTGCTATATTTCCAACAGGAGAAAGAATTCTTTTTGGAGGTGGGACTAGAATTTGTTGATGTTAATCAACCATCGACATCTGGACAAGTCAAGACCATGCCCGAACAATTTGAACGGCTAATCAGGAATCCGCCAATGAAAAAGGTTGGTAAGATTAAAGAAATTTTCAAAAGTTATTTAGCACTAATTAATGATAAAGATGTTGTCGCAGAACTAACAACAATAATAGAAGAAACCCCAGATGACTTGCGACCTAAGAAAAAGTTAATCATATTGGGAAAAAACTAAATACAAGTCGAGAACTGCGAATGACTATGCAAATAGGAGATTATGATATGGATTATATCATATTATATTTGGGATCATATGTCAACATATTGACAAGACAAACATGGGAGAGCATGAATAAGCCATGACTGGACTTGTCTCCTATTCATCTAAGGCTTGCAAACCAGTCGAAGGTTCTAACAATTGGTAGACTAACCCAAGTGCTTGTAGAAGTCGAAGGCTTAAGAACATATGCTGACTTTGAAGTCATTGACATTATCGATGACAAAAATCCATATCCTACACTGTTAGGAATTGATTGGGAAATAGACAACCAAACCATTATAAACTTCAATAAAAGGATCTTATCATTTGAAGATTATGAAAATAAGAGTGGTTGTGCTAATTGATCCGCTCGAATGACAAATATATGTTGAGCCCGTACATAGTGAAGGGAAAGGCAATTATCTATATTAGTTGTATAACACCATGTCTTCAAAGGAAGACTATATAAATCCAACAGGTGATGGGAAACTGAGCTGGCAGAGTGTAATCTCATGCACATCCAACTCAGGCGATGCCCTGGAAAATTGGCAGAACATGCTACAAGAAGTATCCATGAGGATATGTGCAAGAATCACAAGATTTGTGTGAAGGGTAGGAACCAAAGCAAGAAAATTTCCTATGTATGAAGTATTACCTAACCCTGCATCTTTTTTGGTATACTTTGAAGAAAAAGTCGCAAAATCACAGTGACTGTCCTCTTTGGAGTATGTGCTGAAAGCTACACTCGCTAGATGGTGGTGTACACACAAATAGACTATCTCTAAATGGCCACAATGTAGAATATTAATGGAGATCATATTTCGAGAAGAGATCAGTTTCCCTGATAAAAAATATACAGGACTCACATATCCTGTGGAACATATTGAGCATCGTCGCAGGAAATGGTAAGAATATATGCGACAAGAATGGGTTTATCGATTCATCCACACTTTGGAAATGGTACCAACAAGTTGGTAAACATCAGTAGAGCTGCGACAAGGAACTGTTGAATCAGAAATCTTAGTTGTAAGCTTCACCCAGACATTCTAGTTAGCAAGTGAACACCCAACAGTTGATGTTGCGTTACAAATAATAAAGGAAAAGATATTTGAAGAAATCTTGGTCGCAGACATGAATTTCCATCAATGCAACATGGTTGTACACAACTAGATGGAGTGTTATAATATCACGAGAGATCTGGATGATAATGACCCACTTGAAATAATATACACATGTCAGAAGGAATGTGTGTAATGGAAGGATTTCGCACATGTGAAGATACACCTTACCTTGCTCGATACGACCTAAAAAATGGGGGGGGATGACAATGATCCTTTTTGTACCATACCACTTTATAACAATAACTACCATTTAGAGTGATAGATCAATGGTGGCATAACACAAAAAGATTCTATTAATGATCCCACAGTACGCCCATGTGCCTTAAAGGAAGGATTCCTTTATGATTAATTGATCGCGCGTGTGAAGAATGGCTAGCATAAGTTAAGGTATTTTATCAAGCTTCACCACCAAGACTCCATTCATCCTTGTATACAAAATAAGAATGCTATTATTTCTTCCAACCCTAAGCACTGAACTAGTGAGGTTGTAGTATGGTCATTTCCATTTCCAGCAAAAGCATAGTTGAATCCAAGCCAGTATCACCTAACCCTATTATAGAGTATACTATTGGTTACATCCCACTGTATAAAACCCCCACTAATGTACAGATTGATCGAGGAGTAGAGCCGAATACTAGTAACCTGGATGGAAAAGAAAGACTAGGTCCATTGGGGACCAAGCAAGGAAAATGCACTAGTAACAAAAAAAGAAGGGAACAACGTCAACACCTCCAGCGCCACCCCACCAGTAGAAGAGGATTTCAAGAAAAGAAATTTGATGCCACCTTATGTCTCTCCCAGATGCAGGGATGCACCGAGAGTTACAGTTCCAAAAAAAACAGCGGCCCCACTAATTGTGTCGCTAATACCCAAAGGAGTGAAGGTGTTGAAAGACATTTTTCCCAATATAAAGAAGTTATCCTATGTTGATCATGATATGAAACCCCAAATAGACCTGGATTGTTGGAACTACATGGAAAATGTGTAGGACACACCCGAGGTGCCTAAATTATTTGTTGCACAAGAATGGGCTAAGGGATTGGAGCAGTCTGGAATCTTATCGCTGCTATACATGCCACATTTTGGATGAAGTACACCAATAAACACATGTGTTAAGAATTTACTCCTATTCTTTCATGGATGGGTTCTATGGCTAGGAAAAACTATACCTATATATGTTCAATTGATTGCTACCATCACAGGCCTACCGTCTGCAGGAATGGACCCAGCACTACTTATCAAAAAGGATCAAGATGTAAAAATTGCTACATGGATGAAGAAAAAATATGACATGGTAAGAAGCAAAAGAGACTTTCTGATTTTGTCCATTAAGGATACCATTTTTCACTTTGCTACCAAATTTTTGGCTTCCAAGTTACTCCACAAAGTGCGACCGGACCAGTGTACTGCGGGAGCGATTGCGCTTGTAGAATTTTGCGTAGAAGGATTTCAGATCAATTGGTGTCAATTCTTGTTAGATGAGCTCATACGAGATGCCATTGATGCACAAGAAAAGGGTAGGCCATTTTACTATTCATGGCTTTTAATTTTTATTTCATTTATAGCATGGTCTAACCCACAAGACTATGAAGGGCTCAACCTGCTAGTGACCTGTAAAGGAGCAAAATATCAGAACCTTTGGTTTGAGAAAGACCTAAAGGACCGACAGAAACATGACAATGTTGAATTCTTTATGCATGGGTAAGATATATGACACTACGTCAAGAACATGTACAGGTTAGATGACGCCACTATTCATCAACTTCACCCCATTGTTAAATTTGAGATTGGCCCACACTATATTTACATACAGCCGCAACGCCAAAAGTTACCACCCAAATTTATGATGGCAAAGCAAGAAATCGAAGAAATTATTAATAAATGGTTGAAGGAATGGTGTGTTCCATTACCAAAAGAGAAACTTCAACAAGAGGATATCCAAGTACAAAAAGATAACTCAGAAGAGGAAAAAAAAAAAAAAAGATCCCCCCAATGGATTTAGAATCTGTAGAAATTCATTCCCCCTCAATACCAATAGACCTAGAATCAGAAAATGAGGGGGAGGGAACCTCGAGAAGAACTGTACAGTTGAGACGAAATAAAAAGAAGATGAAGGCTGATAGAAATGCAAATACCATTAGCCTAGACAGTGATGATGTGCAACTAATGATTGAGGCAATAACTGAAGTAGCGCAGACCAGCTTCAAGTCCATAGAAGAACAAGAAGAATAACTTTCAAGTATAGTTACTAATCTCCTTAAAGTTTTGTGTAAAGAAGTCAAAGAGGTTAAAATTGTTGTCGACTGTCCAAGTGCAATTGCCGAGTCATAAGCCCCATCAGAAACATCAAGGATGGAGCAAAATGCACCACATGTTCTAGTCCCACCAATAATGGTAAAAGTATCTAAAACCATTGTTGATTTAGGCACTCTGGAGTTTAAGGATGTTTTTCAGGATAATGGATAGATGATTATAGATTTTTCATCTATGCACATAAATGAGGTATATGTAGTACAAAGTGTTGTCAATGCATAAATAAAACTGTGAGAGTGTAACCTGGCAACGAAGGTGAAGGATGCACATAAAGACATCAAGAAAATGAAACTTGAATTTCAAGAAACAAAACAGAAGAAAATGGAATGGGAAGGAAACTGTCAGAAAATCAGCGAAGAAGTAGCCCTCTCCTATAATAACTTTGCAGAAGAAGGAATAACAGAGGAAATGGCACCAGGTGCCAAAGTAGCACAATTAGCTAAGATAGTGGCTGGACTTAGTAGAACAGTTACAAATCTAGAAGAGAAAAGGAGACCCAACACACCTCCATAAGTGTTGGAGAGCGAAAAAGACACAACAACTCAGGCTACGAAGAGAATAGAAGAAGCAGAAGAAACATGTGTTAACTTTTTCAACCAAGTCTCTCAGACTTGGGAAGCACTAATGGATGACAAGAAATCATAGAAGATTTCAAACAAGTTGACTGCATTTGAATCAAACATCACACAAATTAGAAATGATATGAAGTAGCTACCCTTAGCACAGAAAATTTCTAAGGCGACAGATATGAGAAAATTGCAGCAACAAATGACTATGTTGCGCACACAACAACAAAAACGCGAGGAGAAAGTAGAATAGTTGCAGGACGAATTAGAGAGAGTTACAATCATCATTCAGCCTATACATAAGAAGGTGCATGAGATGGAAGCATCAATAGAAAAAATCATGTCGGAACATGTCAGTTCCGACCTAGTGGAGAAAACGCGGAAGAAAGAGGAAGAAGTGTGCACAGAGGCAGAGAAAGTGGTGAAAATATGGAATATTTTCAGAACAAAACCAATTCAATTCACAACATGGAGCAATAGATTTGCATGACTCGGGATGATCCAAAGGTGAATGTTGGGGGCCTGTTGGGCATAGGAAAGTAAGGTAGAGTTCATGCAGAATTATGCCTAAGTATGGAGACTACCTAAAGGAGAAGAGGAAGGAGCTTCAATCGAGGAAAAAAACATAAAGGAGAAGAGGAAGAATGTTGCAACAAAGGAAGAAAAATAGAAGAAGAGGAGGAGGAGGAGTCTTCGGAAGAATAAATTACTCTAGATATGTAAGCCATGATAGAAGGATGAAGTGCAACCTGGGACGGTACGACAGAACATTAGCAGCAGAAGGTGTGCAAATAGAATAACGGTTGGAAAATGAAAGTAAGGCATACTATTGAGAAAGTGACAGGAATTAACGATCGTGGGTATGAGCTTGGTTGGAGCCGATGGAAGCCACATGTGTGAAGGAATATTTGTAAGTCAGAAAAGAATAGGAAAGACAACTGTTGGTTGGATATAGTAAGTCGTTTGAGATAGCGACAAAAAAGGAGTTTGTAAGGAGTCTATATAGAGTCTATATCGAGTCAGTATTTAGTCTATATCAAGTACGTATGGGATCTGTATTGAGTCTGTAATAGGGCTTTAAAAGAAAGAACCCAAGCTATATGCGGGTTATACATTGACAGATTAGACACTCGAGCTAGACTCAGTAGACATTATTTCGACAGTATGTTTGGAAGACTCTAGTTGGTTGAAAGCATGATTTGTTGGTTAATGGATCTGTATCACTAAGTGCATCAGCGTAAAGGATCTACACCTGAGTGTGCATATGGGTGGGAAAGGCTGAGTCGATCCAAGCTGTGTGCAAATCACTAGTTAAAGTAGATTAGAAAGAGAAAAGAGATAATATCGGAGAGCATGAGAGGGAGGGAGAGTCTGTAAAGTTAGAAAAGAAGATCTTGAGCCGAGTCTGCAACTTAGTGCGTAGAAGAAAGGTGCATCTATTTCCCCATGTTAGATGAATATCACCTTGTGGTTTTCACTCGAATAGGTTTCCACGTTATATTCTGTGTATATGTGTGAATGTTGAAAGTAGGTTAGATATATGTTTGATTATTGTAGTGAATGAATGATTGTAGGTTTTTTTACAAATGAATAGATGTATGATGGTCGCATTGTATTACTGGATATAATTATGTTGCATGTCTTTTATTTATTTACTAAAGTGGCATAAAGAGAGGCTAGGCCGCAACTTAGTTGTTAAAGCATAGTAAATACAAGTAATCCACCCCCGGACTTCATTGGGTGAGACAAAAACATGGTTCTGGCATTTACCCATCAAGAGAGATATCTCGAATGAGACGGTATCTATGTCGCAGGTGCTGCCAGCTGAGATTTGCTCTGTCGGGATGATATCTTAGTCTTTGTTGTGCTAAGAAGAAGCGACTGAACCTGGGTTGAGATCCCTGGAAAAAGGGACAGAGGGACAAAAAATCCAATAAGACTACAAATATTTGAAAGGATTGGTACAATAAATGAGAGGGATGAAAATTGAAATCATGTCATATGCAAATCCTATTAAGAAATGAATGTATAAACTAGCCCATAAATACAAAGACATTGTAAAGAAGAAAATTGAAAACATGTTAGCTGTAGGAATTATACACCATGTAGATAAGTCATATTGGTCTTGTCTTATGGTCGTCCACTGAAGAAACATGACCCTAATAGACTTGTCACTTTAATATGTGTCAACTTTAGAGGGCTCAACAAAGTAACACTCACATAGCCGTTTCTGAAACCTTTTGTCGATGATATTATTAGTGAAGTCGTTGGTCACGAATGTTATTCCTTCACAGATGGTTTCTCGGGTTATAACCAAGTACCTATAGCAAAGGAAGATCAACACAAGCCTTGTATTTTTATGCAAATTTAGGTCATTTACATAAAAACAATTATGCCATTTGGACTTAAAAATACACTACTTGTGTTCTCAAGAATGATTATAAAATCCATTCAGGAATTTTCATGCAAGACCATGGTTATCTACTTTGACGACTTGACTATCTATACTATGCTCAAAGACCATGTCCAGTGGCTCTGATTGATGCTAGAGAGGTGTCAACAAATCCGTCTCTCATTGAATATAAAGAAATGTATTTTTGTTACATTCATTGAGTACTTCTGGGTCACTTAGTTTGCAAAGAAGGAATTAAAATTGATTTAGCAAAAATAAAAGTTATCCTTGACTTGAAACCACCGGTAAATCCTAATAGAGTTATAATATTGTTGGGACATACATGATATTATAGAAAATTCATAAGGAACTACTCCAACATGAACTTTCCCATGGAATAATTGCTTAAACTAAATGTGGAATTCATCTAGACACCATAATGTTCAAAATCATTCAATCTACTAAAAGGAAAATTGGTTGAAGCACCGATTCTCAAATTCCCAAATTGGTCCAAGAAATTTCATGTTCTTATAGATTCATCATGTATTGTATTTGTTGCAATACTCACCCAACCTGGAGATGATTTAATTGATTACCCTAACACATATGGTAGTCAAAAACTAAATAAAGTAGAACATAACTATTCTAGGACTGAATGGGAAGCATTAGGCATGATCTTTGCACTCCAAAATTATTAACACTACTTATTGGTTAATATGTTCATATTTTCACTTATCCATCTTCCTTTTTCAACAATCACCATGCTCCAAATACTTAGTAACCAAACCACTACATCATGATTGAATATGTCGCCGGTTTTTATTATTCTAGGAATTCGAGTTTGAAATACTAGTTCGACCTGGAAAATAAACATGGGACCCAACCATCTATCACGTATAGAAACCAGAGAACACTTGGTCATCATAGATGATTAATTTCTTAATGCACACCTCTTCCAAGTCAAGTCTCTTTGGAATGAGCTCACCGAAATTGCTCAATTTTTACAAGTAGGAAAATCCTTGGAAAGAACCTCAGAAAAGAAGAATAAAATCCTAGCAATGAAAGAAGCGTCCCTACATTAGCCAATCAATATCTTTATAAACTAGGACCAGAAACATACTTCGTAAGTGCATGATTGACCATTAGACGAAATCCACTATTGATCATTACAATATTTGGATGTCCTATTACTTTAATAAGTGCTCGAGGGACACATTTCATAAACAAAACTATAGATGTTTTACTCAAATAATTTATGATCAACCAACATAGGATTTCACTGTACCACCCTTAATCGAATGGTGTTATCGACTTTTTTAATAAAACTAACAAATGATCTTACAAAAATGCGCAGCGAAGACAAAGATGACTGGGATGACAATATCCCTAGGATATTATGGGCATATCACACAACTTATAAAATATTGAATGGACAGACAAATTTTAGTTAGTACACGAACAAGAAGAATTTTTTCCACTATAATTTAAACAATAATTCCATGTTATTGTAGAAGCACTTCATATATATGTTGTGCAGAACACACAGGACATAGTATTTGAATTCCAAAAGCTTGGAGAGCAGAGAAATATTTTTATACATCATAAAAAGGTATATTAAAAGCAATAGAAAGGATGGCACGATAGGAATATTAGGAAAAAGGATATATCATTTAGTGACCTTGTATTTTTGTATGATAGAAAAATAAAAGGGAAACCAAAAACTTGAGATTTCTTGGTTGGGATGATATATAGTGGAAGAACTAAACTATAATGGATCTGTACAACTAGGAATATATCAAGGATGAGTATTTACTAAAGTCGTCACTGGAGCTCGACGTAAACCATACCGACTATAAAGAGGCACTTCATAAATGATCGTATCACCACTAGTCGACTGACGTGTCCCAAGTTTGTGTAAAATAAATAAAAGTTAACTATTATTTAAGAAACAATTATATAAATAACCTAACATCAATTGCATATAAAAAGAGTAATAAGACTTGGAATTTTGTAAGGAGGAAATGATTCAACACACATGTGGGTTGACTAGGAAGAAGAGGCAAAGCAAGAAAGTAGAAACCTTACCACTGTCGACCTTGCCTCATTTTTCTTGGACTCCATCAACCTTTCCTCCATCGACCTTTCCTCTATTGACCTAACATCCCTCATCCTTACCAACATCAACCATGCCTATAACAACCATTGTTAGATCAACCCAACCATCATCGACCTTGCACATATCAAATCTAACATAGATGATTGTGACTCTTGGCACAAGTAAAAAGAAAGGTTCAAAGAAAAGAAGCAAAATCCAAAAACCCTAAAGTGATCCTCAACTTACTTTGATATTGTAGGAGGGATCAGGATTATCATTTTAAAAATCGTCTTTGTGCCTTCAAAAGCATCAAATCAGGAGCTCGATGGCTTTATCAAATTCACTACCAAATAATGCAATAAAAGATGGTTGTAGGATATTAAAAAGATTCAAGCATTAAATGATGATCAGAAAGCATGGGTTGTTTATTCATCGAAGGTGGAGAATATTATTGGACCTCGACCAAAACCTCATATAGAGCAAACAATTGACAAATTTCAACATCTAGACGATTTTGTACTACAAATCTATGAAGAAGTATAGAATCAACTGGAGTGGATAAAACAATATGAAACATGCCTACTTATGGACAACCAATTTAAAACATTTGAAGAGTATGACAAAAAGTTGAAAGAATGTGAAGTTGAAGCAACTAGAGAAACTATTATACTCAACCATTGGTACTTGTACTAGAGTAAGATTTGTATTAAGCTTCAAAATCTAAAAAGAACCTTATTAGATATCTACTGAAGGAAGAAATAAACCAACCCAACAACAAAACAAACCTTAGAAGAGCATCTTTCCATGGAACATTATCAATAGGATGAATTACGAAAGAAAGAATACCAATGGCCGCAAGAGGCCAAGAGAGAACAAGGATAAACCACTCAGCTGACCAAACATATCTACAAATTGATGAGAGTTGAAGAACTTCAACATCAACATTTTGGTACATATATGCAAACCATACTGAATGAGCCTATACAAGTAAAACTGATCCAACTGTTTGAACTCATCGCTATCAATGCAAACATCTGGATTGTCTTAATCAACTATAAATAAATCCTAGTCTTCCTCGGTCTTTTCTCCTTAGAAATTGTCAAAGCATGCATCGACTTCATGTTAAATTATTGAACCATTGATCTACAGGAACATGAGAGCAATTGAGAGGTGGAATTGTGTAGTGGAATATCAAGAACAATGTACACTGAACAATACAAATTTGAGACAATTCTGATAAGAATTGATCGGTAAATTCCAACATTAATCTTTATTATTCCTAGCAGTATACAACAGTGTTACAATAATGATAATTCGAATCATGCGGATAAGATTTGAATCTACCAACTAAACCTGATTGACTGGCTAACTGAGAGTGTCTAAATCACTACATGGTAGCCACTAGTCTAACTCCTGATATCTAAATTAGTCTTACAATCAGTTAAACTAGTTGAACCAGTTAAACTGATGAGGTAGGTAGAAAATGCACCACTTCCCCATGCAGCCATGCAAAATTGGCACCAGACTAACTGAGAGTGATCTAATTGAATGTAACTGAAGGTTGACTGAGCATAACTTCCTACCTACCACAACCAACTGATGGAGGTTGTTGGCGGCACTCAAAGTGGGCTCCTATAATGTAGGGATTGGTCTCAGAGGCAGATTAACTCATGCATGCACATGCAGTAAGTGGAATTTAACCTCTATATGTGTCCCCGCACTCTAGCACAATAATAATGTCTCCCTAAGTTAGAAAAGATGATCAAATAAACTATATATGGACAAGGGAGGATTATATAATCCTAACACCCCCCCCTCTCCCCCGTTAATACTGACTTGGACAACTTTGGGCCCTAGAAACTAGGCCAAAAATCATACATACAATCTAATGAAAAATAAAACTGCTTAATAAACTAAGGAAAATGGGGAAAACCTCATGGAAACCCCCCCTCAAAATAAGTAGGAATCAAGGAATTTTGTTGCAATCTGCAAAATCTTGGTTCTTCTGTGCATCAGCATCCTGGGACTATGCATGTGAACCTCTCCAAACTAAATGATTATGTCTAGAAGAATTTTCCTCTTTGGAATAAGAGGAATATGCTCAACTAAATCTGGAATATAGACAGCTGGAAGATGAAAATTGGACCCATGTAGAGCAACTGAGATCAACTGATGAGAGAGAAAAAGTGCTTGAGAATTCAAACCATGTGAGTTAAACCCAAGAAACTGATATGTTGCAGCCTTTTACATCAAACCATGTGAGGTAAAATCAGCTCCAAGTGTTAGGAGAAAGTGTCCAGGCGAATGCATGATGTCTCCATCTTTACTAGTACTTTGAAGACATGAGCATGTGATCAAGTAGAAAGGTAGAGAAGTCATGGTACCATGGAGAGTGAATGCATGAGCTCCATAATTTTATATAGCTTCTAAAATATCCAATGATTCACAAAATATAATATCATCAAACTCATTAGATAAAACTAACATCAAATCCCCAACAACAATTTTGAAAGAGACTTGAGGTACTTGATTTTTCACACCAAAATTGATGAGAACAACTGCAAGCATGACTGGAGGTTCTTGAAACTTAAAATTTGAACCAAATAAGGTCATATCAGATCTAATAGTGTGGAACAAAGGTTCCAATTGCTCCACTAAGATGGTAGATGCACAATTTTCTCCTTCTTCAACAAAACTCTGAGTATTGGTGCAAGCACTCGTGTAGGAATTGGCTGGAAACTCTAGATCAATGAGAGTGAATGGATCACTCCTAAAATATGATATTTCTTTCAAAACATCCAAATTATTACTTTTATGCACACGAGAAGCAACATTAGAGAGAGATAAATCGAATTCATATTCATTTAATGAAGCAATCACTAGCAAACTTTGCACAGGATTTAAAATAGAAGAATCACTGGAGAATTCCTTAGTAGAATGGAAGGAGAGTTTTTCTTCAATAACAGAGATTCGAGTGGATTCTTCTAGATCATCTATATGAGAAGATTAGATATCACAGATATCATAAACTTCCAGAGCAGTAGGAGAAGGAGTCACTCCAAGGAGACTTTCTTCAATTCAAAATGATTTGTGTTGAAGATTATGCTTCTTCTTCATCTTGAACAACTTCATTAGAGAGAATAGAGACCAAGAATTTTGAACAAAAAACTCTTTTGGTGTTGGGTATGCTCTCCAAATTTCTATAAGTATCCTCATTGTGCTTTCCAAAGGTTCTATCCAATTCTTTTCAGAGATCCTTTGTGTGTTTAGTAGAATCAATAAGGTAGCACAAGCTTGGAGAAAATGCCAAACATATTGTTCCAAAATCTCTATCACCGTCATTTAACCAGTCATTTTCATCTTCATAAGAATATTTATCAATTCCAATTGATACCTCACAGAGACCTTATCTCTTTAGAGATGAAATCATCTTCAATTTCCATTCTGAATATCTTGTGAATGGAGTAAGAAGAGGAACCGATAATATCGAATCAATATTGAAGTTGTACCTGCAAAATATCACTGCAAAACAAACCAATTTGCAATTGTATGTCAATTCAATACTTTCCACCTCGACCGTACACTTTCTCAGAGTCCGTCACACTTGGATAGACTTCTCTGAACAGAATCTAGAGGGAGTAAGGCTATCATTCTAGGATTTATGTGGAAACTCAGTTGCTTCTGGTGTACAATGGAGATCGGACAAGACTTGTTTCTATCCTGAACAAGGATCTGATACCATGTTATATTATTGAACCATTGATATACATGTAAATGAAAGCAATCGAGAGGTGGAATTGTGCAGTGGAATATCAAGAACAATGTACAATAAACAAGAAAAATTTGAGACAAATATGATGAGAATTGATTAGTAAATTACAACATTAATCTTCATTATTCCCAGCAGTATACAACAATGTTACAATAAGGAGAATTTGAATCATGTGGATAAGATTCAAATATACCAACTAAACTTGACTGACTGGCTAACTGAGAGTGTCTAAATAACTGCATGGGAGCCACTAGTCTAACTTCTAATGTCTAAATCAGTCTTATAATAATTTAAACTAGTTAAACCAGTTAAATTGATGAGGTAGGTGGAAAAAGGCGCCACTTCCCCATGCAGCCATGAAAAACTGGTGCTAGACTAATAGAGAGTGATCTGATTGAATGTAACTAAAGGTTGACTCGGCATAATTTCCAACCTACCACAACCAACTGATGAAGGCTGCTAGTGGCACTCAGAGTGGGCTTCTATAATGTAGGGATTAGTCTCAGAGGCACATTAACTCATGCATGCACATGCAGTAAGTGGAAGTTAACCTCTATATGTGTTCCCCACACTCTAGTACAATAATAATGTCTCCCTAAGTTAGACAAGATGATAAAATAGACTATATATGGACAAGGGAGGATTATACAATCCTAACACTTCACTCCACCTAGCGAAGCATCCAGCTCTCAAGCATCCAAAAGGTTTAACTGATTTTGTAATTTTCTAAAAAAATTGTAAAAATTATGCATCTCCCTATTCTCTTTGGGATGAAGAAAATTTTTGGGGTGGGGGAGATGTTGGAGGATCCTAGTCAACTACATTGACTAGGTCCTCCCGACCAACCACCGACTAGTCAACGTGATCTAGACAAGTTGGTTAGGATGACTTCTAAACAGTTATGCAGTTACAATTTTCTAACTACTTGTATATCCTGTATAAATAGGTTGGTTATCTAGATGTAAAAGAGATGATAAATCCCTTCTTTTGTATAGTATGGTCTAATATTATAATAAAAAATACTTGTTGTTGTCACCTCCATTACTTTCTTACTTTCTTGTTCTCTTTATGTATGTATGATCTCGTACTTGTTATATTCTAGGTATGGTGTCTCCTGATAACCTCTCATAATCCCTTAGATTACAATAAATAAATAAAAATACATAGCTAGAAGTCATACTTAAGATTAAGGTTGGAATGTGAAAAAAGTATGAATAAAGTTTGCCCTCCATAATGATAAAAAACCCTTCCACCTATGATATAAAGTCTACCCTATCTTATATATGCTCATGGGTATAGACTAGAAAAATCCATCTACTATAATGATGCATCTTATCCACATGGACTATTGTAGAACCTCTACATACAAAAATAAAGTTGAATCTCAAATTATTTTTGAAACTTCAATGTAAGTGCACAAAATAATAACAACAAAATCATAAGCCAAAAGCCAAAATACGAGAAAGTTAATCTACATCACAAATAAAATTAAAAACCATAGACCCCTTATTCTATGTCACCCAATAACGTGTGTAAAAAAACAAAGGGAGAATGGTTGTATTTAATCACTAAAAATATGTGTAACCATATCAAATGCAAGATACATGAAACATGGTAATAAACCATAAAATACAAATCCAATTAATAAACATGGGTTCTCACTCCAAGTAAAAGGTTTATGTTTATGGGAAGCATAGCAAATATATATATACAAGTAAATAAACACATTAAGTAGTCATACATTTTTCATGTCAAATATTATCATAATCAATTGTCACATAATGAATATCTAATTGAGTCTTTTCCTTGTCAAATATTATCATCGGCAATTGTCACATAATGAATATCTAATCCAGCTGCAGGATTTTTACATTTTTACAAATGAGTAATGGATTGAGATAGAGGATTATCATTTATTCATATTCTACATTTTTTTGGTCGGTTGTTGATCAACTTTGTGATTATGAAATCAAGTTTCATTAAATTGATCGATTTAGGCAACAGTCTCTCAACCATACATACTCATTCAGATAACTCAATTCTAAATACATCAGCATAGATCTAAATCTTAGGCTCTATCAAGTGCCGAGAGGAATCAAATCTTTGGAGGTGCAGACCTTTTCTTAAGTATTGCACTCAACTATCAGCTTTAATGTGATTCAGACCAAAAGGCACATCTTTTTATTAAAGGTTCACAAATAATATTTTTATTATTAATATTTAATACTATTTATGGCTGCATATAATATTTTTTATTATATTTTATTTTGTTAGAAAAGAACATTAAAACATCTCCCCCATACATAGTTTTAAAACCATGTGCAAGGCCCTCCTAAAATCATGGATTGTTTAGGAGGCCTTGAACATGGTATTAAAACCATTTGCAACTACCTCCTAAACCATGTTCAACCATGTACAATAAAACCATGGGTTTATAACATCTCCCCTATATTGTGTTGTTTTTTTCACCGACATTTTTTATGGCCGATAATTAAATTTTTTATTTATTTTTTATTATTTTGTGAGGTAGGAACATTACAACATCTCTCTCATATTAGGTTGTTTTTGTGGCCGACATTTATTTTGGAAGATAATTAAAAGTTTTGTTTTTTATAGCCAACATCTATGTAACGTTACAAGATCTCCCCCATATTAGGCTGTAGAGCGCCTCTCGGCGCAATCACTCTACTTAAAAAAAATGGCTTTACTCCTTCACAACGTATTGTTCACTTTGTGAGCAAAAGCACCAACAATAATTACTATTCTCTCCTCATTACACGTGTGTAAATTTTAAGTTATAGTTGAGTGCATGCACTAAATTCGTATAAAAATTTTTGATAACATTTTCTCTCATTTTTACGGGGCATTACAACGTTAATTTTCAAAAGAAAATAATAGTTGAAATGTATAAGATGCTATATATCTATTTATCTTACCCACGCTATACACTATTTTCAAATTCATTGCAATCTAACTAGAAATATCTCAAGTTTCTCGAAGGAATTCGTATTATTTATTTAGTGGAAAATCTTTGATTTTATTTGAATTTTCTTTTACCAAGAGTAATAAAGTTAGTTGAGTGAATTTATATCATTGTAGTTTCAATTAAGTTGAGTGAATTTATATCATTGTGGTCCCAATTAAGTTGAGTGAATTTATATCAATGTAGTCTCAATTTATTCTTTAAGGGACGAATGTGATCATTGCTATACTATTCCCTTTCTTTAATTCATCCTAATACAACCTTTGCTGCCTGGTAACTTGTTTAAATTTGGGCTAGGCAGTGACTTATGAGTCATCTCTTTTCATTTTTGGGGCAAGTTAGTGTCAATATCGTTCCTGGCAATGCACCCAATAGGAGTGGGGCTCTAACAATTCCTTAGATACGGTTTGTGATTATTCTTCCCAAGTAACCTAAAATACCGCTTTGTCTCTATAATATGGAATCCAACTATCTACCATTCAAAAGATGATATTTTTGGACGAATAAAATGCTAAACTAAATGAATTTATTGTGAAGCAATAACTCTCCCAAGCTCTTTACTTATAAATAGGTTAAATTGCGGTTTATAACTCTCCAATGCTCTTTATATATATATATATATATATATATATATATTAAATTGCAGTTTATTTATATTTTGGGAAAGAAGTGGTCTAAAAATTGGATAAACGATGGCGAAATCCTTATCGGAATTTAGCCAAATCCAATTTGAAAAATTGATGGTTTTTGTTAGTAAGAAAATAGGTTTGAGGTAGATTCAGTGCCTTAGAAAACCTCAAAGTATCTAGATGACCCAATTATTAAGAAAACTTTATAATGAATATCTATGGACTTGATTTCTGCAGTTGCGTCCACTCTTTGAGCTTTCATGGATTTCTTTCCTCTCTTCTTATATCAATTGACCAATCATTGAATCCTATCGATTGACCACCTTACCAACTTTTGATAGGTACTTTTTTTCCCTAGAGACCCTCCAGCTACAATCGGGTTGTATGCAGAGAGTACTAGTAGCAAAACATTGAAGAATATAGGCTCAATGTATGGAGTTTCTCAACTTCAAACATACTCATAAGACCAATATATCAACATAATCTCAACATTCGCCTCGCATTTTTTCTTAGCATTATCACAACCATCCAACATTATGGAGCTTAAAAAAATATCCTTCATCTCAAGCTCTCACCTCTCTTTTATAAGATTGATTCCTATGCCACATGTCACACTCAAGAAAAAATAGAAATTATTTAATTACAAATTGATTAATATTCATCCTGTTGGCAGGGAGTTTTGGGGTAATTTAGCTACGCAGCATTGCAGATGCTGCGTAAGGTCAAAGATGATGCGTAAGATGGAAAACGACACGCAAGGCGGATTTACAATATTTTATGCATTTTGGTCATGTTTTGTAGATTGGGACCGCGTTTTGTGGATTGTGGTCATTATTTTGTAGATTATGTTAAGAAGTAGTTAGGAAGTTGGTTAAGTGGACCACCAATGTAAAGGCGCAAGCCTATAAATAGATGTCAAATTGCAAGTATTGAGTCTTCTGGATATGTTCAGTGCTTATTCTTGGATGATTTTGGAAACTTGTTGGATCTGCATATGTGACTGAGGAACTATTTTGAGAACCTATGTTTTGCTATGAAAGTTAATATGATAAGACAGAAATTGAACAGAATTATTGTGTATTTTACTATCTTTCTGTTTTCCTATTTTATGTGGCCTAAATCTGAATGCAATGTGTATCTACGATATGGATCTGTGAACGATGCGATGTTTCTCTGCTTTAAATGATGATATACTGCTAGATCTATTTGCGCGTTGATGCTTTGATGCGATTTAGTTATGTTAATGTGATCTATTGAATGATGATATGATTTTTTTTATGCATAATCTGGACGAGTAGATCCATTGAATAATGGTGCGCTGAATTAAATATTTGATGTATTGTCCTCCTTCATACTGTAGAAACTTGGTTCTGACATTTCTCCCTCGAAAATATCGGGTGAGACTTCATCTGCTCGACAAGTGTTGTTGGATGGGGTAAAACCTATCTGGGTTGGTGCTCAGGGAGATCGCGCTGGTTTGGGTGTCAACAGAGAGTGAACCCCTATAGACTGGTTTTGTGTCAAAAAATGGTTTCATTCAAAGTCTAGTTGGTTAGGATACTTATCTCTCACCCGAAAGACCTGAGTTTAGGTCCCGAAGCGGAGCGACAGTTTGAGGAATACCGTACAAAGAAGAAGTAGGATCAAGCCCGCGACGAGTGGTATCGCACCAGTGATAGAGGAGCATCTGAGCCATATTATCATGGGAATTACAACAATGACAAAGGCAATGAAGAAGCAGACATCTGATGAATTCGATGAGATAAAAACTCATCTTGACTCTTCAGTTGATGCAGTATTGAAGAAGGCACCGGAGGCATCAACTATATAGAACCTTGGCTCGATTAGCACTGGGACGCGGATCAAGAATGTGCCAATTATGCCGCATGCGATCGAGACCAACAATGAGGATATCAATGCCTCCTTGCAACAATTACAAGATCTGTGCGTAGACATCAATGTGTTGTCCACACAGACATTGGTGCATATGCAGAGGGTCGCCAATTAGGAGTTGGCAGACAGGGAACAAAGTATCAGCAATCAATTCTTGATATCGCAGGAGAAAGAGGCAGAAGAGCGCAAAGACATTGAGGCATTGCAGAAGGAAAAAGAGTGGCTGATCACCGAGAATGTCAAGGAAATTGAGGAGTTAAAAAAGGAGTAGGATTGACTAGTAGTTGAGAAAGTACATCTTTGAGACAGCAGAGTGAGGTTGGAGCAAACAATTTCTGAGGCTTATTAGCACATATTTGAGAGCACAGTGGACCTGGACACGAAGGCAAAAGAATCACGGCTTGGTGCCTTCATTAATGCACAGTTGCAGATCGACAACATGAACCTGCAGGAATTGGTACACCCAAACACACCACCGGAGAAAGTCGTGGAGAGGAAAAGCGCCATCGAGGAATTAGCAACGCAGCTGGAAGAGATGGAGCGAGAGGCAAAGGAAGTTACTGATAAGAAAAAAAAAATTGGGGCATCGTGGTAGAGGCGCAAAATAGAACTAGATAAATTCCAGAAGATCGGTGCACAACTCTCGGTCAAGGAAGTTCCAGTGCTGCAAGCAGTTCAGGAAGGTAGGAAGGATGTCACCACAAAGATTGAAGATCACCCATTGGAGCATGACTTGAAAGACATCTAGGAGATTACTGAGAAAATTAAAGAATGGGTCAAGGAAATCACCCAGCAATATGAGGACTTCAAGGTGAATATCATCGACTACACTATTTCCAGCAACTGACGTGGCTTGAGGGTAAGCCACAAGATTGTGTTGGGGGCCTGTTGGTAGGCAGTTTTGGGGTAAGTTAGTTGCGCAACATCACAGATGTTGCATAAGTTCAAAGATGTTGTGCAAGATGGAAAATGGTGCGCAATGAGGATTTACAATATTTTATGCATTTTGGTCATGTTTAGTAGATTGGGACCACGTTTTGTGGATTGTGGTCATTATTTTGTAGATTCTGTTAAGAAGTAGTTAGGAAGTTGGTTAAGTGGACCACCAATGTAAAGGCGTAAGCCTATAAATAGATGTCAAATTGCAGGTATTGAGTCTTCTGGATATTCTTAGTGCTTGTTCTTGGTTGATTTTGGGCACTTGTTGTATCTACATATGTGAATGAAGAACTATTTTGAGAACCTATGTTTTGTTGCAGAAGTTAATATGATATGCCAGATATTGAGCAGAATCATTGTGTCTTTTACTGTCTTTATGTTTTCTTGTTTTATGCAGTCTAAATGTGAATGCAACGTGTATCTGCGATATGGATCTATGAACGATACGATGTTTCTCTACTTTAAATGATGATATACTGCTAGATTTGTTTGCACATTGATGCTTTACTTCGATTCAGTTATGTTAATGTGATCTATTGAATGATGATATGATTATGTTTATCCATAATCTAGATGAGCAGATCTATTGAATAATGTTGCACTGAATTAAATAGTCGATGCACTGTCCTCCTTCATACTGTGGAAACTTGGTTTCGATAGTTCTCTCTTGAACATCTCGGGTGAGCCTTCATCTTCTCTGCAGGTGTTGTGGGACAGGGTAAAACCTGTCTGGGACGGTGCTCAGGGAGATCGTGCTGGTTTGGGTATCGACAAAGAGTGAACCCCTGTCGACGGGTTCTGTTTCAACACATCCATCAAGTGTCACCCTCCTCCTCACATGCACAAGTAATTCATTTTTAAAAATGATTAAACATTTATTTATCCTCACCATTCAACCACTCTTTTTATAATTGCTCCTAAGTGGTCTCTTGATCTTTTTTTCCTTTCCTATTTTTTTCTATGCAATCAAGTTTACCACTTCTTTTGATTGATTCCCCTTTTTTTTCAATTCGATTTCCTCTCTCTATTTCTTCTCTTTATTTAATGAGTGCACTCTAGTAAATATTTCTCTTATTTAGGTAAATGTTTTTCCTCTTTTATTGCTTAATGCACATGCCTAGTCTAGATTTCCGTTAATCATTTTTATTAAGTTATATTCATTTATTTTCTTCCATAAACTTATGCAATCTTATATACTTAACAATTATCACATTTATATATTTTATGTTTCAATTAAATACACATGTTAATAAAACGTTTATTTACTCAAATGCATTATAACTTACCAAGGTAAATATAAAGGATTCCTGCTTTCTCATTCCCTTTAAATAATTACTTTCTAATGAATACTGTGGGTTCCATGACCATACAAATTTCCTTCAGATATCCACTTTCTATAGTGGGGGAGTGATACAACAATTGAGACCATGTCTACTCAACTCATTCCTACCCTGTTGAAATACTAATGGTCACTGAGGAATAAATTCAATACTTTGTTGCATGCCCATCACGTAAACCTCGTGAGTGACTAAATCTATGACCTACCCTCATGGAAACATGAATTTCATGGGTAAACTCTCACATACTTTTCAACCCATCGCATGGAAAAAGGAGTTCTAGTAGGAGAAAATGTGAACATTGTTCCTCCTCTCCAAGTGGTACTATGTACATATCCCATACAACCCCAATACTCATGCATGGACTAACAATCAAAATACCTATGACTACACACAATAAAATCTCATGCATCAAATAGTTTCATTATCATAAGGAAGAATATCATATTACTAACATGACATAACACAATATAGTATTCTCACTCACTCTAGAGTCCATGCAATGTTGATGTCACCTTGCATCGATTTGCACATGTGCTTACCCCGTCACACTGGGGAAACCATCAAAAGCATCTAATAAATAATGCATCTAGAGTACATCCACATTTGGAATTTTTAACAAATCAATATCATTAATTGTGTTATATCATATAAAATCCATTCATGACAACTAATTTCATACATAAGTAAATCAATGTGAAATCAACTAATGCATAATAATATAAATTGTTTAAGTTTCAATTTCATGATATATATATATCATGAAATTGAAACTTATATATATATATATATCACTGGACTGATTCATTTGTGATCAAATTCACTAAAATAATACCATCTATTCTAATCTAATAAAAATTCTCAAGCACAATGGAGCACTAGATAAACCCCATATTCAAGAAACTTCATCTCGAAGTTCTAAAATAAGTAGGGAAACTATTGACACATTAATAATGTGTCCTCCCATGTAGCCAATATGGAACTATAACTATCCCATTAGGCATTTAACTAGTCCATGAAACAATGTCATTCAGTGACCTTGTACTTCTATATGACAACAAAATAAAAGGGAAACTGAAAAAACTCAAGACTGCTTGGTTGGGACCGTATATAGTGGAACAAGTAAACTATATTATGGATATGTATGACTAAAAATGCTTCAAGGATGAGGTTTTACTAAATTTTTCAATGGATATTGACTTAAATTATATCGTCTATAAAGAGGCACTTTGTCCACTAGTGGTCGTATCAATAGTCGACCATTGTGCCCCACATTTACGTAGCATTAAGAAAAATTAACTATTTGTTAAAAAACAACTATATAACTAACTAACATCAATTGCATATAAAAAGAGTGCTAATACTTGGATTTTGGAAGCGAGGATATGATTCGAATGGGCATTGACTATATAGAAGAGGCAGCGCGATAAAGTGGAAACATGGAACAGTTCCGGAGTAGTAGATGTTATCCTGTGAAATGGAACTTCTTCGTCTGAGTACTGACACTCAATGTGTTGGTGCACAAAAGGAAAAAAGAGATGGAAGTGTCCAAATCCCTATAGATGTGCATGAGCCTTCATAAATCATCATCTTACCAGCCTTATCTATTTTGTATAAGTTGATTAAGGAGAATTCGTGACTATTACCATTGCAACCTGTGAATCATTTGCGAGTATTGACATTACAACCCGTGAATACATGATCAGGGTTTGAACATGATCGTGTATCACCCACAACTTGCTAGTATCAAATGTCATGAATTCCCTAATCCAAAAAATAAATAATAAAAAACAAGTTTAGTCGAGGATAGTTGGGCTCCTAATTATAACTATCCCAACTTCCTCAACCATCTCAACCTTCGTAACCTCTCTCTTTCCTCAAGTATAAATAGAGGGTAGGGGTTGAGGCTAAAAATTATCAATTATAGAGGAAGGTTATGCTATTGGATTTCCTTTGGAGATATTGGGGCAGCAAAACTCAGTTTCCTTGGCTAGAAGAGGAGCACTTGTTTCAGATACTGGTTGTAACCTTCCATCACTTGTTTTTAAATAAAGAGATACTTTCTTCCAATTTGTGTCTTTGTACTCTTTTGTGTTATGATTTATGAATTGTCTTTTCATCTTATTTGCAAGCATATTATTTCAATAATATTTTATATAATATCTAAGGTATTGCAGGACGGTCTGGCTCTTTGTAGGTGTGGAGATTCCCTAGAAGTTGTTGGAACAATTTGGATTTAAGAAGAAATCTAGGATCAACCTCCATAAACAAGGTATGCTTACTTTCTTCCTTATTTCTCTGTCAAATTCTCAAATGGATGAATGTCTGCAAGTTTATTTAGTACGTTGGTAACCCTAGAGACCCTAGGTTATAAGGTTGTGTTTCCCTGAACAACAAAATTGGCGACTCCACTTGGGAGTCCAACCTGTTGTGGGTCCATTCTTTTGGCTTCCTTACCAGTTTTTATCGGTTTGATCCTGTGAGTGATTTGTTAATTGTTTACCTCCATTTCTCAATGCTTTATGCTCAAAACATTTGGGTCATTTATTTTTCTCTTTGAAAAATTTTGACTATATTCACAACCTATAAGTATATACAATCGTGAATTGTCTGTTGTATTCGCGGTTTGCTTCGGTACTAGTCGCGAATGTACGCAAGTTGTCTTGATGATAGTCGTGAATTCATGTAGGTGTCTATCAGTCTATTAAGGTTTTCTTGTCCTTTTCTCCCTGATCCTTAAAGTGCTTTTTAGGGTTCTTATTAATCATTGTACTGTGGATTTGGGTATATACACTTCATTGTTTGCTTGTTGAGTCAAGTTTTTTGTGTAAGTTAGGTATGTCTTCTTCATTTGTGTGTTGGGTCCTTCCTACTTGGATTCTTGGTCTGAATTCTTGTGTCTTTTTGGGCACTGGTGTCTATCAGTCGTTTGAGGACACTGATATACTTGGGATTGTTTTTCTAGTAGTCTAAGTGAGTCATTCTTGCCTTATTTTCAATCTATTGGTCTTTGGAATTCAATAGTTCTGCCAAGTCTAGGGTTTGATTCATCTCTTCCTGATTGGTTAAAGGCTCTTACTATAGGATCTGACTGCTATCATTTACATGTATATGATCAGATTGTTTAATTTTCTCAAAGTGCATTTAGTTGCATGTAGTTTTTGAATTTTTTGAAAAAAGGAAAGACAAAAGGAAATTTGCATTTTTCATTAGTTTGCATTAGTTATTTTTCTCACTATTTTTTTCAGAAAAATTAAAAAAAATTAAGTCTTGTAGTTTCTCAAATTGTTAAAAATTTCATTAGTTTTCATTTACAAAAAAAAGGAAAGGAAAAAGTTTATTTCATAGTTGCATGCATTTTGAATTTTACACATCATTTGCTTTCACTTTGTTGAGTCTTTAACACCATTCAGTCTCATTCTGCTACCCTTTGAGTAATACAACCATTAAAAAGAACTTTTAATTAAAATCTATTAATAAGTTTATTTTTATAGAATCATACATCAACTAGATTAGGATATGTTTTTGGACTAGGAATATTTAAACTGTCCAAAAGCACTTTGACTTCAAACATAGTGTCCTATCTTTAGGTAAACCCACTTATACAAGAGATAATCCAGAAATATCCTCTCACACAAGAGTTAATCATGAGGCCGCGTGAGAACTCGGTTGAGGAGATACCCCTCCACTTCCTTGTTCGATTGTTTACCAGGATTGTTGTGCATTTTGGGATCTTATCAATACCACTTCTTCGTCCCCATGAGGTGTCAGTATTGATAGGTTTTCGGGCTTAGCTATTGTTAGATTTTTATCATTTAAGCAACATGATCTAGGATCTTATCTGATAGAATAACATGCACAGCAATAATCCCAAGAGACAAGAGACACAAAGAATTTTCCTTGGGGAAACCATAAAGGAGAAAACCCCACAACTTCCTCAGAGATAGGATGAGCACCAGTAGAAAAAGTAAAACTTGAAAACATAAAGATGATCTCCGATAGCTAATCTCTCTCACTTGTTCCAACACTTCTTCTCTCACTCATGCACCCTAGTTGAGTGAGTGTGTATGTGATAAATAGAGAGGATCACTCTCTATTTATACTCTTTCATTCACTTAATATTTGACTCAGTTATGTAGCCTTGATTAATCCTAACTCAGTTATGTAGGCTCAAGTAACCACAACTAGGGTACTAATGACTCAACTTACAATGGAGGGGACTTCCTCATGACTTTTAGTAATTCTCCCGATAGGAACATCGGGGTACAAATAAATACAAGTGATTCTCCCGATAGGAGCATCGGGGCCCAATGAAATACAATATATACAAGTGAATACATTCCAAAGTTACAAATACATCAACACTCCCTCTTAACTAGGAAGGTATTCTCTTGACACAATTCATCAGCACAAGTCTTCTTCTCTATATCATCATCAAAATTAGACCATCAGTGGATCATCATCGAAACTGGATCATCACTGGATCATCATCAAAACTAGATCATCACTGGATCATCATCAAAACTAGATCATCACTGGATCATCATTGGATCATCATCATCACCACTGCTTCCACTATCTCAATCAACTAGTGCTATCTCTCAATTCTACTCGTCATAGGAAGTTCTATAGAGCCAGCCCTTTTTCATGTTGGTTGTAGGCCTAGCCTCCACATAGTTCTTTATCTTCTTTAGCATGTATATCTGACCATGGGAGGAACACATCCCACAACCATGTCAAAAATGCCCTCCCAGCACTCACATCTAACCATGGGAGGAACACATCCCACAACAATGTTATAAAGGCCCATCACTCACATTTGACCATGGGAGGAACACATCCCACAACCATGTCAGAATGTCCCATCACTTATATACAATCATGGGAGGAACACATCCCGCAACGCAACCATATCGGAAATGCTCAGCACTTATATCCAACCATGGGAGGAACACATCCCGCAACCATGTTGGAAAGGCTCAGAACTTATATCTGACCATGGGAGGAACACATCCCGCAACCATGTTAGAAGGGCTATGCACTTACATCTGAACATGGGAGGAACACATCTCGCAACCATGTCAGAATGGCCCAGCACTTATATCTGATCATGGGAGGAACACATCCCGCAACCATATCGGAAAGGCTCATCACTTATATCCAACCATGGGAGGAACACATCCCAAAACCATGTTGGAAAGGATCATCACTTATATCTGACCATGGGAGGAACACATCCTGCAACCATGTCAGAAGGGCTCTACACTTACATCTGACCATGGGAGGAACACATCCCGCAACCATGTCAAAAGGGCTCAACACTTATATCCAACCATGGGAGGAACACATCCCGCAACCATGTTGGAAAGGCTCAGCATTTATATCCAGCCAGGGGAGGAACACATCTCGCTACCATACCATAAAGGCTCTACACTTACATCTGACCATGGGAGGAACACATCCCGCAACCATGTCAGAAAGGCTATGCACTTACATCTGAACATGGGAGGAACACATCCCGCAACCATATCAGAAAGGCTCTGCACTTACATCTATCCATGGGAGGAACACATCCTACCACCATATCAGAAGGGCTCATGGACTCATCAGTTCCCCTTGGAGGGAACCTCGACCTGGAGAACACCAAGCTTCTCTCTGAAGTACTCAAACTTCACTCTGGCCATTTCTAGCATAGAATTACATCAAGGTTGATTACATCCAAGGATAACCTGTGAGCTTCGCCAGGACTGATTACATCCAAGGAAAACCTACAGGACCATTTACGTCTGAGAAACCTACGAGCTTCGCCAGGATTTTATGCGCAGACAACCTGTCTAAGTAGATATTCTAGAACTCCCTCTTTTAAGAGATCTTGATCTGGATCACATACTAGAGCTTCACTGCTCCTCTCTTGACTGTTCTCAGCGCCATGCAGGACTCCTTCCTACTAAACCAAGAGATCACACCTGATCCCATACTAAAGCAACACCCTGAAGTGCTCTTCCTATCAATGGAACTGCCTTCCCAATATGAATCAACATAACCTTCCAGGTTAATCTTTTGATTCACCTCATACTTGATCCCATAATCAACTGTACCCTTTAGGAACCTCAGAATATGCTTTGCAGCAATTAGGTGAACATGTCTCGGATCTATTAGGAAATGGCTCAATGTATTCATAGCAAAGAAAATATATGGTCTTGTATTCTACAGGTACATCAAGGACCCAATCATCTGACGATACATTGTAGCATCAACTGAATATGATGTAGAATCACTCAATAGCTTCAGGTTCGATGCCATAGGTGTGGCCATGGCCTTGCATTCCATCATCCTGAACCTCTTAAGGATCTCCACTACATACTTCCCTTTTCCAAGGGGGATTCCATCTACACTCTGCTATAAGTCCATGCCTATAAAGTAGTGCATCATATCCAAGTCCTTCATCTCAAACTCGATAGCCTGTCTCCTTTTTGCAACTTTAATGAGTTCCTCTTTTCTGTCAGGAACAAGTCATCGACATATAGCAGGAGCATCACTGGTCTTCCACCTTCAACCTTGAACCAAAGGTTGGAATCCGCTTTACTCTTAGTCAAGCCTAGAGCCATCAGTAAGCTATCCATCCTGTCATATCATGTCAAATCTTAGGATATTCTATAGTCACTCCCTCTGAAGTGGAGCATCATTCTCCCTCTGCCTTTGGTACTCTATGCATTGACACATTCTGTACTGGAGTGACAAGTAGCTTCCTCTACTACTAATATTCTATGTATCCATATAGGGTCACTGGATACCAAGATCCTCTATCTTGAAAACTTTCTCCTCACACCCATATGTGAGCTTGTCATCCTCTATAGGCTTTCATCTTCAACCTTGTAGCAAAGGTTAATATCTTAATCACTCTAGGTGACCTTCAAACTCCTCATGTATGTGTTATCCCATGGGTGTCTTTTGAGCTCATACAAGGCCTTCTTTAATTTGTACACATGAGTCTGTCTGTCATGTGTCTTAACTTCTAGTGGCTACAAATGTCTCTTCATAGTCTATGCCTTCTTTCCGTGAGAAGCCTCATGCTACGAATCTTGCCTTGTATCCCACAATGTTGCCATCAACTGCATGATGGAACTTGCAGATAGCGCATCCTAGACATCATTCTTCTTGAACTGGTACTCTCCTTCCCTTTCTTCTTGGCTATTTCTTCATAGCTGGAAGAATCTGCATCAATGATGTCACTAAAGAGTGTCACATAACTAGAGTGTGTCTGAGGCCTCTTTATTTCTTTGAAAGTATCGTCATATTATTCTTCATTTTGTATTAATTCTTGAATTGTCGTCACTTGTTCTTCAAAACAAGTCTCATCCTTCTTTTCTTGTAGGCGATTGTATGTGATCTTTCCTACAAGTCAAATGCATTAGTTGTATGGTTAGAAACATTTCATAAGGCATATTCATAATGACAAATTCTTATGCATAAATATATAATCATGCAACTATTTTAGCCAATACAACATTCATCCATATCTCACGGAAACTTTCTAGATGCCTTCCATCTCTACCAAGACATCATTGAGATTGTGCACTAATCCAATATGTTAGCAAAGAGGTTTCATTCTAGATAAGTAGCAATGGAGAGTTGTATAGCACCATGAACTACTTACCCATCACATGCATATTAGTAGTATACTGTCATTAATGAAAACATTATATCATGCATAATACATCAACTGAATATAAACAAATGCATAACAAAACAATATCATGAAATGACAATTGAATACTTATCTTTATTTGTTTCATGGGTAGACTCCTCTTTTCAGCTTCATCATCTTCTTCATTCATAACAGCATCATTTCTTATCCAAATGATTAAGATGGATAAGAGGTTCTAAAGAATTGAGTTCTTCATATTCCTCATCGCTTGAGGGATCTTCTTTGGATCATGAAAGCTTGGTCTTCAGTTGCTCCCTTCTTCTCTTTCTCTTATTATGAGCCGAGCTTCATCTTGTGTGTGCTCTTCCGAGAGTCTACTGAAAGTAATCACTTCCGTATGGTACACATTCCTCAAATGAATGAATCCCATGATCTTGGGAGGCCATTCAAGGTTCTTATCACAACTTTTGCATTCTCTACTTCTTCATCCACTACTTTAAGTTGTTATTTGATTTGAGAGACCCTTGTAAAGTATGACTGTATGGTCTCTGCATTCTGGATCTTTACATTCTTTAACTGGTTTCTCAAAGTCATCTTTCAATTTATGTTATTCCCTTCAAATAGCTTGGTCAAGGAATCAAGCATCTCTTTAGGTGTCTTTAGGGAAGACACTTGTGGTATTGGGTCATCCTTGATTGAATCAGCAATTATTTTCTTGGCCTTGACCAAGTTCTTCTTGTGTAAGGCTTTATCCTCATCTCCATCTGGAACTGGAACCTCTCCACTTATGTAGGTGTCCAATTCATTTTCTTCAAGAACTAGTGGAATCCTATACTTCCATGCTCATAATGTTTTAGCTTCAACAAGATCTTCATCAAGCTAGCGTGATTAGTCATCTTGAAAAGAGAACCTCAAATATAAATAACAAAATATTAGATCTTACCAATTTGAGGTGTCCATCCTAATTCCGGATCTGGTTGATCTAGGGTTTGTCAGAGAAACCCTAATTTTCAAAAATTGGAATTTAAAACTTCTGAGTGGACAGAAAGATAGACCTCTTCAAGGTGAGCTGTCCAATGTACTCATTTTCTGCAAAAAGTGGAGGGAAGCTCCCGGAACAGGAAGCCCTAGTTTTCCAATTTCTTCTACATAAATGCCTACTACAGTTTTTGTGGTATCTCTGAAAGTACTACACCTATATATTTGAAATTTCTTACACTAGGTAGCCTCATCTGTTCTCTTTCCAACACCATAGGTTTTATCAGAATTAGTTTCACCAATAGGGACTTATGATAGTTTTCCCACGGTGACTTAATTCAGGACTATTCAGCATAGAGAACTTGTACGGACTTCCACATGTCACCATTTTGCCTTTGAGGTCTGCAATTTTTACCACAGAAAGTATAGTGTGTTCCCTATCTGAAACATCTTGCTAAATTTCATTTGGACCTTTGTAGCCCGAGATATAGCAATTATCCCTAGGTGTCCTTTTTAGGGATCAATCCTAGAAGAGGCTGGAACCCTGATTTGGAGGAATCATATATCCCAGAATACAGTCAATTAGAGGCTGATATTTTTACATAGGGTACATCAGGATTTTATCTTCGGCCTGTGAAAATTTTGTCCCCTGATACTTCTTCAATATCGATATATAGTGAATGTACCAAAACTACCATTTTTAGTATTTTAGGGGTTTTTCAGGCCCAAGGTCAAATTAGGGTTTGAATTTCACGAAGTTTTACCCAACCAAAAATCTCGACCTTGGTATCTAAATTTAGATTTTGAGGAGGAGAGCAATCCTAGGCTGGGCTCACTCAAAAATTCCACTTCTGTGAAAATCCCTAATTTCCCGCAACAAAAACTGAAAATGCCCAGAATCAAATTCTACTTCAACAGAAAGATGTGCCCTTCAATGGAGAGTTAGCCTAGCCTCCTTTTGCTGATGGATTGTGGAGAGAGGCCCAAAAAGTAAGAAGCCCTATCTTCTACAGCTACACAATTTCTTCTTCTCAGGTTAGCTCTAATACCATGTTATATTTTTATCATTTAAGCAATATGATCTAGGATCTTAGCTGAGAGAATAACATGCACAACAATAATCACAAGAGACAAGAGACACAAAGAATTTTATTGGGGAAACCATAAAGGAGAAAACCCCACAACTTCCTCATAGATAGAATGAGCACCAGTAGCAAAAGTAAAACCCGAAAACATAAAGATGATGTCTGACAGCTGATCTCTCACACTTGTGCCAGCACTTCTTCTCTCACTCATTCGCCCTAGTTGAGTGAGTGTGTGTGTGATAAATAGAGAGGCTCACTCTCTATTTATACTCTTTCGTTCACTTAATATTTGACTCAATTATGCAGGCTCGAGTAATCCTAACTTAGTTATGTAGGCTCGAGTAACCACAACTAGGGTACTAATGATCCTACTTACGACGGAGGGGACTTCCTCATGACTTTTAGTAATTATCCCGATAGGAACATCGGGGTACAAATAAATACAAGTGATTCTCCCAATAGGAGCATTGGGGACCAATGAAATACAATATATACAAGTGAATACATTTCGAAGTTACAAATACATCAACAAATACCCTGCCCATGCACATCATTCAGCCTTGGGACTATTCCATTGGACTCTCGGTGTAGAATTTGTAGCCTTAGTCTCCAGACACTAGGATCTTACACAGGTTGTATTGGAAGGCTATTTCCAGTACACCTAGGACGGACTTGGAATGTAACCTCAAAAGAAAATTTGGGAGGGATGTTGGGTGATGCCAGCACTTGCACCCATAAACATCTTCATGAGACGACAAATAACCATCTTTCGATCTTCACTGGTTGGACCTGGGCCCTAATCATCCCAGAATTTCCTTTGGAAGGTGTATCTTTTATCTAGTTTGTCTGTGTTACTTATTATATTTTTAGTGTGTTGTTTGGCTTGTTTTTTTTTAGTTGGACTTTAGGTGTGTGAATCATATTTATAGCTGTGGAGGACCAACCTCTTTGTAGGTCGAGAAGGTTGCAAAAAATTCCTCCATCTATTATAGTGGAGCCTCCACCACCACCTCAAAGGCGTATACTTGATATAGACGGTTCTTTCCAACCGATTGGTGTTAGCGAAGTTCCTGGTGAACCAGAACTCAAACTTAATTAGGAAGAAACATCAACAATAGAGATAGAAGACTTGTAGGCTAACGAGTTCGCAATAAACTTTAATTCACCTATGACTAATTTGAACAATCCTATGATAGTCCAGGTCCTCCCATTTAGTTCACCTGGTTCTGGTGTTCCTTTGAGCAGAGTTATGTCTAGCCCAAGAGAGGGTATGTCTACCCTGACTTCATCGATTTTGGCTGGTGGAGTCTCACCTCCCCCAGTGAGTGATGCTAGATCTGGTGTATCTATTGCATCCCTTTCACCAAGTGCTTGAGTGGTTCAACCCTCAGCACCCTTTAATATGGTAGGTCAATCTAGTGGGTTGGTCACTAGGATTCCCAGTGAACCTTTTACTTCTCCTTCATTTATGCAAAATGATCAAAGTGGCCCAAGTGGATCCACTTTGTTTGTCCAGGGTTTTTCATGGAATGGAGGACATATTCCTCCATCCACTCCATATGTAGGCCCTTTTCCTTCTTATGTGGGTATTCCATCTGGAAACAAAAATTCCTTTGGTCATAATTTCCAGACACCTAGTCATTTTTTGGCCGCTCCTTTCACAAGCTCTCCCTTTTCACTATTTAGTGGAGGGATCCCTACTCCTATGTTTCAACCTACAGTTTTGGTTGGGGATGGTCAAACCACATATCATGCACCAAAAACTAGTAATCCACTGGCTTTCAAGTGGAATACTTTCTAGAATGCTGCAACCAATTCACAACCAGCGGCTGGGGGAAACCCCACCTTTTCGTTTGGGAGTCAAGGGGCGGGTCCTTCCACACCCCAAACTCCTTATTATCAAACCTCGATTAGGCCTAAACTTCCTTTCCTGACAATGTTAAACTTGCCATATTTGTCAAAGCTAATGAATGAACCTTTGCGGCACAATGTGGCATGGCCACCTGTACCCTTTAAACTGTCCTCAGACATTCCTAAGTTTGAAGGAAAAGTTGGTAAATATCCAGGTGTGCACATTACCACTTTTCACCTTTGGTGCTCTTCGAACTCACTAAACAATGACTCTATTAGGTTGAGTATTTTTCAAAGAACATTGACCCATGTGCCAGTAAAATGGTATATAGAACTTCCCTCCACTGCATATGATTGTTTTCTGGATTTAGCAAACATGTTCCTTAATCACTTTCAGCTTCATGTCTGGTATGATGTCGGTACATACTTGTTGTCGAATTTTCGACAGAACAAGGCCACACATATTTTTTATCACATTTAGGAGTGGTGAAGACGAAAGAGGATTATTAAAGCCACTATAACTCCCAATTTTTTGTTGGAGTGGTTCTTGAAATATCTATTGCCTTACATTTCTAATGGTGTATCCACTTCGGGGGTGACCATGGAAGAAGAGGATATCCTCAGAGCCCAGAATTTAGACTTGATATATGTCCAGTCTGATATTTTGTATGAAATCATACATGAGGCGCCAAGGTCGACAAATGATCAGGAGAAACCCAAGCCTAGACCCCATGTCGATGGCGTGGTTGGTTCAGTTAGTTCTCCCACTGTAGAATCATAGTCCAAGCAACTTCATGAGTTGTCAGTGAATCAATCTGCATTGGAGGAAGCTAAGGCTTCCACCCCCTCACCACAAAGTGAAAAACATTTTGCACAATCTTCTTAGAACGGTAATCAGCAGCCTAGTGGGAAAAAGAAGAAGGGGAAGAAGGGCAAGGGTAACCAAAACAAGCAAAATCCCACAAACAATGTTGATCGGGGTAAGAAATACAAGAAAAACATCAATTTTCCTTGTAAGTTGTTCCAGGGAGACCACCTTACTTATAAATTCCCTCTAATGGAACAAGCACAGAAGCTACTGAAGAATCAACAACTAGATTTCATGAAGGATCCCTTTCCCTAAGGACAGAATGTAGCTTCTACTTCGAATGTAGCCGAGGGCACTTCTAGTACTCCTACTGATCAAAATTATATAAATATTGTACGATACAACACTTTCCTCCAAACAAGAAATAAGAATTATGAATTGGAGGCTCAAGAGAAGGATAAGTCTACTACTGAAATTTCTACCCCTCTCACTATTGAAAAACCAATTGATCCAGTGCCCAAGATACCGAAAGGTGTCTTTAAGAAAACATTTCACAACCCTAATTCTAGGGTTGATTCCAACTATTCCAAATTTGAAGGCTTAGCTCAAACTCCTTGTGTGATGTCAGAATTTGAGGTGTTATAGAGTTGTCCTTCTCAGAGGGATGCACTCTTAGCATCCATAGGTAGCATGGATTCAAGGAGTCTGCTAGTGAAATTTAATCTTTTCGATATTAAAATAGGCCTGCCATACCATGTGGATTTGGAAATTGATGTTGTCCATGGAGGTAAAACCATTGGATGAACAATGGTTGATGAAGGTGCTTCCATGTGCGTCATGTCAATGTCTTGTTGGAAATCCTGAGGATCCCCAGAGCTAGTACCATCGAACACTTTACTTACTACTTTCGAAATAAATTTGGCAGGGAAAGCAATGTTTGTTGAGGTGGAAGTGATCGATGCTCCGTTGGATTATAACCTGTTGTTGGGCAAAAATTGTACTTATGCTATGTCCGCTATCCCCTCGGTCGTTCTCCGAGTTGTATTGTTTTCGCAAGAAGGGAAGTTGGTTATTGTTGACTAACTTAGCTTCACTCGGAAAGGTCTTTTGGAAAGTAATGAGGCCATGGAACCTTTGATAGATCAGTCAAAATCGGATAACGAGATCTTGGGGGTTGGAATGTATGCATCTTTGATGGGCACATTTGATATACCAGCCCCTATTAACTACTTAGGTTATACAAGTGTAGGGGAGTCTATCGTGACGGTTGTCGATAGAACTAATCCTTGGGTCTTTCCTTCCCGTCATGAGCCTCAAGTTCCCTTATCTGTAGTGGAAGTAGCTTATCAAGTTTCTTTTAATGCCACTACAGATTCCAACGTGACTCCTTCTACAGTCTCAAAGGAGTAAGATGAAGCTTATCTTCCCACTTGGGCGGAGAACTCTTTGTATTCATATGATTTCTTAGATATGGTTTTTCCTTTAGATGAAGCCATTATGGAAGCCATGATTGGATGAAAAAATACTTGTGAAGACCTTCACCATAAGTCATTATTTCTTCCAGAGTTGAGTAGAATTGAGAATCGAGAGTTCCATGTGAGACTAACGGAGGGTGTTGATTTGTCGATTAATCATTTACCCAAGGAGGGAGTATTTGTTGAGGGGAATATGGAAAATATTTCTATTACCATTCCAATCAACATCTCTGCAAACCCTAATGTCATCGAAAATGTGCATATTGGTGAAACTGATCTTCGGAGGAGGTTGCCATATATACTTCCTTATTTAAGGAATTTCACGACGTCTTTTCCTGGTCATATGAGGATATTCCATGCATTGATACATATATAGTTGAACATGAAATCCGTCCTTACCCTGATGCGAAACATGTTTGACAAAAACTTAGACTAGTAAATCCACGGAAAGAGGCAACCGTCAAGGCTGAAGTGGAAAAAATGTTGAAAGAAGGGTTCATTTACCCTATTGCTCTGATGGAATGGGTATCCAATCCTGTTCATGTTGATAAAAAACAAGCGACCATACATGTGTGCACTCACTTTCATGACTTAAATAAAGCGTGTCCCAAGGATAACTACCCCACGCCATTCATCGATCAGATTAGTGATAACTACCTTCACGTACAAGAAAATTCCCTTTGTTTTGAAAAATTCTGGAGCTACCCTCCAGCAGGAAATGAATTTTTCCTTCCACGATATTAATAATATTTTCGAACCTTACTTTTATTATCTTCCTGCCCATTCTCACAAGAGGAAGGACCATCCGGATCATCTTTCTATGTTCTTTGAACGATGTAGACATTATAAGATACGTTTGAATCCCCACAAATGTGTTTATGCTTTGAGTCAGGGAGGTTACTAGAGTTTATCCTGTCAAAAAGAGGAATACAGGTGGATCCTTTGAAATTCGAGGCTATTGTAAATATTCATCCTCCTCGTTCTATCAGGAAACTTAGAAGCCCGCAAGGAAAATCCAATTTCCTTAAACATTTCATAGTCAATTATGCCAAGATAACTAATGGTTTCATGCACTTGTTGAAACAAGACACCCCATTCCTATGGGATGAAACCACACAACTCACTTTCGAGGCAATAAAGAAGGCTTTACTGTCGACTCCTTTACTGCGCCAACCAGATTACACCAAAGATTTTATATTGTATCTACCTGCGTTGGAGTCGACTATAGGATTAGTACTAGTTCAGGAGGATGACAATCTCTAGGAGCCTGTTTTCTATTACCTTAGTTGTGCATTAGCAGGCCCTGAACTTCGGTACTCACACATCGAGAAGTTGGCATTAGCAGCAGTCTATGTTGTTCAAAGGCTACGTCACTACATCTTGCTAAAGACAACCATAATGGTTGCAGATGTAAATCGGTTTCAATGTATTTTGTCTTGATGCGTAATCGGGAGCAAATTCAACAAATGGATAGTCATTCTCCAACAGTTTAACTTGGATTTTTAATCTTCTAAGTCCAACAAATCCTTAGTTTTTGTAGAGCTGATCTCAGAATTCCCTGCAGAAGAGACTGTAGTGGCGGAAGAAGACTCATTCCCAGATGAGTACATCTTTCTGATTTCTACCTTTGATCCCTGGTACAAAGATATCCTAATGTATCTCTGGACTCTTAAGTGTCATGCATCCTTCTTGCAGGAAGATCGACGTAAATTGTGGTTCAATGCAAAAAAATACCTAATCATCGGCGATACCTTATATCAACGAGGGGTAGATTCAATTTTACGTTGGTGCATCACCCACAAGGAGGAAGAGCGTGTCCTAAATGATTCACATAGCAGAGTGTGTGGGGGTCATTTATTTGGGTTAGCAACGACCCATAAAATTGTATGTACCATTTATTTCTGGCCCATTATCTTCAAAGATTGTGTGGAAGTTGTAAAGCATTGTCATCCTTGTTACCTCTATACCAGGAAAATGCGGTCACATCATACTCCTTTGTTTCCTGTCATCGTGGTAGGGCCCTTCGCCAAGTGGGGGGTAGATTACATGACGTGTAACCCAATTTCTGCTACGAGGTACAAATACATCATTGTCGTTGTAGATGACTTCACAAAGTGGGAAGAGGCAATGGCTAACTTCAAAGATGATGGCAAAATGGAAGCTTACATTGTATTCATCCAAATCACTGTTCATTTCGGCATACCAACATAGATTGTCACTGACCACAGAAGTCATTTTTAGAACAGCATGATGACTGAGTTGACCACCATGTTAGGGTTTAGGCAATATCATCATCTTCATTTTACCCTCAGGTGAATGGACAAGTAGAGGCGGTTAACAAAAACTTGAAAACCATTATAAATCGCACTATTAACGCCAGCAAGTCAAATTGGCACATCATGTTGCACCCTACACTTTGGGCATACCGGACTAATGTCAAGACTGCTACTGGTTTCTTGTCGTTCCGACTCATTAACTGGGTGGAAGTAGTCACACTGGTTGAGTGCGATATTCCATCCCTTAATATTTCTATTCATGTGCTTCCTAACACTACGGATCTGGAAGAACATTTGCTACACCTAGAGAATCTGGATGAACATCTTAGAGATGCGCTGAATGCAAACAAGGCTCACAAGAATAGAGTCAAAAACCAATATGACAAAGCCATGAAACCGAGAGTTTTCTCCAATGGAGAACTTGTTTTGCTCTGGGGTCAAGAGAAGGAACCCCTGGGGGTAGGAAAATTTAATTCAATGTGGCTAGGCCCCTATGTTGTGTCGAAAGCCTTGAAAAGGAGAGCTTATGAATTAACCGATTATGATGGAAACAATTTTCCAGAGCCCAGGAATAGGCTCTACCTAAAGAAATATTATGCTTAGGCATGATACTTTTTCTTGTATTATTATTGTATATATTTTTATGTACAATGGGTCATTAGCTGGTTATTGTTTCTTATACAGTATGTTGGTTGTTTCATATGTCATCCAAGTGGTTCGTAAGTTTTTCGGATGGCACCAGCCTCCATACTTGTAATCTAGCTTCAACCGCTTGGGTTATCTATTCAACCTCAAGACAATTGGTTGCCTCTGGTGGCACCTTCTTAGGTCCTGCAACTAATAATGTGGCTGAATACAATGAAGTTATTGAGTTTTTATGGGATGCTACCGTACATGGAATTCCATGTCTGGAGGTCAGAAATTGACTCACAACTCGTGGTTTCCCAATTCAATGGTGATTATCATGTGCGAAACCCTAACTTGCTACGTTAGTTTTTACGTGTAAGATTACTTGAAAGAAAATTTGAATATATTTCATTTAATCACATTTCAAGAAATGAAAATAGAATTACTGATGCATATGTGAATTACATACTAGATTGGCACTTAACACACACATTGTAAAATAAATATAACAGACACATTTGAGACACACATACATAACCAGAAATATATATATGTAAAATATGTCTATAGATATAGAGAGTCTGATATGAAATAGGATCAATATACAAAAAATAGGATCATAGTCTATATATTCTTAAGTCTAGGTCTACTCCTCAGCTTCATTTGTTACGACTGCCTCTATAACCTCCCTATAATGTAGTACAACCCTATCCACCCTTATAAGAAGGCATATCCAGGTCAACAGAACCCCAACCACATACTCCTGCATGATCATGGGGATTCGATCTATCCGAAGTGTAGGGACATCCTGGGTAAGCCTGGCCATCTTCCCCTCAATAACATGTAGCATACTTTCGTCCCCACCACCTTGTACGAGCCGCATGAAAGCACTGGGATTCCCATCGGGGCGAATTGGTCCAACATATTCATATTAAACATAAAGAAGAATCAAACTCTTATACATATGTATATATATTTTTATGAACAAAACTCATAAAAATCAAATAATATAAAAAGATAAAAACGTACATATCTCTCCCCATGATCCCCCTGGAGGGAGGATGAGTTCAGGGTCTCCTCGAAAATCTATTATGGCATATGGAAAATCCTCGAGAGAAGGCACTTTTCTATCCCACCAGGAATAGAAGTCGTCATCATAGCCACTTTGGATCTCGCCTTCGCCACCTTGACGAAGGAAAATTTCTCCCCACTTTGTGAGTCGAGGCTCGCGGGGTAAGAGCGGTGGTAATGGTACTACGGGGATGAGGGCAGGAACCCTCTTGAAGAAAAATTCCACTAAAATACTAACATATCCAAAGTTCTTTCTTTGGACCCTCCTGCAGTCAGAAAGTTGTTTCTTCATTATTTGGATCAATCCCGCACACCAGTCAAACAGTGTTCCCGCATACATTCCACTGCAAAACGCATGTGGGTCCGTGTTTCTAGATGCAAAGAAGATGAACCAACAACCCTAGCTACAATTCTTACCATCACTTTCAATGGGAATCTAGTTATTTGTGAAATTGGGACACATGTCCCCGACTTCTGTGTTCCAGGTAGGCAGTAAGTATCAACATAATCTTGCACGCTAAAAGGGTCACCGCCCCTGCCAGTACCCTCTAGGTTTATAGGTGTGCCCCTGCGAGAAAGTCCCATGATGAAATATATATCATCTATTGTTAACTCCAAGGTCTCTCCTTGGAGGTCAAAGTGTCTGATCTCATGGTCCCAGTAGCTCACTAAAGTCTCCAAAAGACGGACCTGTGCTCTCATATTAGAAGTGCAATAGAACTTGTTGGTCGGATTTTATGAACTGAGGCCAACAAGGAGAGATAACCCACTCAGATTGCTTAAAACAACTCCTTGAATGTTTGCATTAACTACCTTTCGCAGGAACAAAGGCCCTGCTACCTTATGCATTTTCTCTCAACAAAAGAGTCTCATAGTTGTATTGGCTAATTTGCTGAAACTAAAACCACACTAAGATGAAAAACTAATTTATAATAAATTCCAATAATTGAAACAAAACAATTTAGTAATTGCTAGACTAAAAATAGATCTAACAATTGCTAAATCTGTGTATGAAATAAAAACTAAAATCTAATTTGAAAACTAACCCTACATTATCTATCCTTAACTAGCATATCCTGCACGGGAGCAAAGTATAATATATTTATCTGATGTATAAAATAGTAAAATAATAAACATATTACTGTTTATTTAAATAAAATCAAACAAGCAGCAGTATGTATAGAGCACATCAATATTATAGATTCAAATAAACACCAAAGGTGTTATTAAGGGGGCGGTTCTCCTCCCATCTTTCATCGTCTGTCCATGGCGAATGAAGAGCCGCCCCCTGTCAATTTTTTTAAATGCCCAAATCAGTCGTCAAAAAAATCTTAAATGCCCAAATAGGTCATCAAAAAATCCATGTCATAATCGTTCAATCGCAGGCAGGCCCCAGGATGAATACAATACAAAAATGCTGGAAGGCTTCTTGAAATTGGGTGTCCTGAGTTTCGATTCTTACCCTCCAGCTTCGTCTTCAACATATTGTACACATACAGGAGCTTTTCAGACAGGGGAAGGATCTTGGGGCCAAGGGTTGTTAGTTGCAGAATGGACGAGACGATTACTCAGAGAATACCCAACAATCGACGTAAGAATACCCTTTTAGGTTCAAACGGATGTGGGTTTGAATCGTGTGGAGGAGCTTGAATTTCATAGATATCCTGTAGCTCTGCTTGTTGGTCAACAGAATTGCCACGCCCCCAACCCTGAACAGAAAATTACTTACCATCATGGATCTCTCAGTCGGCATACCAACTCTACGAAATGTTGTCAGAGTTCACTATCTCACTATCAGTGCTAATGAATTCTCACAAACTCTAATGAAATACTTTGTCATATCTACCGCCATCAAGGGGAAGTACAATGTTTAAATAATAAAACATTGAAATGAGAAGTTGTTACAACCTTAGTACCGTGAATCACAGCTCGAGTTGCTGGGGTTTCTTTCATTAATGCTGACTACAACCTCGAGTTCTATATCTCATATATGTATCCATTCAAAGTATTACAATAGTATGTTTTAATCCTTGTTCTACCCCCCGTATGATCATGCTGAATCCGGGAATGGGGCCGAAGCGCATGCTCGGAAACTCCTGGGACTCGTGTTTTCTACAGGAGGCACATCGAGATGCGTTTTTAGTAGTGTTAAGTCACCAATTCATGCAAAGAAGTAAATCTCTAATTCTATATACATTGAAAATAAAATATCCAGGTTTCGAGTGAGCATAGCAGTATCAATTGTCGCAAATTAAGTTCCAAATCCAGGTTTTGAGTAGCATTCCTTCCACATCGAAACGCATCAGTATAGGAAATTAGAGAAAAGGAAAATTAAGTGCAAGGACCAAGCAAAGTCTCGACACTTGAATGGCCAGAACCGCTATCCTGTCAAGTCTGCTCAATCTTTGTTACAACTCCTGAAGAATGCGATGTGGAGAGCATGAACACGACAGTGCAATGCAGCATGTAACGTGGCTTGTTTCTTCCGGTTGCATTGTTTGAACGTTTCAATGTGGTCAGGTGCATGGTCTAGTATCAACGTGGCAACGTGCTATCACTACTTAAAAAATGTCTTAAAATGACTGTTCTTTTACCAATAAAGAAAATAATATTCGTATACAACATAAAGAGTTTAACGTAAAAACATTAACATAATGATTAAAATAAATAAAATTCATAATATTTACACCAATTTTAAAACTTGAATAAATAACTTTTACTTCAATTTTCCATCTAGATATGCATAGTGGATATCGTGGTCTTAGTTGAGGGTAATTATTGTAGTAATACCCACACTATCGTCTATACAACTCTTCTTAGTCATGAGCGGGTTGAACTCATTTGTGATGTTGAGGATTGACGGGACGTAGGCACAAGCTTCACCGCCTACAACTATAATAGCATTGCACCAAGAAACCATAGATATCATTATGAAATCATTAGTTCAGTGCAATTATATATGATATAAAACATATGGGTATTTGATTGATTTTTATTATTTACTTTACTAGAGTATCCACACAATTATGTGGCATAATAGGAGAACAAAGGATGTTCTTGATTCTAAGTGATTGCATTAATGTTTTTGTATGTGCATGTTAATGTTTTGGGGAGTCGATTCTAAGTGATTGCATTAATGTTCTTGTTTTTGCATAATGTTAATGTTTTGGGGAGTCGATACATGAACACAACATTAAAAAGTCAAATAATGTGGTAATATTGTTTGCATGCGTACACATTACTTAGAGTAATGGTAAAGATAGAAAATAAATTTGGAATAACACTGAAGTTATTGGAGAATCTACAATAAAACAACTTCATGTTTCCATCATGCTATATTAAATAAATGATGTCTTAAAACAATGACGCCTCCTCCACAAAGGTGTTTGATTTGAGCCAATATGTTGGCTATCTAGGCAAACCCGGGTTTACTAATATACATATACCAACAATACCCCTAGCTCACTGGCCCTTTCGGCAACAGACCGCAAAACAGCCGAAGTCTCACCCCAAGTGATCTTATGGGTTGGCCAAAGACTCAGGTGTCCTCAACCAGGTTCTGTAGCATATTGGGGTCTCGCGGTTTCTCTTAGCCAGCGAGATCTCTCTGCGACGCGCGGTTCTCTCTTACTCGCAAGTTTTGACAGGGGAAGGACTCCTATCGCATCGCAGCGACTCGGGCGGTGCGCAACTCTCCCTTTCGCTTAACTCACGCTCTGCGATATCTCACACCGTAGCTCCTCTAACGGTGCGATATCACCTACTGTCAACGCGATATCTTCTATAGTACGGCCCACTGCGACCCTTACGGTCCAAAGGCTATCTCACTGGGTGAAATGACTTGGCTATCTTTCAACAAGATAGTAAACTCTCTGACTTGAACTTCCACAGTTCAACACACTCTACCTCAACTATACTTTAACTGGCCGAATAAGTATACTGGAAACACTTTAACATAATGACTTATTACTGTGTGAAACAAACCCTGATAAACTCATATGCAGATGCTTGATACATGTAAATCCACCTTTAACCTTCAATAATGCTGTAACTGAAAGAGGACATACAGACATTTACTAACTGAGATACAACATTCATGTAACAGATAACATATATCAACTAAGTAAAGCACAATCGCATGAAATAATCACATAACACACTGGTTTTACGTGGTTCACTTTCAGGGTAGAAGCTACGTCCACAGAAATGTGTTTATTATATCTTGAGAGAGTACACAGTTCTGCTGCAACCTATTGTGCAGCTAGAGATCTTCTGGGTAACTCCACACTCACTGACGGGATCCCTTCTCTCCTAGATCTCTTCTCTTTTTCTATATTGCCTTCTTACAATTCTCTCTCTCTCTCTCTCAATCCCTGCGGATTGTTACATACATACTCCTGGAATCGGCTACTGGTTACAGTAAGGTAACTATGGACTGAATAGTGGAACCAGAGCTCGACTCTATTACAATACAAAATAACTGTGAGCTAACAGACTACTGGACTCTCCGACTAGCTAACTGTCTGAATAGCTACAGGTTATCTGACTAGCTAACTGTCTGAATAGCTACAGGTTATCCGACTAGCTAACCTTTTACAATACAGTTTTCATCCCTTTATAGGCGGCCCGAAGGTCTCGCCATTACAACACTGTGGGCATGTCCCAACAGTAACCCACTACCCTAACTGTGACAGTCGGTCTATCTGTACTCGAACTGCCGCTTTCCGTCACACCACAACTCTCTGCAGTCTTCCATGCTTCCCGGCGCTGATCATGGGTACTGGGCGTCACTTCCTTCTCTGTCCTTCGTCTTCAATACCTCAGCCTCGTTGCCCCTTTTTCCTTTATGAGGGTAGCTGAGCCCTCTTGTCTTCGCTGCTGCCTTGAATGCAGTGGGTGAGCTCTCTCTTCTCGGCTGCTGCCTTGAATGCAGTGGGTGAGCTCTCTCTTCTCGGCCGCTAAGGTACTGTCGTCTTCTTTGACTTCTCTGCCTCGATAGTCACAGTTTTCGGCTCTGATCTGCAGCTAGAAACATGCTACGGCGTCGTATATTTACCTTATCTCTTATATCTTCGCCAAAACTGTCTATCCACCAAAATGGCAGCTTCTCCTTTAGCTGTGGGACCCTACTCCAACACAATATAAGAAGACTTTGTTTTGAGCCAATATAAGAAGACCATGCTGAGGTTGTGGCATAAAAATGGGAATGATGTGCATCATAAGCAGATTCACAATCATCTTCATGTGCTTTAATCAATTCAATTTAAATGTTTAGATTTTTCTTAAAATGTTTGTTTTTAATTTTCTTTCAAACATTGGCATAATTATATTGTATTGGTTTTTCCAGTACAAAATTTTGGAGGCTCTTATCTCTCATGCGGATGCAGGATGTGTACTCTCTCATATGCAAGTTGTGCTCGACGTCTCTAATGCTGAAGATGTCTAAATCAAAATCATGACATGTCTGATTTCAAAACCGCATACAAAGGGTTGCAAATTTCATTAACATTTTCACGTAGTTATTTTATCTTAAACTTTGCAATATATAGAGAATTTGTCTTTTCCAGATCATAGTTGGAGCTTATTATTTATCTTAACTTCCAAGTCTCCATCCCATTCCAAATCCCGCTTATTATTCGTCGATGTTTCATGTTGTGGTGAGTTTGCATGCCCAACAAGCATCTCTTCTGCAACTTTGGATGCATTCATTGTTGTTATAAGTAGTAGGAGCACGGTTCTTGATAGAGATGATACGGTCGATGCCAATGTTAAAGACATTAAAATTGATTCTTTTTCCTTTTCATTTCGAGGTGAGGAGCTTCTGATGAATAATATTTGGGCAGGTCAAAGAAACTTACATGTTCATGTCACATGATTGTGACTTCTTGAACTTTGTTTCAACTGATATCATTCATTTCCACGATGAGAAACTTCATTTCTACGGAGGTAATTTTGACACTTTTTAGAGCATATACGAGCAAAAGCGCAAGGAGACCAATAAGACGTTTCAGGTATATGAGAAACAACTCAAATATTCCAAGTGTACTGGAAGTAGGGATCAACAGAAAAAAGTCAAGGACCAAGCAAATTTTGATGCAAACAAAGAGACAACAAAGAGTAAGGGGAAGGGGGGAACGATAGATAATGACGAAGAGCCTGTAGAAGCATAAAACAATGGAGATATTATAGTGTGGAGTTTCACTTTCTAGAACCTACTAAACTCACACCACCTCTTCTTTAGCTTATTCAAGTTACTTTCCGCTATCGCGGGAGAGAGGTTTTTCGACTTAGTAATGTCGATGTGGGTATTGACATAGGAACATGAGTTGCAATTATCGGTCCCAATAGAGCAGGGAAACCTACTTTACTTAATCTTATTGATGGTGATTTGCAACCTATAGTGGGAGAGGTAAGGAGGAGTCAGAAACTGAGAATTGGAAGGTATTTTGAACTCTTGATTGACTTATTAATCACAAAGGAAACACCTGTTCAATATATTCTTAGGTTACATCTAGAACAAGAGGGTTTTAGTAAGCAAGAGGTTGTATGTGAAAAACTAGGAAAGTTTGGACTGCCCAACCATAATCATCTCGCCCCAATTGCAAGGATTTCAAGAGGTTAGAAGGAACGTGTTGTTTTCACATCAATTTCAATCGCTAAACCTCATGTTATTTTGTTGGCTGAACCCATAAAGTTTTAGTTGTCATCTTATGTTCATGTTATTTGATAATCACAACTCACATATAACCTCGAGACATGAAGTTAATTGGTACAAATAAAATTCATACGGTACAAAGAAAATTCATACATCAAAAGATTTTGTTTACAATATTACCTTTAAAAAATTCTCCACATGTTTGGAACAATAAGCTACTAAATTTATTAATTTTCCTCATACTTCATAAACGAATTTATTTAGAAATACTCAATTGAGAAGTACTCATTTAGCCTTTACTTTTTAAAGGGTCCTCTACCATTATCGCAATAAGGTTATGTGAGCATTAATGAAAAATGGCCATTGAAACGGTTTTAGGCATTTAAATAATCCTAATGACTAGCCTAATGTGTAAGGCTTGGATAAAACCTGTGGTCCCCACATGAGAGATTTAGGATGGTGTAAGATAGAATAGCTTAGAAAGATATAAGTCTAATTGGGCCCTTTTCTTAGGTAAACCTATGTATTTGACGAAGGGCATTTTGCTCACATCAACACATGGCCACATTGGCTACACAAAAATTTGAGTCACATTTGACTATGAATATAAATCAATGGATCAATTGTCAATCTTTAAGCATGCATGGCTCTAACACCAGCCTTTTATTGTTGTCAAATTATGAAGATGTGGTCAGTGACATAACTAAGCGAAGAACCTATCAAGCTTGTACACAAAATAATTCCCATATTCCTCGATGATATGTGGGATGCATAAGGAGTAATTTAGTATGTTGCTTCCGAATGACCAAAAAGGAATGTGCTAAATCCTACATTAAAAAAACACTCCAAGGATTATCTTGGTGTATCTAAGAACGATAAAATTATCTTTCAAGGTATAATTTCACTAGGATGTCGTATGGTTCCCTAAAGCCTCTAAGGCATTTCTGGAGCAAAAAAACAAAAACAAAATGGGGTCACATGTTTTTTGACATGGGATTGTTTAGTGATCAATACAACCAATCAATTAACTTGGTGACAGTCATTGCTTCGTTATACATCACTCTAAGTTGAATTCAATATATTAGTTGGTGACAAATATTAAGAACAACATCGGATTATTAAAATCGATTGTATTATAGTTTAATATGCAATTTCATTATAATCATTAATTTTTGATGAAAATTAGAATGGTAACTTTATATGTAATTAAATATACAAAGAAAAGAAAATGGTAAACTGTAAAGAGTATAACGTTTTACATATTTATTTTAATTAATAGAAAGTAGAGTTGTGGGATAGAAAGTACAGTGGTTGGAGGTTGTTATAGAGAGGGTGGAGAAAAAGAGTATAACGTTTTACATATTTATTTTAATTAATAGAAAGTAGAGTTGCGGGATAGAAAGTAGAGTTGTTGGAGGTTGTTATAGAGAGGGTGGAGAAGAAAATTGATAATAGAACTTTTGGTTTTGGCTTCCAAGTTTTAAGTATGCAAGAAGATCTTGGCCATTACTAATGTTTACTACTCTTCTTTTTGGGTTTCATTGAAAGTGGCTTACAAACTGGCTTAGTTAGACTTGCTTTCAACACATAAAATTATATTAAGTACATACACATAACTTTTTCTCATTTTGCAACATATTAAAGTTTTCTTCGATGTTTCATTTCCCCGTTTTAGGAATATGCTAATGGTTCTGTTTTTATGAGTTACCCTCCAGGAAATGTATCCATCATCTTTACCATCAAACCTGGAATTCAAATTTAATTTTAATTCCAGTGAAAACAAAAAAAAATTTAAAACAAAAGTAATTGAATTGGAATAAAGTAATGAGGATTCCCAAGTAATGAAAATAATTCTGCGCACAGACTGTCAATGTCTATGCGCTATTTGATATGATTCGTCCTATTGCGATCCTAACTAGAATGCCTGAGAATGCTGAATGGACTCCTCCCCTTCCGATTTGTTAACACGATAGCATAATAATAATAAAAATTCATATCGATTCGATCCAAATTTGGCAAATGTGAATATGAATATTATTCTTCATTCACTAACCTCCACAAAGTTTAAAATAAATTTAGACCATAAATAATTTATTAAAATGACACTAATGTCATGATTCACTTAACGTTATATTTTTATCCAAATTTTAACAATATCACAATGATGATACCTTTCTCATAGAACCAAATCCCAATAAAATCGTAATCAAAGTTACAATCCGGTAAGTAAGATCTTGATCAATTTTCTTAAATGCCTCGATCTCTTCATGGCAAGGTGGTTTTTCTTAAATGGTTTGGTGGTTTCATTCCTTAAGAACATGCATGTTCTCTCTTTATGGCAAGGTGGATATTTTCTTAAATGCCTCGATCTCTTCATGGCAAGGTGGTTTTTCTCAATGGTTTGGTGGTTTCATTCCTTAAGAACATGCATGTTCTCTCTTTAATCAAAGCTGGCATTTCTCAGATCTCTTTATTACTACATGTACACTGGAGATTAAAATAACCTACTTTTTTGAATGATGTGATGAATTGTCCCTTAGAATAGGTTGAACCTCTTTCGATCTGCCAACATAACATAGGCTATAGAAAGCAAGGAAGGAGAGAAATATTTTAACTTTCGTGAGGCTAAGAATAACCTATGTTTTTTTCAATTCAATCTTTTATCTATTCAATTTGAAGATGAGCACCCCCAATTTTTTCACAGTCCCCTCCTTAAATAAATCATCCCAAGATTTATCTGTCAAGACATTTCCGTACCTGTCTCTATTATCCTTAAAGCTTCACACTCTAAAATGAAGTGTTTTTCTGTCACCACCTTACCAGCGGTGCAAAAAATACACACTCTTTCTGTCTAAGCTTCTTTTAGCTTTTTCCAACGCCCTCACAATGAAGTTGATGAAAATTAGTTTTTAATTGAGTAATGAGAATTTTGGCTTTCCAAAATATATCGACCCCTATATAATAGCAAAAAGTTATGACAAAATGGGTAGGTGAAGTCATTATTGCAAAATTTGATATCTATTATATCTCTCAGTGTAGAATGTGCACTCGTTGAATTAAGTGTATTCTGTTTTATGGAATATCATGTAAATGGTCAAAGATATGAATAAAAACGAAGATGCAACAATCTCCTTTCATTTTTAGCGTACCAGAAAATATCATAACCATACAAAATATTAAGTAGGAAATAATTGCTGAAATCCCGAATGGAGTTAAATGTCAATATGAAAAGTTGATGTTGCAGGATAATTTTATAAAAGGATAAAAATAATAGTGTTTGAAATGTCACTTTATCCTTTATTGAGTTCTTCATGTCATGCTTCGGTGAGTTGTTCATTTAAAGATTCAACCAATTTTAAATCTATGCAAAATACAAAGTTTATTTCGTCTATTTCCAAAAAGAACATCAAAACTTAATTATAAAAGAATAGTTAAAGTTCCCTTTAAAAAGTCTTAATAAATCAATTATAGGGATTTTCACAAATAAAAGNTATATATATATATATATAATTAATAAATTAAAAATAAAGGTCTTAATCATGTGAAATAATTTATTTCAGGTCAAAACTTAATTGATGTTCAGTTTAACACATAAAAATGAAAAATAAGGAGTGATGGTTTATTATTCATTTAATGACATTTGCACAAAGATAAACAATTTGAGCATTATCTTTCATCACCCTTTGTGTGCATATGATTTGTAAGAAATAAGCCAAAAAATTAGATAAAGGGAAAATTCTATCAAAATCTCAGGCTTGTAAAATTAGATGAATCCTTGAGAATTCAAAACCAAAACCTCAAACCAATATTTCAAGGTATGAACACAAATCTTAGAAATGGATAATTTTCATAATTAATTTTGACCCACCAAGATGCTCACATTAACCACCAAAGCATTGAAGTATCAAAAATAAGGCAAAACTATTGAAAGATCAAGCCAAATCAAAGCACATACTCAACTTAGAAAACCTTTAAAAAGCATATGCAATCATCATTAAACCACCAAGAAGCCAAAATCAAAGGATCTAATAAAGAAAACCATTAAATCACCTAGCAAGTGAAGTAAGATACATGCAAGCAAACCAAAGGCTAAGTATTTACAAATTCTAATGGGGGGGCCTATGATTTTCACAAAAAATTAAGGGAAGTTGTTGGGGTACCAACTGAACTTTAGCAAGCCACTTCTTTGTAACGCTTGCAAAGTAGGGGCATCTCGCATGGCTTCTTTGTCCATGTATTCATGTTCCCTTTCTCTCCAATCTAGAACCATCTTTGTCTGCTCAATACACATTATTAGCTATTAGAATTCATCTAATTGTTTTGTATTTGTGCATATTTTTTTTAAATAGAAGGCTGCGCAGTATTCATGACTGTGCTTTCAGCACAGTGCAAAGCATACGTGGGCTGCAGTACAGTAACCAGAGAATAAAACGTGTATTCACGACTATAATGAAGCACACCGGTGAATACTCTAGGTTTCTCTTAGGGTATGCATAAAATCAACAAATTTTGCATTAAAACAAAAAATTAAATGGATAGAAAGGAAGAGAAGGGAGAGATAGCTAACCTGCAACTCACGGAATTGAAATTAGTCCACTCATTTATCCACTACGATCAACTGAAGTTGGAAGGTGAAAATTGCCAAATATAGTAAAATTTCCAAATGGTATGTTTATTTTTGGTTTTGGACTATTTATAGTAAGAAATTCAAATTTTTAACCAGTGTCTGTAGTTTAAAATCAGTTTTTAATATATGAACTAATACCATGGTCTTTTTGCTAACTACAACAAGTCCTGGACCATTGAAAAGTTGTTTTCCACAAGATATAGGGTAGGATTTGGTCTTCATTGCAGACTTTGCATTCATGCCTTATCCTTCACTTAACCCTAGGATCACTTCTTCGTCCATGGACTATGGTGTAAAACAACTTTTACCTCATACACATCATTATTATTCCATGGATAGGGCCTCCTTTACATGGGTACCCTAGTTTAGAACACTGGATTTTCTTTTTGGTACCCATGCCGCAATTGTGGTAGGTTTGTAGGAGCCTTCTTAGTTGTTTTTCATGACAAAATGAACCTCATTTTGCATATTTTTATTATCTATATGTAGTTTTATTTAGGCCCTGGTCTGACTCCTCAAAATAGACTGGATTGTCGAGTAAACTTGTTCATTCAGACTCGTTAAGAATAATTGAACGATCATCTACATTGGTGGAAAGTTATCTCTTTCTCGAACCATATAGATTATTTACGCGAAAGGAATACTCTCTTTTCTGGGAAATTGAGAAGAGTATCTTCAGGCACAGGTTTATCTCTTTTCCAAACCTAAGGGACTAAACTTATAGAAAAGGAACACCTGGTATGAGCTTAGTTTTCTCTTTTTCATGCTCTGGACCCAAACATGAAAAATATTCTGAGCGTACTTTATGTATTTCTCATGCTCGCAAAACCTAAAGAACAAAGTATCAATTTTACTGTTGTAAGCCCCATTTCTCGTAATCAAATGGATCTTTCCGAGTGATCTTGTCTTCCTTCACACTCGTTAAACTCAGGCTATATGCTTATTTTGAAGGTGTGTCGGTATCGTATTAGTTTACCCCCTTTTCGGACCTTACCGACTAAGTACAAAAAAGGTATACCTTTGTCCTTCGGGAGCTAAGAGAGTTATTATGTGGATTTTTTTTATACTTTTCCAGCCTTACGAGACTAAATTGTACGAAAAATCACCCCCCTAGAGTCTTCTTCGGAGTTTTCAAACTCTCAAAACTATGAAAACACCAACAAACATCTACTAGTTTGGGCTCGTAAAATCCATGAATCAGTGCTATATCAAGCATTATTCTCTCCCCTCGTCTAGCTTGTCAAAAATGAAGAGAGACTCAAGTTGAATTTCTTGGACTCGTTAAAACTTAACAAGAAACATAAGGAATAACTTCTCTTTTTGGGTTATAAACAGTGGCAGTATTTCATCCTTGAACAAAGCACTCTCTGAACATTATGATACTCATGTTTCAGTTTGCACTTCCATCTCAGCTATTACTTCAAGTTTTTACTACTCCACTTGTCCTTTATACATGGGGAATCTGATCATGTCTCCTACATGATAGATAAGTCTAGTTGTCATATATGCAAGTCAAAAGCTATCTTGGGTCATCTTTGTGTCGTGCTCACTCTTCAAGGATATGTACCTTTATCTGATTATCCTGATTCCCATCATTATCATCTCTAAGATTTCCTTGTGTATACCTTTCCTTATCCAGTTTTCTAGTCACTCTTGTGATTTGTTTAAGGATTCATTGCCTTCCCCCTCACATCACAGTTTCTCATCAGCACCTCCTGAAGATGAAGACCTAGAGTTTCAACGATGGTACCTTAGGATTAACTACCCTTATTGGTGAACTTCTTTGCTTCGGTTGTCATCATTACTTATTCACTAACATTATATTGAATTCCTTCCATGTTTGAATTCAATTCATCTATTCACATGGTAGGAGTTGTACTTATTACTATGGATTTGGACAAAGACCTTAGGTTCATACCTCTATAACTTAAGTTGTGCAAGTTTGCGTTATGTTCAGCAATACTACTTTTGGATTTTGAGGACTCGTCATTGTATATTGTGGCTCTGATCCACCTTTGTAATATGTGTGGCCTTGTTTCCCATATCATATGACGTAATCAAATATTGTAAAGGAGCTAGTGTTCCACTTTATTGAACATGGCATCCTCAAATATGATTGTGTATATGAATTTGATATGTATGTTTCAGGTACCTCTCTCCAGCTTTGGTAACTGAGTTCTCCAAGAATAAAGTTTGCAATGTATTTCGGTCATCGCTTTCCTCTGACCTCACACGTGGGGGGCATCTGTTATCCCGTGAAATGGCACTTCTCCTTCTGAGTACTGACACTCAATGTGTTGATGCACAAAAGGACAAAAGGGATGGAAGTGTCCAAATCTCTATAGATGTGAAGGAGCCTTCATATATCATCATCTTACCAACCTTGTCTATTTTTTATAAGCTGATTAAGGAGAATTTGTGACTATTACCATTTGAACCCATGAATCATTCACGAGTATTGACATTACAACTCGTGAATACATGATCAGGGTTTGAACACACAGTTTTCCCTTATAAAAGTCATGTATCACTCATGACTTACTAGTATTAAAAGTCGTGAATGCCCTAATCCAAAAATTAAAAAATTAAAACAAGTTTAGTCGAGGATAGTTGGGCTCCTAATCATAACTATCCCAAATTCCTCAACCATATCAACATCTATAACCTCTCTCTTTCCTCGAGTATAAATAGAGGGTAGGGGTTTAGGCTAAACATCATCAATTCTAGAGCAAGGTTATGCTGGTAGATTTCATTTGGAGATATTGGAGCAGCATAACTCGGTTTCCTTGGCTAGTAGAGGAGCACTTGTTTCAGATACCAATTGTCATCTTCCATCACTTATTTATCAATAAAGAGTGACTTTCTTCAATTTTTGTATTTGTACTCTTATGTGTTGTGATTTTTGAATTGTCTTGTCATCTTATTTGCAAGCATATTATTTCATTAATCTTTTATATAACATCTAAGATATTGCAGGAAGGTCTGGCTCTTTGCAGGAGTGGATATTCCCTAGAAGCTGTTGGAGAAATTTGGATTGAAGAAGAAAGCTAGGATCAACCTCCATAAACAATGTATGCTTACTTTCTTCCTTATTTATCTGTCAATTTATCAAATGGATGAATGTCTGCAAGTTTATTTAGTACGTTGGTAACCCCATACACCCTAGGTTATAAGGTTGTATTTCCCTGAACAACAGAAGACTCTCATCAAAATATGACTTGAAGAACAAAGAAGTGGGGAAGTAATCAACGGGTTCATCCCAAAATAGACCGGCCAAGATGATTCATTGTCGATTGACGAAAGACAAAATTAGGCAAGGGACAAGACATTGACAAGACCATTGATAGGAGTACCAACTATCAAGAGAACCAACCAAATCACTATTAGATTTTTATCATTTAAGCTAGCATTATATTAGGATCTTCAACTAAGAGAATAACAAGCACAACAATCAAACATAAGAGACAATGAACACAATTTTTTTCCTCGGGGAAACCATAAATGGAGAAAACCCCGCAACTTCCTTAGAGATAGAATCAGCACAAAAAGTAAAACCCCAAAACAGTAAGATGATCTCCCAACAGCAATAGCCTCTTTCTTTCTAGCCCCAGCAACTTCTTCTTCCTCAGCTATGCGCTACAACTGAGTGTGAGTGAGTGTGTGATAAATAGAGAGGCTCACTCTCTATTTATACTAATTCCTGACTTAAAAACAACTCACTAGGGCTGACTTCTCTAGGAGAGTTTGATAACCCTAGGGCCCCGGAATTGCGGGGACTTTAACCCTTGAACAATAGGAGGGTTACCCACAATGACTTGACATGACTTGTTTACATTATTGAATCTCCCAATAGGAACATCGGGGCATGACATGACTTAAATACATTACAGACACTTCCCAGAATAAACATCGGGGTACAAGACATAAGATATACAAGTGAATACATTCCAAAGTTACAAATACATGAACACTCCCTCTTAACTAGGAATGTATTCTCTCGACACAATTTATCAGCACAGGTCTTATTCTCTATATCATCTGGATCATCAATGAGTTCTAGTCATCTTCATCTTCAAGTCATCTTCATATTCAAGTTATCTTCATCTTCAAGTCATCTTCATCTTGATTTGGATCATCACTCAATCTGGATCATCACTGCTGGATCATCATCACTGGATCTGGATCATCACTGGGTCATCATCACGGGTGTTATCTCTTGATTCTTCTCGTCACAGGAAGTTCTACAAAGCCATCCCTTTTTCATGCTGGATGTACATCTACAGAGCCATTCCTTTTTCATACTGGATGTGGCATCTACATAGAGCCAGTCTATTTTCATACTGGATGTGTCTTCACAAAGCTAGTCCTTTTTCATACTAGATGTGGACTCTACATAGAGCCAATCCTTTTTCATACTGGATATGTCTTCATAGAGCTAGTCCTTTTTCATACTAGATGTGGGATCTACACAGAGCAAGTCCTTTTTCATACTGGATGTGTCTTCACAGAGCTAGACCTTTTTCATACTAGATGTGGGATCTACACAGAACCAGTCCTTTTTCATACTAGATGTGTCTTCACAGAGCTAGTCCTTTTCCATGTTGGATGTGGGATCTACACAGAGCTAGTCCTTTTTCATACTAGATGTGTCTTCACAGAGCTAGCCCTTTTTCATGGTAGATGTGGGATCTACACAGAGCTAGTCCTTTTTCACACTAGATGTGTCTTCACAGAACCAGCCCTTTTTCATGCTGGATGTGGGATCTACACAGAGCTAGTCCTTTTTCATACTAGATGTGTATTCACATAGCCATCCCTTTTTCATGCTGGATGTGGGATCATCACATACATCTCACAATGGAAGGAACCAATCCTCTCACCATGTCACAGCTCTTACATCTGACCATGGAAGGAACCAATCCTCTCACCATGTTAGAAGGGCTCATCACGGACTCATCACTTACTCTTGGGAGGAATCTCAATCTAGAGAACACCAAGTTTCTCCCTTAAGTACTCAAACTTCACTCTGGCCAATGGCTTTGGCAACACATCATCTATCTATTTTTCCATCGCAACATATTGGAGCTTCACTGCTCCTCTCTGCACCATATCCCTGATATAGTGATATTTGATCTCAATATGCTTCGACTTGTCATGGAACACCGGGTTCTCCGACAACTTCACACAACTCTAGTTGTTGCAATATATACAAGTAGCATCTAACTGGAGATCAAATAAATCAGACAGCAGCTTCCTCATCCATACTGCCTCACAACTAGTTGAACAGGATGTGACATACTCTACTTCAGCTGTACTCAGTGCCACACAGGATTGCTTCCTGTTGAACCAAGAGATCACACATGATCCCATACTGAAGTAGCACCCTGAAGTGCTCTTCCTATCGATGGCACTGCCTGCCCAATCTGAATCAACATAACCCTCTAGGTTAATCTTCTAGTCAGCCTTATACTTGAGCCCATAATCAATTGTACCCTTTAGGTACCTCAGAATATGCTTTGCAGTAATCAAGTGAACATGTCTCAAATCTGTCAGGAACTGGCTCAAGGTGTTCAAAGTAAAGCAAATATCTGGTCTCGTATTCGCCAAGTACATCAAGGACCCAATCATCTGACGATACATCGTGGCATCAACTGAATCAGATGAAGCATCACTCAATAGCTTCAGGTTCGATGCCATAGGTGTGGTTAAGGCCTTGCATTCCATCATCCCAAATCTCTTTAGGATCTCTACTGCATACTTCCCTTGTCCAAGGAATATTCCATCTGCATTCTGCCACACCTCCATGCCTAGAAAATAATTCATCATACCCAATTCCTTCATTTCGAACTCAGTAGGAAGCTTTCTCTTTGTATCAGTAATCAATCCATCCATACCTGTTACAAACATATCATCTACATATAGTATGAGTATCACTGGATTTCCTTCTTCAACCTTGTAGTAGAGGTTGGAATCTTCTTTACTTTTGGTAAATCCCAAACTAGATAGAAAGCCATCAATTCTACCATACCATGTCCTGGGTTCCTGTTTCAAACCGTATAGGGATTTCTCCAATTTACAGACATGAGTCTCCATGTCATGTGTCTCAAAACCGAGTGGCTGCTCCACATACACTTCCTCTTCCACTACACCATTCAATAAAGCAGTCTTGACATCCATCTGGTGTATCTTCCATTTCATCACTGCATCCAAAGCAAGTACTGATCTAATGGAAGTGTATCAGGCTACAAGTGCAAAATTTTCTTCATAATCTATTCCTTCTTTTTGGGAGAAGCGACGAGCCACAAATCTTGCTTTATATTTTTCTATGCTGTCATTTGCAGCATGCTTGATCTTGTAGATCCATTTGGAAGTCACCACAGACTTACCCTTAGGTCTTGGGACAACATCCCAAACATCATTCTTCATGATTGATTGGCACTCTTCGATCATAGCATCCTTCCATTCTTTATTTTCTATCGCTTCTTCATAGTTGGAAGGTTCTTTATCAATGAAATCACATAATAAGGCTACATAACTGGAACAAGACCTAGTTCTTTTCCTTTCTCTATGTGATTCTTCTGGAGCCCCATATCTTTCTGCACCTTGGATAGCTTCTTGTACCCAAGCAGGTTTCCTCTTGTGAGGATTCTTCTCCTGAGGTGGATCTACAGGTTCTTGAGGTTCTTCTATTTCTCGATCTTATTCTTGATATTCTTCGTTCATGGTTGTGTCATGAATTTTGGGTGCTTTTGTTTCTTCAGGTTCTTCATCAGGTCTCTTTCTGGATTTGTTGTAAGCTGAGTCTTCGTTAATGTTACATCCCTGCTGATGTCTATATTCTTGAATCCTGGGAAGTATATTCTGTAAGCCTTTGAGCTTTTAGAGTATCCCACAAATATACCCTTCCTTCCTGAAGGATCTAACTTTGTCCTCTTTTCTTTTGGAATGTGTATGTACACTAGACATCCGAATATTCTGAGATGGATGACTTCTGGTTTCTTGCCAAAAAATACTTCTTCAGGTGTCTTATTCTTGAGTACTCTGTGTGGAGTATGGTTCTATACATACACCGTGGTTCTGGAAGCTTATGCCCATAGATGCATGGTAAGATCTTGATCATGAAGCATGGCCCTTACAGCTTCCATGATCATTCTATTCTTCCTTTCTGCAACTCCATTATGTTGTGGATTATATGGAGTGGTTAACTCCATCTTAATCCCTGAATATTTGCATAAATCTTTAAATTCATTCGATGTGAATTCTCTGCCATTATTTGATCGAAAAATCTTGATCTTCTTTTCTGTGTGGTTCTCGATCAAGGGTTTGAATTCCTTGAAGTTGTTGAATACTTCATCTTTGTTCTTCATAAAGTATATCCATGTCTTCCTAGAAAAATCATCAATGAAAGAAACATAGTATACATACCCGCTTAATGAACTGGATGACATCGAAGTGGACAATTTCCAAGATTCCTTTTGCCTTGCTCTCGCTACTTGGAAATTTCTTCTTTGTATTATTTCCTTTTGCACATCCTTTGCAAACACCATCATGTTTTGTCTGCATTTCTGGAAGACCTTCAACAACTTTGCTTGCAAGTGGCAGTGCTTTGTAATGCACATGTGCAATCCTTCTATGCCAAAGTTCATTTGGTTCTACTGAGTCATGAACCAAAGCTTGTTCTAGTTGGCCCTTCAATTTGTATAGACCTCCTTCTTGTTCCCCAATCACTATTGCATCATCAAAATTATTTCCTTTTGGCCACATAAGAACTTGGCCATCTACAAAATCAACCCTCATTCCTTTTGCATCCAATGCAGATATGGAGAGGAGGTTCTTCTTTAGTCCTAGTACAAACAATACATTTTTCATCTTCATTGACTTTCCAGAGTCTATCTTATAGGAGGATTCACCACTACCTTTTATTGGATACGGGTAGTCATCCCCAAGTTTCACCTTGTGAGATGACTCATGTTCAGATAGTTTCACAAATGATTCTTTGAATCTCGTCATATGTTTGGAAGCACCACTGTCTATAAGCCAATCATTGCTTCCATGTGAGATAGTTCCCATGAGAGTGAATATTAATACATATTCTTCATCACTTGAAGAACCATCACTTTCTTGTATGATTCTCTTTGTGGAAGGTTCATCATCCTTTGTAGCATGAGAATGATGTCTTCTCTTGTTTCCTCTTTTCTTCTTTGAGTTCCCTTTTTTAGGGTAGTATTTGGATATGTGACCTTTCTCATCACATGTGTAACATCTAATAGTAGACATATCTCTTGTAGAGTGTGAAATATTACCTTTGGAGTGATGATGGTCCCTTCTAGTTTTCTTGGTGTGGACTGTGAGAGCTTGATCTTCACTTCCCATCTTTTATTCTTGAGCTGCTATTCGAACTTCTTCTTGAGAGCATTCTTCCCATAATCTGCTGAACTTGACTAGCTTCTTTCTGGCACAAATCCCTTGAAGGAAAGAGTCCCATGCCCTAGGTAGACCATTCAGGGTGTTCATCACAATCTCTGCATTCTCTACATCTTCATCTACTACTTCTAGTTGTTCCTTGATCTGAGAGACCCTTGTAAAGTAAGACTTGATGGTCTCTGCATTCTGGATCTTTACATTCTTCAGTTGGTTTCTCAAAGTCATCTTCCGATTTATGTTCTTCCCTTCAAACAGTTTGGTTAGGGAATCAAACATAGCTTTTGGTGTCTTGAGTGAGGACACCTATGGTATGAGGTGATCCTTGATTGAATCAGTAATAATCCTTTTAGCCATAACCAACTTCTTATTGTGTAAGTCCTTAGCCTCATCTCCCTCTGGAACTGGAACCTCCTCATTGATATAGGAGTCCAACTCATTTTCTTCCAAGACCAGGGAGATCCTATACTTCCAGGCTCAAAAGTTATCAGCTCCCTCAAGCTTTTCATCAAACTTGGTATGATGAGACATCTTAACTGAGAACCTCAAATGGAAATACAAAATATTTAGATCTTACCAGGTCAAGATGTTGGATCTAGATTTGGCGCTGAATTTCTGCAGTGTTGGTTCAGGAGCAGATTAGGGTTTGACTTTCCTAGAGTTCTGTCCAACCAAATGATTTGATCTTGATCTCTAAACTTTGATTTTGAGGAGGAGATCAATCCAGGCCTAGGCTCACTCAAAAATTCCACTTCTGTGGAAAGCCCTAATTTCCGGCAGCAGTGTCAGGTTAAAAATTAAAAATGCTCAAAATCAAATTCTGCTTCGACAGAAAGATGCGCCCTAGGGAGGAGAGTCATCCCAACCTTCTTTTGCTGAAAATCTGTGGAGAGAGATCCAAAAAGTAGGAATCCATAGTTTCCGCAGTTGCACAGTATCTTCTTCTTAGGTTAGCTCTAATACCATGTTAGATTTTTATCATTTAAGCTAGCATTATATTAGGATCTTTAACTAAGAGAATAACAAGCACAACAATAAAACACAAGAGAAAATGAACACAATGTTTTTCCTCGGGGAAACCATAAATGGAGAAAACCCCGCAACTTACTCGGAGATAGAATCAACACCAAAAGTAAAACCCCAAAACAGTAAGATGATCTCCCGACAGTAGTAGCCTCTTTCTTTCTAGCCCCAGCAACTTCTTCTTCCTCAGCTATGCGCTACAACTGAGTGTGAGTGAGTGTGTGATAAATAGAGAGGCTCACTCTCTATTTATACTAATTCCTGACTTGACAATAACTCACTAGGGCCGACTTCTCTAGGAGAGTCTAATAACCCTAGGGCCCCGGAGCTGTGGGGACTTTAACCCTTGAAAAATAGGAGGGTTACCCACAATGACTTGACATGACTTGTTTACATTATTGAATCTCCCGATAAGAACATCGGGGCATGACATGACTCAAATACATTACAGACACTTCCCGTAATAAACATCGCGGTACAAGACATAAGATATACAAGTGAATACATTCCGAAGTTACAAATACATCAACAATCATGAACAAAACTTATAATGCAAGATTCACCATGTGTGCAAACAAGTTGTTCCCCACAATTATTGCATTTAATGTTGTAACCTACTTTCATTAAAATGCCTCTGAATACCACTCCTATAAAAATGCTAAAGCTTGAAGATTCATGGATTAATTACTACACCAAACTTGAGCAAGCGAACTCTGTTCCTAAAATCATAGGGTTTGTCTCAAATATATCAATTATAGACTATCAATAAACAGACATGGCACTAAAGAATACCACAACAACAGCAAAGAATAAATATCTGAAGAGAAATCTAGGATGCAACAAGAGGAAGCTACCATGACCCCCTTACAAGATAGATTGCACAAGACCAAGAAAGAAAAAATGAAAGAACAAAATTGGGGTAAAAAATATGCAGAAAGGAAGGAATGGGGAATTAGGGACAAGAAATGGACAGAATATTACAACAACATCTACATTGCAAAGGTTCAAGGCTATCTAATTGCACCTATAATACCCCCCTTATAAACCAAAAAGATGTAATCACAAATTTATCGTGAGTCGATACCACGATAGAAAAATCTAGATTGGAAAACCCATTCTAATCATAGATTCTATATTCTCTCATATATTACTAGATTTTCAAGCAAAGGACCACCAATACCAATCATGACAAAACCAATCCTATGCCACTCATAGAAGAATTCACAAGGTACTTAGCAAGAACAAACTCAAAGGACTCATTATTAGCAAATTAATCTAGGAGGCAATCCATCAAGGTCACTGATCTTCTATGTATCCATCTATTTCATCCATCAAGTTCACTGGATACCGAGATCCTCCATCTTGAACTTTATTGAAGGTTCCTCATTGCACCCGACTATGAGCTTGTCGTCCTCTGTAGGATTCCATATTCAACCTTGTAGAAAAGGTTGAGATATCCATCACTCTAGGTGATATTCAAGCAACTGTATGTGTTGTCCCATGGGTGCCTTCTGAGCATGTACAAATCCTTTTATGCACATGTGGTTCTCTACTCTATATGTGCTTCTACTTTACTGGAGAAGTGTGTTTGGTCAATCGAGCACGTCTCGCCATAATATACTCCCTCTTTTTGAGAGATTCATGAACCTTGCTTTGTATTTCTTGATGTTACCATCTATTACATGATTGATCTTATAGATCCACATGGAAGACACTACGGACTTCCCTTCAGGTATCGAAACTGCATCCTGGACATCATTCTCCATGATCAACTGGTCCTCTTCGATCATGTCCTCCTTCCATTCTTTCTTCTCGGCTGCTTATTAATAGATGGAAGGTGTTATCACCCAATAATTTCCCTATGGTTGTGGTAGGAGAATCACTAGGGTAACCATTACAAACCAATATTTAGACTGTATTCTAGCATATACAGTTAGAGAGGGCTCTCTCTTTGTCACAAGGTCATTCACATATACATATGGCTTTAAAAAAGCATTCAGAAGGCTAGATTTCTGATAAGAAAAGAATGTATGTTATTTGGAGATTGTAATACAGAAAAATGTTAAATACCATTGGGAAATGGAGTCACAACCTAAATCATTCAAGGGTATTACAATGAATAATGAGCAGCGATTTTTATTTTGTAATCTGAGGAAAAGTGGTTGTTATATTTAGTCAAATATCTTCAAGTGGTGGTAGGAGAAAGGAGAAAGAGCCCATTGAAAGAAAGAGGTGCCTATGTATGGATGAATCTCTTGAAAACACCTTTAGTAGAAGCAACACTAAGGATAATAACAGAAATGGGGCATCTAACCAAGGATGAATTACACGAAAATCATTATAAACACATTATGAATGCCATTTCTGATGTAAGGAGCGCTTAATAAAATGAATTCCTCACATACAACTAGAAATCATTAGAAGAAACTTACACATATGAAAATGATGCAAATAGGAAACACAAACTGAACATGGAACACCATGATGAATCTCAGAAACGCAGAAGAATATTTCTCATTAACACTTCCAAGAAGTTGTAGAACTACAAAAAATAGGCACACGGGGATTAAAAAATGAAAGTCCAACCCCCTTCTTACTCCGTAGAAGTTACATTTATAGAGTACTAGGATCCTGAAACCAACCTTGAAACAGAGCCAAATTCAGTTACAAAAATCGGGAATCAATCTTGTACACATCAAATCCTAACAAATTCTGATATGGTAGATTCGACATGATCATGAGAAAATCGAGAAAGCATGTTGGGCTATGTGTGATGGAAAAAATGGAAAACCAGGCACCTAGAACTCAGGCTCACTTGATGAAAAATGATTGTTCAAAGCATCGTCGGACAGCCTGCAATGGTTTCCTCCATCCTTTTATCTTCCACCTATGAAATTTCTCTTTAACCGTTGATTTCTGCAAGATTCATCCTGCACCGTCGATCTGGGATCAAGCTACGAGTTGCGGAAAGCAGAAGTTGGGATTTCTACTTTCACGATGATAAATTTTTTATATTTATGCTTTCCACCTTTTTGCTCCCTTCCGGACTGTTGATCTACGACAGAAACTTTCCTAGCCGTTGATCTGAGATCAAGCTATTGGCTATGGAAAGCGGGCTTTCAAATATTTATAGTCGAATTTTCAGCTTTTCCGCTTCCGCCTTTTTTCTTCTTTCCGAGTCATTGATCTTCCTCACAATCTTTCCAGACCGTCAATGTTGCGAATTGTGGAAAGCAGAAATTTAATTTTTTATGACCAAATTCTGCATCTTCTGCTTTCACCCTTTTTCTTTCTAAGTCGTTGATCTTCAGCGGAAGCTTTCCGAATCGCCGATCTTGCAAATCACAGAAAGCGAAAATTCAACTTTTTTACGACCAATTTCTGCATCTTCTGCTTCCACCATTTCTCTTTCCCAGTCGTTGGTCTTCACTGGAATCTTTCTAGACCGTCAACCTTGCAGATCGCGAAAAGCATAAATTGAACTTTTTACGACCAAATTCCTTCATTTTTCGCTTTCCTCTCCCACCAATCTACTCCTTTCCCAGCCATTGATCTTCGACGTAGGATTTCTAGACTGTCGATCTCACGGGCTGGCAGAAAGTGGAAAGAGGGCTTCCAACTTTCCATGACCGAATTTCACATATTTTTGCTTTCCTCTTTTTCGCTCCTTTTTGAGTCGTTGATATTTGACGGAATCTCTCCATAACGTCAATCTTGTGGATCGTGAAAAGTAGGATTCTAACTTTTCACGACCAAATTCCTGCATTTGCCGCTTTTCACCTTTCTCCTTCTTTCTCCTTTCCAAGTTGTTTATCTTCGACAGAAGCTTGTAGGACCGTCGATCCCGCGGATCACAAAATGCAGAATTTCAACTTTTTTTGCAACCAGACTTTGTATTTCATCTTACCGCCTTTCATCTTTTTGCTTCTTTCCAAGCCATTGATCTTCAGCGGAATATTTCTGAACCATCAATATTGCGGATTGCGAAAAGTGAGATCCTAACTTTCTACGACCAAATTTCAATATCTTCCGCTTTCCGCTTTTTCCTTTCCTCAAAATATCAGAAAGAAGAAGGTATAAATACCAACTTTTATAACCAAATTTTGGCACTTTTTTCTTCCACCTTTTCTGGACCGTTGATTTATCCCGGAGTCGTCCTTGACCGTCAGGTCCCGGACTACAAAAAGTGGAAATCAGGTTTACCAACTTTCACAACTGACTCTTTTCTTTTTCGCTTTCCCCCTCCCTATTTTTACTTGGTGGAAATGATTTCCATCCTTTGATCTTCTCCATTGTGCATCCAAGTCATCCATTCTGGTCATCTTTTAACCTTGATAAGATTTTTCATACCAGGATCATTTCCAAGGTCATGCCTAAGGGTTTTTTCAATGTTTTCTTTGCTTTCAACTAGGACCAGATCCTTCAGAACTTGCATTAGCACTCACTTAGGTTATATGACATGGGAAATATTTTACCTTATCCATCATTTTCACTATTTTATACTTTTGCAAAGAAATTAGAGTCGGCGCATTTGTAAAAATCTTCAAATTTTTGCAAAGGTTCTAACATAAGGATCTACATCAATGATGTCACACAACAGTGCCACATCATTGGAGTGTGTTCAAGGCCTCTTACTTTCTCTGGAAGTCTCATCTATAGCACTATATGTTTCTTCATCTTGGGTGATATCTCGTTCCCAACTCGATATTCTATTATGGGTGTTCACCTCTTGAGGTGGATCTACAAGTCTCTACGGATTGGTCATATCATGTTCTTCTTAATGTACTTTGTTGTAATGAATATTATTTTAGTGTTATGGTTGAACCGCCATCCCTTGTTCTTATGAACAAGCCTCATAATTCTTCTCTTATAGGTGATTGCATACAATCCTTCCTATAATTCAAATTCACTTGCATGATTAGGAACATTTCATATTTTTAATAACAACAAATTCTTATGCATAAAGATATATGTCATACAATCATACAACTATCTTAGCCAATGCTACAACATTCATCATATATGGTAACTTTCTAGATGCCTTCCATCTCTACCAGAACATTATTAAGTGTGTGCATTACTCCCAACATGTCAGCAAAGAGGTTTCATTCTAGATAAGTAGCAATGGAATGTTGTATAACACCATAGGATACTTACCCATCACATGCAAGTTAGTATTATAATGTTCATAAATGTAGACACTCAAATATGCATAATACATCAACTGAACATAAATATGTACAAAACTAAACAATATCATTTAAGTAAGTAGATATATATGAAATGGAAATTTAACCACTTATATCTGTTTGTTTGGTAGACTCCCTCGTGTTCCTTGTCTCCTTGCAAAAATTGCTAGATTTTTTTACAATGTTCTTTACTCCATTGTCTGATTCTGAGGACTTGTGTTTGTATTTCTCATGATCAACAATGTTAAGCAAGTATTCTATACCACATAACTGAGCATCCCATCAATCATAACTGCATCCCTTCTTATCCAATGATGATATGGATAAGAAGTTCTTTTTCATCATGGGATGAATCATTTTGGATCAAAGTACATGTTCCTTATTACTTGAGGAATCTTCACGTGTTCTCTTCTTAGTTGGTTCAATGCATTGAACATCTCCTTGGGATTCTTTCAAAGATGACGCATGTGGGATCAAATGGTCCTCAATGGAATATGAAATAAACATATTGGATTTGACTAGGTTCTTCTTATGCTTATCTCTGTCCTCATCTCCCTCTGGATCAACAACTTCTCTTTTGACATAGTCTTCTAGGCCATGCTATTTTGTATGAGAAGCACTTTATAGTTCTATGCCCAGAGGTTCTCATCTCCTTCAAGCTTGTGCTCAAGCTTGGTACTATTTTTCATCATGATAAATTGAGAACCTCAAATGGAAATATTGAGAATAGAACTTACCAGTGAAATTGCTTCAACTGGATGCTTGCATCTGTGCTTTTATGTAAGGATGCTTTTGTTGTACCTAGGGTTTGATAGAGAAACCCTATTTTTCCAAGTTTGGAATATTGAAATTTTTTCAAGAAAGAAAGATGCACCTCCTTGAGGTAAGCTGTCTAGTGAGGTCCTTTTCCAAAAACTATGGAGGGAAACTCCAAAAACTTGATGCCCTAGTTTCTTCAATTTCTTCTGCAGAATTGTCATGTATTAATTATGATGTATCTCTGAACTTTATGCTCCTGAAGGTCTAAAAATTCGTCCTGAGGTAGAATCATATGGATTCTTTCCAACCCCATGGTTTATAGCAATATTGGATTAGCCAAGTCGAGCTTATGCTAATGTAGCGTCCTCGACCCTCCGACCAGCGAAGAGGACGCTACCACAACATTAACGATCTAGGCAACCACACCATGAACATGTATGTACATAAAATGTTGAAACAAAATGCTTTGAACTAGTACATGCATACATGATTATTTATCATACAGCAGAAGCAAACACGCGTTCATACAAGCATTCAACATGTTCATCATATTCATTAATAGTAAATATGATTGCAGAAGTAAAATAGACAAGATTACTTATCTTATGAATAAATCGTCCCGCAACCAGCTAAGTCGCTGCAACGTTCCACCCAACCATAGGCCAGCATGCTCCTTAATCTATCAGTGACACTACCACCCTCAAGTTGGGCATGATTCCCCAAGGAATAAGGAACAAGCAGGATTACACATAGCCAAGGATACACAAAACACAGCCAAGCTAAAACAGTTGGGTTTATCAGGCCATCAACAAGACAACCAAGCCAACATGGTCAGGTTTATCAGGCCATCCAGGAGCTGGGAAAGGCTAAATGCTAAGCTGGTGAGCCCATTACAGAGCTAGGAACACCTACACCAGAACTAGCCTGACTTCTAAGACACCCACACACACCGAACACAAGGAATCATTCCTTTCTCTACTACACAGTCCCTCAGGCCCTGACTTCCCTTCCAGTGCTATTCAGGGGTTGTGGAGAAGAAATCCAGCCCTCTAGCTCTGTCTGTGTGGTTTCCCAACACACCAGGTTTATCAAGCAAACCAAGCCCTCATCCCTACTCCCAACACAGTCCGAAGACCAACCATTACACGCCTGCAAACAACCAGCAATCCTAGATTAGACAGGGAAAATGACTCATGATTCGTTCTTGGCCCTATTGTGGCCAAAACGACTCCCAAACAAATTACAGCAGTCCCAAAATGTATCAGCAAACACAGCTCACAACATGGGGAAAATAGCAGTCCATCCTGGACAATGAAGCCACCAGGAAGACTTACATAGATCGCAATGGGGAAGGAAAAATCAGGCTCCCAACCTGTGCATGAGAGAAATTCACACCAAACCCCAATATACGGATGGAAACACACCAGATATCTCTCTGTGGAAAATGTGAATGACAGTGGAAAACGGCTCCCTCTCTTGGCTGCATGAGACCAAAACGAAAGAGAATTCCTCTGCATGACACACAAGGTGTTTTTCCTTGCGTGAGGATGAACCGATAATGGAGAGAATGGCGTAGTGGAGGGAGTGGGGAGTCCGCATGGAGTGATGGCGGTGGTGGTTTTTTCCTTGCCAACGTGAGGGTCAACCTGCTGGTGGAGTGTGCGTGTGGGAAAGGACTGACAGTCCTGCCACACTCCACTCCCTAGTCATAACTGCCCCAACTAACAACATAAATTTTTAATGGTGGTAGTTGGATAAGACAAGGGAAGGTGACACATGGATTTTTTTTCCCATTGGCTCATGGTTTAACAATTCCTCCCCTTATCCTTGGGAAAATCATGCCCTTTTCAATATCATTGCATTGACATAGCTAGTTGGGGTTATTTAATTAAAATGCATATTTACATGATGCCAAAACTTAATATATTCCGTGTACCACGATAGACCATCGGCAACGATTCCAATCGTCGAAACATAACACAGACAAATCGATGGTGGGGCTTTTGCCTTTAGCTCCACATCATTATTAATTACAATATATACATCATGTACATTTAATGCAAACGGGGTCAAAATCGGGGTGTTACATTCTCCTCCCCCTTCAATAGCACTATCCTCAGTGCTTTACAAAATTGAACAAAATGCTACACTAGTATCGCCTCAGTGATCCGCAGAATTGAACAAAAATGGATGTGCCAATCGCATTGGCATCCTCCAGCTCCCACATAGCCTCTTCAAGTCCGTAGTGCTCCCATTGCACCTTTACTTGCCCTATGGCCCGGTTCCAGAGCATTGTGACCTTCCTGTCAAGGATGTGCATTGGCTCGATTCGGAACTCTCCCTCAGGTTCCACCTAAATCACATCCCAATTTATCACATGGTTAGGATCATGTACATATTTCTTAAGCAAAGAAACATGAAAAACATTATGAGCTCTAGTACTAGCAAGAAATGCAAGTCTATATGCAACTGGCCCTATTCTTTCAAGCACTTCAAATGGCCCACAATATCTTGGTGACAGCTTGGCACAACTTCCAAGCTTCAAGGAAATTTTATTTGCCCTCACTCTGAGGTAAACATGATCCCCAACACTGAACTCCCTGTTCACCCTATGCTTATCTACATAGCTTTTCTGCCTATCATGTGCTACTTTCAGATTCTGCCTGATCTTTACAACCTCTTGCTCCATTTCCTTGAGCAATTTTGGCCCAAGCACAACCCTGTTCACTAGGTTATCCCAAGTCACTGGTGTCCTACACCTTCTTTCATACAAAGCTTCATACAGACTCATCCCCAAGGATGCCTGCTGTCCATTGTTATAAGCAAAATCTACCATGTGCAAGTAATCTTCCCACTTGGTTGGCTTGTCCATCACGTACATGCGAAGCATGTCTTCAAGCACCTGATTAACTCTCTCTGTCTGCCCATCCGTCTGAGGATGGTATGCAGTGTTGAAGTTTATCTTTGTACCCAAATCTGCAAGCAACCCCTTCGAAAAGTTGGAAGTGAACTTGACATCTCTGTCAGAGACTATTGCCTTCGGCAATCCATGCAATCTGAAAATCTCCTTCATGAAGATCTTTGCAATGTCATCAGTCTTATGCGTAGACTTAACCGGTATAAAATGTGGTGCCTTAGTCAACTTGTCTACCACAACCATGATGGAATCATGTTGTCTCCAAGTCATCGGCAATCCTGTAATAAAATCCATGGAAATAATTTCCCATTTCCATTCTGGAACTAGCAAAGGCTGCAACAAACTTGCTGGATGTTGATGCTCAACCTTTACCTATTGACATTTCATGCACCTTGAAATGTATTCAACCATATCCCTTTTCATTCCTGTCCAAAAGTACTGCTTTCTAGCTGTAGCAATTGTCTTCTGATATCCTGGGTGACCAAAATACGGAGCTTGATGGATTTCATCCATGACAACTCTCCTCAAATATGCTACATTTGGAATATAAATTCTACCTTTATAAGTGAGAAGTCCATCTTCTTCCAATTTATATCCCTCATACCTCTTCTCAATACTTTGCTACTGCAATTTGTCTTTTACTTGCTCATACAATTCATCTCCAGCAACATGATTAACAATCTGCTACCTCAAATCTGATTGGCAAATACTAAGAGATGCCACATGCATTTCCTGCACCATCTTGCTTGCCTAGCATTCAGAGTAGGCTAATCAAACAAATACTTCAGACCACAATGGTCTGTTCTGAGCTCAAATCTTCTACCCATCAAGTAATGTCTCCACATCTTGAGAGCATGTACTATGGCTGCAAGCTCTAGATCATGAGTGGCATAGTTCTTCTCATGTTCCTTCAACTTTCTTGACTCATAACATATCACGTGGTTGTCCTGCATAAGGACTCCTCCAAGCCCTTGTCCGCATGCATCAGTACATACAACAAAATCTTTCTCTGGATCTGCAACCTTCAATACTGGTGCACTGGTTAGAATATTCTTCAATTACTGGAAGCTTTCTTCACACCTCAATGTCCATTCGAACTTCATCCCCTTCTTTTGCAAAGAAGTGATGGCATGTGCAACTTTGGAGAATCCCTCAATGAACCTACGGTAGTATCCTGCAAGTCCCATAAAAGATCTTACATCTGTCACATTTCTTGGAGTAGGCCAATTCATAATGGCTTCAATCTTCTCATGGTCCACGAATATACCCTCCTCTGAGATAATGTGACCCAAATACTGAATTCTATCTCTATAGAGTCACACTTATTTAGTTTTGCATACAATTGGTGCTCCATGAGCAATTTCAATGTCAATCTCAAACGCTCTTCATGCTCTTTCTCATTCTTAGAATAAACAAGAATGTCATCAAGGAAAACAAGAACAAACTTGTCCAAATATCTGTTGAAGACACTATTCATAAGGCACATAAATGTAGCTGGTGCATTTGTGAGACCAAATGGTACCACCACAAACTCATAATGTCCATACCTTGTTCTGAAGGATGTCTTATGAATGTCTTCATCCTTGATTCTCACCTGATGGTAACCAGACCTCAAGACAATCTTGGAAAATACCTTTGCTCCTCTCATTTGATCAAAGAGGTCATCAATCCTAGGCAAAGGATATTTATTCTTCACCATAACCTTGTTCAATTGTCTGTAATCAATACACAACCTAAGTGTACCATCTTTCTTCTTTACAAACAGAATTGGTGCTCCCCAAGGAGACACACTCGACCAGATATACTTCTTTTCCAACAAATCTTGTAGTTGCATCTTCATCTCTAGCATCTCCGGTGTACTCATCCTGTAGAGTGTCTTGGACACTAGTGCTGCTCTTGGCACAAGTTCAATTGTGAAATCAATGTCCCTCTTTGGAGGAAGCCCTGGAATCTCATCAGGAAACACATCCCTAAATTCCTGTAACACCTGATAGTCCTCCAACCTAGGAGTTTCATTGTCTGTTGCCTCCAAAATCTGAGCTGCATACAACTGGAAACCCTTCCTACAGAACTTCTTTAACTGCATTGCTGAAACCTGTCGTACTGAAATCACCTTTGGAATACCTTTCACAACTACTAAGTTCCCTTCTTCATTTATGCATTCGAAAGTCTTATTGTAGCAGTCAAGCTTCACCCTATGAGCTTCTAACCAATCCATTCCAATGAGAACATCATAGGAACCAAGTGGTAGAACATTCAGATCTACACAAGTGACCAATCCATTCATGACCAATGGAAATTTCTATACCACTTCACTGACCTTTCTCTTAGTTCCAGTGGCTAGCTGAACTAACCAAGACTTCCTATGCTTTACTTTATTAAAAGCACAAATCTCCACTACTTTAGGAGTAATGTAACTGTGCATAGAACCAGGGTCAATCAAAATAGAAACAGATTGCTCAACAATCTTACCTGCAACTTCAACCACAACTGACTGGTGATATGCCTGGTGGTCCTCCAGTGCTACATAAATCCTAGGGACTGCCCTTGCTACTTGACTCACTATTTCTGCTTCTTGAATGTTGTAAGTTGGACTTGCACTCTCATTCTCGAGTGGACAATTTCTGCGCATGTGGGGTCCTCCACATTTCCAACATTGAAGTGGTCCTCTATTCTGTTGTGGATCCTTAGTCTTTTCTCCTATCACTCCAACTGGCTTACTCGCAGCTTAAGATGGTTGCTTCTGCTGATTCCTGAAGTTGGAAGGCTTGAAACCTTTCTTTATTTGGTCAAAATTCTCATTCTTCTTTCCCTTCCATGCCTTATGGTAATCCGACTTACCTTTACTTTGCTCATAGCAATACTTAGCCTTCCTTATTGCTTCATCAAGAGTTCTAGGTTCATAAAACTCAATTCTATCTTTGTAAGACTGAGGCAATCCACTCAGAAAACGTTGGACCTTCACTTTTTCATCTTTGATGTACCAGACATACCTCAACAGCTCCAAAAAATTATTTGCATACTCTTCCATGGTTTGTTGTCCCAATCTCAGCTCATGGAACTCCTTAATCTTGCCATCATAATACCTGTCAAAGAGGTATTTCTGCTTGAAATACTTCTGGAACTGTTTCCACTTAAGCCTCTTTTCACTGATCCTCTTTACTTGCTTGAAGTGTTCCCACCAAATCGATGCCTTTCCATTCAAATTGAATATGGAAACTCTTGCCTTCATGTTTGCCAAATAATGTTGCACTTGAAAGTACTTCTTTATCCCAAGAAGACAAGCTTTAGCCTCTTGTCCAGTCTTTACCTCACCATCAAATGTAGGAGGTTTAGCTTTCTTAAATTCATCCCGAGAGCGATCCCTATGGTGTCTCTTTCTTTTTATTTTATGAGAAGAAGAACTCAAATCCCCGCTAGATTCTTTAGAGTCAGATGATCCACTAGAATTCCTTCTCCTTCTCCTAGTACTGCTATTACTTCCTTCTGGTCTTGCTGTACCTCGTCCAGAGTCTATCTTTCTCTGCAAGTCTGTTAAACTCTGCAACATTGCAGCATTTAGCTGGTGTTTCTCTTCCTGGGCTTTAATCAAGCTTCTCATGGTGGCTGCAACATTTGACGGTGTCTCTTGGAATCTCCTTCCATTGGACTCTATGTCATCATTTCCATTACGGACATTTTCTCCCATGGCATCTTGGGCACGCTCATAGGAATCTCGAGCATCATATCCATCATGGGTTCTCATAACTGAACCACCACTTACTTACCAAGCTGCACTACCTAGAATACTACCCTTGAAGGTGACTATGATTCTGCAAACATGTTAGTAACACAACTGTTAGATGCATACATTGATATAAATCAGAATTATTTACCTTCTCTTGGAAAAATCATAAAATAACAAATTTTCCCAAACACAAGATTTTCTTCATCAAAGAACGTCTGTCTAAGGGGGACAACGGGGGTCATGATTTTTGCGCAATTTGGCGCATACGATCGTTGTCACTCCTTTCCTTTTCAGCCTTGAAAATCCACAGAAAAACAACTGAAAATCCCACTGAAAAATAGTCAAAACCTGCTGGGAAATCCCATGGAAAACTCAAAATTTCCTTGTACAGGATCGGGTCTCATCCCAACTAACATTACGATGTTTCAGTGGTTAGCACAACTAACTTCCTCTGCTGTTCATTGGCAATCGAATCCACTAAGAACTACCGCATCGGTGATCGAATCCTCTATTCATCGGGAGGCTAGTTCCATGGGAAGCCACAATGGCGGCCAATGAACTCTCTATGTTTTCCGCGGCGACAATCCTATCGGTGGTTAGAACCCCTAGTCACTGCGGCATCGGTGGTCAAAACAACTATTCATCATGAGGATAGTACACTAAACAACCACAACGGAGGGCGCACGAACAACTAAATCCTTCCGACTTCATCGTTGGTCCGTTCAACTAATCTTCTTCCGGCACCGTTGGCAGTCCAAACCACTAAATTTTTCCCTTCTTCATTCCACGGAACATAACATCTGTCGGTGGTCAGAACCACTAAGTGCTATGTGTCGGTGAACCCAACAACTATTTTCCATCGACGGCCTCGGCAGTCCAAACAACTAAATTTTATTGACACTGAAAGTCAAAATCGGGTGTTTCTTCAATTATATCGAGCCGGCATTTTGGCGGCCTTTAGCTGATCTTCGCCAAAACTGTAGCTCCCACATCCACTAAGTTCCGTCGACGGCCGACGAAGACTTAGAAAATTTTCCCGTAATTTTTCTTCCAACTGTCCTCCATTGGGTGTGCTTCCGCCTAGCTCTCCGCTGCATCGGAAGTCCTTCCCACTAAGTTTTTTGATGAACCGACAATTCAGACACTTAGACAAATTTTGTGAATTTTCCAGTCATTCACCAATTTCTTCTGGGAAGATGGAAACATGCCTCTACTAACTGGTTCTTCATGGCGCATAGAGTCCCATGCTGCAACCCTTAGCTTTGATACCACACTGTAGCATCCCCGACCCTTCGACCGGCGAAGATGATGATACCATAACATTAACCATCTGGGCAACCGCCCCATGAACATGTATGTACATAAAATGTTGAAACAAAATGCTTTGAACTAGAACATGCATACATGATTATTTATCATACAGCGGAAGCAAAAATGCATTCATACAAGCATTCAACATGTTCATCATATTCATTAATAGTAAATATGATTGCAGAAGTAAAATAGACAAGATTACTTATCTTATGAAGAAATCATCCCTCAGCCAGCTACGTCGATGTAACATTCCACCCAACCATATGCCAGCATGCTCCTTAATCTCTCAGTGACACTGGCACCCTGGAGCTGGGCATGATTCCCCAAGGAATAAGGAACAAGCAGGCTTACACATAGCCAAGGATACACAAAACACAGCCAAGCTAACACAGTTGGGTTTATCAGGCCATCAACAAGACAACCAAGCCAACATGGTTAGGTTTATCAGGCCATCCAGGAGCTGGGAAAGGCTAAATGCTAAGCTAGTGATCCCATTACAGAGCTAGGAACACCTACACTAGAACTAGCCTGACTTCTAAGACACCCACACAAACCCAACACAAGGAATCAATCCTTTCTCTGCTACACAGTCCCTCAGGCCCTGACTTCCCTTCCAATGCTATTCAGGGGTTATGGAGAAGAAAGCCAGCCCTCTAGCTCTATCTGTGTGGTTTCCCAACACACCAAGTTTATCAATCAAACCAAGCCCTCATCCCTACTCCCAACACAGTCCGAAGACCAACCATTACACGCCTGCAAACAACCAACAGTCCTAGCTTAAACAAGGAAAATGACTCCTGAGTCGTTCTTGGCCCTATCATGGCCAAAACGACTCCCAAGCAACTTACACCAGCCCCAAAACGTATCAGCAAACACAGCTCACAACGTGGGGGAAACAGCAGTCCATCCTGGACAATGAAGCCACCGGGAAGACTTACACAGATCGCAATGGGGAAGGAAAAATAGGGGCTCCAAACCTATGTGTTAGATAAATTCACACCAAACCCCAATATACAGATGGAAACACACCAGATATCTCTCTATGGAAAATGTGAATGACAGTGGAAAATGGTTCCCTCTCTTGGCTGCATGAGACCAAAACGAAAGAGAATTCCTTTGCGTGAGACACAGGGTGTTTTTCCTTGCGTGAGGATGAACCGACAATGGAGAGAATGACATAGTGGAGGGAGTGGGGAGTCTGCATGGAGTGATGGCGGTGGTGGTTTTTTCCTTGCCAACTTGAGGGTCAGCCTGCTATTGGAGTGTGCGTGTGGGCAAGGACTGACAGTCATGCCACACTCCACTCCCCAGCCATAACTGGCCCAACTAACAGCAAAACTTTTAATGGTGGTAGTTGGATAAGACAAGGGAAGGTGACACATGGATTTTTTTTCCCATTGGCTCATGGTTTAACAATTCCCCCCCTTATCCTTGGGAAAATCATTCCCTTTTCAATATCGTTGCATTGACATAGCTGGTTGGGGTTATTTAATTAAAATGCATATTTACATGATGTCAAAACTTAATATATGTTGTGTACCACGATAGACCATTGGCAACGATTCCAATCATCGAAGCATAACACAGACAAATCGATGGTGAGGCTTTTTCCTTTAGCTCCACACCATGATTAATTACAATATATACATCATGTACATTTAATGCAAATGGGGTCAAAACTGGGGTGTTACAGCTAAGTTTCCCAATGTGACTTGGTTATGGACTGGTCCAATATATCAAACTTGTATGGACTTCCACGTGTCACTATTTCAACTTCAGGGTATTAAACTCAAATATTATAAACTACATTATCTTCCCTATCTGCAACATCTTACGAAATTAAATTTGGATATTCCTATCTTGAGATATATCAATTATCCCTAGGTCACATGTTTAAGACTGAATTCCGAAAGAGGCAGAAACCTTATTTTGTAGGGATCATATCTCTTGAAGTATAGAGAATATGAGGCTAGAATTCTCACACAACGTACATCCCAATTTCATCTTCATCATGTCCAAGTTTCAGCTCCTTATACTTTTCCAAATTCGATTTATATCGCAAATTCCAAGATGACTAGATTTTTCTTTCTAGGGTTTTCAAACATGAAACCCTAATCTCCAATAGTTGCAGTCGTAGCAGTGTTTCGGTTGCAAAAAGACTTCTTTCAGGGTGGCTTCAATACCATGATATATTTTTAATGGTTATACAATATCTTTAAAAAATTAGCATCATAACCATATGCAATAGGATCATTGAAAGATACGCAAGTACAACACAAAAGAAAGACACAAGAATTTTATCCTGAGAAACCCAAACAGGAGAAAAATCAGCAACTTATTATGTATAGATCTGTCACTCAGTACAATGTTATACGAATATAGAAAACCTAAACATAAGATGTCTTATGATGCTTCTTCTTATTCTTCACCAATGAACTTGTCTTTCTCTTCCTTGGAGTGAACTTATTTGAGCTTGCATTGTGTCCAAATGAGGGAGGGTGCCTCCCTATTTATACTAATCATGTGTGTGGCCTTTTTGGTCCAATAGGGATGACTTTTGGACCCTACTAGGTCAACCTATCCTTGCAGGGGACCAAAAATACATTTTACATTATTTCATTACAGACTATTTCCCTTACTTACAATGAAGGTTTTACCTCGAATCTTGCATGACCAGTTACATTAATGACACCTTTCGATCGAAGAGAAAACATCCTTGAAAGGATGTACAGTAAAAGTACAATCAAATATAATAATAATAATAATAAAATGAATAATATCTTCTGAAGTTACAATTTCAACAACAATTATCTACAACACCACTTGACGAGTTAGATAGTATGCCAGTGTCTACAACCCCTATTTCAAACTCACCAAAGAAACAATTACTTCCTTCCCTTAATCCTTTTATCAAACTCTCCACTTCCCCTGTGACCACTATTGAAGTTCCATTACAAATACTAACACATATTGTAGACAAAGCACCCTTTTGACCTAAATTCTTCATTGACAACCACTAAAATGACCCATTTAGAAGATACTATTCTTCCCTCTGAACCACCAACTACTTCCTTAACCATATATTCAACGTTTCCTTCACCTAATGAGAGTTCCCTTACTTTGTCGATACCCCTCTCGAACACTATGGATTTGACCATTCTTACAACTTTCCCATTAACCCCACTAGTAATGACCTTACCAGTTTTGACTCTGTCTACCTCGACTTAAATTCATTTAACCTTTCCTCCTTCAACCTTACCTCCTTCAACATTGCCTCTGTCGACCTTTCCTCTATTGACCTTGCCTCCATCAATCTTACTTCTCTCAACCTTACCTCCATCGATTGTGCCTACAACAACCATTGTTGGATCAACACCACCCTCATTGACCTCACCTACATCAACTACAACATAGGTGACTTAGACTCTTGGCACAAGTAAAAATAAAAGATTAAATAAAGGTTCACATAAATGAATCAAAACCAAAAGCCCCAAAGCAATCCTCATCTTACTTTGACAGTGTAGAAGGGAGCAGGCTCATCATTAGAAAAATTCGTATTTGTTCCTTCAAAAGCATCAGATCGGGATCTTGATGACTTTCTCAATTTTTCTACCAAATAATACATTAAAATATGGTTAGAGGATAGTAAAAAGATTCAAGCATTGAAGGATCATTAGGATAAAGCATGGTCAATTTTTCATCAAAGGTGGAGCATATTATTGGTCTAGTGCCGGAACCTAAGCCAGAGCAAATAATTGACAAATTTCAACATCTAGTTGATTTAGTACTACAAATATATGAATAAGTCCATAATCAACTAGTGTAGAAGAAACAAGATGAAATATGCCTACTTGTGGCCGACCAAATTAAAACATTTGAAGCGTACGACAAAAAGTTGAAATAATATGAAGTTGAAGAAACCAGAGAAGCTATATTTATACTCAAAAACTAGTACTCGTACTATTGTAAGATTTGTGTTGAGATTCAAAATATACAAATTACCTTATTAGAGCTCTATTCAAGGAAGAAATCTCCCAACCCAATAACAACACAGACATTACAAGATCATATTTCCATGGAACATCATCGACAGGATCAACTGCAAAAGAAACAATACCATTGGTTACAAGAGGCCAAGAGAGTGTAAGGAGAAGCCACTCATTTGACCAAACGTATCAACAACTTAATAAGAGTTGCAAAACTACTCCAACTATTTGAACTCATCATTGTGAATGTAAACATCTAGCCCGTCNGGAGAAGCCACTCATTTGACCAAACGTATCAACAACTTAATAAGAGTTGCAAAACTACTCCAACTATTTGAACTCATCATTGTGAATGTAAACATCTAGACCGTCTTAATTGACTAGAAAAAATTCCAAGACCGCCTCGCCCTTTCTACCCCAACAATTTTCAAAACATGCGTTGACTTCACTCCACCTCTTGAATCATCCAACTCTAAGAAATCTTGAATACTGAACTATTTTTGTAATTTTAAAAAAAAAATCTACATCTCCTTCTCTCTTCAGGACGAAGAAATTTTTTGGGTGGGGTAGATGTCGGAGGATCCTAGCTAACTGCATCGACTCGGTCCTCCCTACTGGCCACCGACTAGTCGGCCCAATCTAGTCGAGTTGGTTAGGCTGATTTCTAGACAGTTATGAAATTCCAATTATCTAACTACTGGTACAACCTATATAAATAGGCTGGTGATCTATATGTAAAAGAGATGATCAATCCCTACTTTTGTATAGTATGGTCTGATGTTATAATAAAGATACTTGTTGTTGTTTCCTCCATTACTTTATTATTTTCTTTCTCTCTCTATGTATGTATGATCTTGTACTTGTTATATTTATAGGTATGATGTGCTAACATCATGTAATTCCTTAAATTACAATGAAACAAAAAAATACATATCTAGAAGTAATCCTTGAGATTAGATTTGGAATGTGAAAAAATATGAATGAAGTTTGGCCTCCATAATGGTAGATAACCCTCCCACCTATGATATAAAGTATACCCCCATTCTATATATGTTCATTGGCATATACTAGAACAATCCACCTACTATAACGGTGAGTCTTATCCACATGGACTATTGCACAACCTCCACATAAAAAAAAAATCTTGTTGAATCTCAAATTATTTTTGAAACTTCAATATAAATGCATAGTATGTTGATAACAAAAAAATCATAAGGCAAAATATGAGACAATAAATCTACATCACAAATAAAATTAAAATCCCTAGGACCCCTTATTCTAAATCATCACGTAATGTGTTTCTGAAAGAAAAAAAATGAGAAAATGGTTGTATTTAATCAAAAACGAAATGTGTAACCATATCAAATACAAGATGCATGGAACATGGTAATAAACCAAGAAATACAAATCCAATTAATAAAAATGGTTCTCATTCCAAGGGAAAGTCTTATGGGAGTCGTGTGTGTGTGTGTGTGTGTGTGTTGTCCATGGGGCGTAGCTTAGGTGGTTGGGAGATTTGGTTGTTGCACTCCCCACCCAGGTTCAAATCTCGTCGAGGACATTTGCTCCTTGGGATCCCTTGTATGTAATGAAATATTAGTTCGGTGAGTCATTTATCATGATTGGCCCTCTTGGGGGTTGTTGTTGCATTTTCATATATACTTACTAAGATATTATAAGAAATATTTTCCTGAGTGGACGTAGCCATGGTGTAAAACTGGGCTTTCATGGTGAACCACCTTTAAATATATATAAACATGTTAAGTAGTCATATACTATATATGTCAAATATGATCATAGTCATGGTCACATAATGAATATCGAATTGAGCATGCTAGTAGGATTTTTACATTTGTACACATGAGTAATGAATTGATATAGAGGATGGTCATTTATTCATATCCTACATTTTCTTGGTCATTCTTTTGATGGCTTGGTTGTTGATCAACCTCATGACTATGATCGATGGCCTCTTAACCACCCATATCACCCTCGTTACCATGATCATCACTAACATCATGATTAGTGCAATGGTCATTCTTTTGATGGCTTGGTTACTGATCAACCACATGACTATGATCGACGACCTCTTAACCATCCATATCACCCTCGTTACCATGATCATCACTAACATCATGATTAGTGCAATCATTAGAATCTTTCTCATCAACATTGTCCATGCCATCTTCATTTTGACCTTATAATAATAAATATATATGGTAATTGTGTTAACAAGATTGGAATAAAAAATTTATCATGTAACTTTAACATAATCTCTATAATTAAACCTTGACACTAACTGTAATACTCAATTTCCTGGACCCTCCATGCTTCAATTCCACCATGGAATTGTAGTCCTCTTAAGAACCTATTTGGAAATATTCTTTAGTTAAATGTCGTTAGTATTCTTGTAATTTATTCATTGTTAACATTGAAAAGAATAATGCAATTAGCAGCAAGATGGTGATAAGAAAATATGATATCATCATTGCATAATTTAATTTATTTAAGTTTGACTTACTTGATGATTTGTAACCTTAATGTACCCTCTTAAAAAAAAAGAAATTATAAGAATTATGTCCTAATCAATAGTTTTACATAATAGTAAAAAATAGAATTTAAATATTTTTACATAATAATAAAAAATAAAATTTAATTAATATATATTAATGTTTGTTAATCTTCCTTGATTTCTTGATAGTATTTCGCTCTTTATCAAACCTACCTAATACTCTTATTTTGGTATTAAGGAAACTCATAACAATTGTTACTTGCTAACTTCCTCCAAAAATGTGTCTCAAACCTCCTCTGAATGTTTTTCTAGAATTAGAATTTAATCATTTCTTTTTTAATATTTCTCCATGGAATGGCACCATATACTTCATACACTCCCAGTTCATATTTTTTAAGTCCCAGGACTTATAGGATATTCTAATAGAGGGAATGAAAAGGCTATATAGGCCTTCTCACATAAGTAAGTGTAAAATTATTCCTTCTATGAAGTTTTCTTTCCTCGAAGGGAAATCAATTAGTATCCAAATGTAATATTATGAGAATTTCCCCATGTTACAAATAATAGTATCTAGAGTAAAATAGTAAGCAGTACCAAGACTAGTTTCTTTCCTAGTAGATAGGTGATTATATTGAGTTTGTGGGTTGTTAATGGCCATGTGTTGTGATAGAGGACAGAGATTGTTTTTGGGAATACTATCATGAGACAAAACATAAAGGTTGTTTGTGGGTTTAGGGGATATGATAGATAGTATATCTAGAAGTGTTTGAGTATTAGAATTAGGACCAATTTTTGGATTGATAGTATGAGTAAAGTTTAAAATTTGTTGTAACAAATTAAAAAAAAAAGAGTACTTTTTCAACTAGAAAAGAAATGTTTAACTTCAAACTAAATAAAATATTATGTTCATTAAGTTCATTTTCTTACATTATAATGATCTAGTAATTTATCACATTCCTTGTGAATTCAAGAATACCAATTTTCATTAGAAGCCTTATTCATTTCTTCAAATAACATTTTATTGTAAGATAAGGGTCAAGATCATGAATTTTCATTATTGATAGCATGACCTATGGATGGGGATTAAACCTAGAAACAAACAACATTAATTAGGTAGTATGTCCACAACATTAAACATTTAGTACTTGCACGTCAACATTAAGTATGGATGTCAAACTAATATATTATGTTTGGACAGTTGATGACCAATGTGCAAAGTGGTGGACTATGCATGTCATGGACATGTGGATGGAGTTCAACCTAGCAATAAGAAGCATTAAATAGGTAGTGCATTCACATCATTCAATAGTTAGTGCTTCCGATTCAATCTTAAATATGGATGTTGAACTTATACGTTACTTGTGGTCGTTGAGGACCAATTTGCAACATTATGGACCATGCACTTTCTGGACCTCAACTATTGCTTTGTGATGTTGTATTTCCCGCTATCATTAGTTTCTTACTGGTCATATTGATGAGATAAATTTAGGATAATATTTGCCTATTGTCTTTTAGTAACATTTTTCTCTTATAATTTTTTTTATTATGAGTTGTTTAGAACCATCACCTACTAAGGATGATAATTACCATTATCAATTATCATAAGGAGTGAGCTAGCTATGGAGCAATCCTCCCTCATCGGACGGAGGAGGAGCAAAGTTACTTATAATTTTTTTTATTATGAGTTGTTTAGAACCATCACCTACTAAGGATGATAATTACCATTATCAATTATCATNATCCTCCCTCCATCGGACGGAGGAGGAGCAAAGTCAACGTTAACTTTGCTCCTCCTCCGTCCGATGAGGGAGGATTGCTCCATAGCTAGCTTACTCCTTACCATAATATTAAAAAAGAAAGTAAAGAAATACTTGATGTATTATTTAAAAGACTATGAACTAGTCGTAAATACATCTTAAACTTCGGTATATTACATGTTAAGAGGGTTAAATAAACTTCATTTTTACACTTTATTTTTTTTTAACCTTTAAGATACTTCATATATACAAAGTTTATATGGATCTATGATAAAATGGATCAATAATATTAGTTTTACCCATCATTTCTATGATGTATTCCATACTTTAAGATATTCTATGATGGTGCCATTTATAAAATGATATTCCCTAGAAAATAGATGTCTACCATAAGCTTAAATATATCCTTTAAAAAATTTGTATCGCTACTTTCATAAGATTGAAAAGTGTATTACCGTTTGTTGTTGTGTTTGTACTTTGGAAGATATTCTAGTGTATATTATTCTACCCCATCAGAGATGTTTTCCCTCCCTTCGGGATGTCATTATTGTGTATGGCCATTGAGGTAAACCCTTCGTTGTAATTCGGGGAAATAGTTCCCAAGATAAATAAAGTAAAATGTATTATTGAGTCTTCCTCGGTATGTCGGCTGCAAAGAGGTTACTTGGCCGACCTAATTAGTTAAGTAAGTTACACAATGGAAGAATATAAGTAGGGATGTGCCCTCCCTATTTGGACACACACTCACATTCTCTCAAGTGTGCATTAGGAGAGAGAGGACAAGGAGGAAAGAGAGAGAGTTGTAGAAGACTTCTTATTCTTGGTTTTTTTCCATCTTGTGATATTGTCTTAGTGACGGAACTATTCTGAGGAAGTTTGTGGGGTTTTCTTCTTTATAGTTTCCCCGAGGAAAATATTTTTGTATTGTGTATTTGATCTATCTTATGTATCTTGTTGTGCTTGTTATTCTTCCAGATAAAGATCCTAATTAAGTTGAATTAGAATACAAAAACTAATATGGTATCAGAGCCTCTTAGAAACAAGGAACTGTGTAGCAGCGAAAACTAGTGTTAGAAAAATAGGATCGCATAGCAATAACAATAAAGAATAAAGAATGTGCAAATATTAAAATACATTACAAAAGAGACATGGATATAACGTGGTTCGCACAAGATGGGATACATCCACACAGAAATTGTCAGTCCTTTATTATTATACCATCCAGCAAAATGAATGGATGCAACTTGCAGCAACCCCTCTGCACTTCCTCTTCACTCTCTCACAGTATCTCTCACACAATCACAAAGATTGTTTTACAATGCTACAATAAAATACTTAGACATATTACAATGCTTTCCTTTTATAGGGGAATTACAATGGGAAAATGTTAGGATATTTAGACACTTAGGAGTTAGTTAAGATCAACTTGTGTAATATATTCGTTAGGTAAAGTTTGTTTGTTTAGTATGAATATGCTCTTTGACATGCACCTTGTGCGATCATGGTGAATCAGAAACAGAGAGAAAACATAGACTTTCCGGGTAAGCTAATGAGATCTAACCCACAAGCGTGGAAAAGTTTTTTTGTTTTTGTTTTTCAGTTAGTGGTGTGATTTGCAGGAAAAAGAAGCAAGCAAGGAAACCTAGAGAGAAGAGTAAAAAAAAAACCATTCATCATGCCCTTCTTTTACGTACCTTTTAAACTTAGCTCACTTGGTCCAAAGTTGCTTTATTCTTTAATAGGTCTTGGGTTCAAGTCTTATTAAGTTATTTTTTAATAGTGCATGCAATTTCTATTTTTAAGTTACTTTATTTAAAAGTGCATCTCACTTTAAAATAAAATAAAATAAAAAGTGAGTCACTTAAGTTTTTATTGCCACATTATTTAAAGTACCATTATTGTAAAAGTGAAAATCACTTATTTTACAAAAGTGATTCACTTTAAGAAACTTTGTTGTAAAAGTGATTGTCAAAGGTTCATCTTGGGAAGAAGGGGGTTCTTTTTTTTAGTTGGTCAATTTAATAGCCGCCACGTCACTATTGGGGACATCTTCAACACTTTCTTTGATCAAGCATAACTTTATCATACAGAATCAGTTTTCAGTGCCGTTTTTTTTTAAACAACCTAATTTTTCGAGCATGTCCTAAGTCTGACATTTCAAAATTTTGCTTAAGACTCAATTTCACATGGGTTAAAAGTTTAGGGTCACTACCAATAAGGATAAGATCGTCAACATAAAGAATAAGTATGATGAGATGGTTTCCTACTTTCTTGGTATAGACATTGGGGTCGGAATGGCATCTAGAAAAACCAGTGTCAAGGAGAAAGATATCCATTTTAGCATACCAAGCTCTAGGAGCTTTCTTAAGGCCATATAAGGATTTCTTAAGGTGACAGACAAGGATAGAGTTATCCTGAACATATCCATGAGGTTGTTCCATATAAATTTACTCCTTCATCCATAGCTACATCCCAATCTGGATTTCCTAAAGCTTCTACAAAAGTTTCTGGATCATGATTCTCAAAAACTTGAGCCAAAACAGAAGAGGCTCACTGAAATTGAGAATGTGTTCAACGTTGATCTCTAGGATCACCGGCAAGATCACCAACTGCTTCACATGTTGAACAGACCCATCAAGGAAGCATTGGTGTTGGTGCAACTAGAGGAACATGAGCAAGCGGAGGTGGATTTTCATCCTCATTTTCATCATCAAAAACTAGAGTTGGAAATCTGTCAAGGAAGTTGGAAGGAGAAAAAGGCACAATCGTCGAATCAGGCTCGCAGGCCAAAGATGGCACAACCGCCGAGTTAGGCTCTCAGGCCAAGATATTTTCATCAATTTTAACATCTCTTATAATGATTATATCATGAGAATGTGGCTGAAGAAGTCTATAACCTTTTACATCTTCAGAATATCCAACAAATATGCACTTTCACTTTTAGGCTCCAATGCTTTCTATTTTTCATCCAGAATGTGAGCCCATGCTTCACTACCAAACACACAGAAGTGACTTACATCTGGTTTAATTTTACACCATGCTTCTTTCGGTGTTATACCTTGTAAAACTTTAGTGGGTGTGCAATTAACTATATAATTTGCACAATTTATCGCCTCAGCCCAAAATTGAAGACTTAGTCCCTTAGATTGGATCATACAATTAGTCGTTTCTTTTAAAGTGCGGTTCTTCCATTCAGATACATAATTTTGTTGTGGTGTATATGGAACAGTGTGTTGTTTTTGTATTCCTTGTTCAGTGCAGAAAGTAGTGAACTTTTTGTTAACATATTCTCCTCCATTGTAAGAACTTAACTTAATAATTTGATGACCAAATTGTTTTTCAACAAGGTCCTTGTAGGCCAAGAACATGTTAAATACTTCGCTCTTAAGTTTTAGGAAATAAAACCAAGTGCATTTGGAGTATTCATTAATGAAAGTTAAGAAATATTTGAAACCAGAAAAGAAAGTAGATGGAAGAGGACCACACAAGTCACTATGCACAAGCTCCAAGGGAAATGAGGAGTGCCAAGAGGCATGTTTGTCAAAACTATCCCAATGATGTTTTTCGAGTACACAACCAAAACAAACACCATCCCCGCAAGATACCGTCAGAAGACCTGTCACCATATTGCCTTTACATAGTTATTGCAATGAGCGATAATTCAAGTGACCAAATCACTCATGCCAAATTTTTCTCAAGTTATCACTATGAGCAACAAAAACTGAAGGAAAAGGTGATGACCCAAAGCTGTTAAATTTGTACAACCTGGTAAGATCGTCAACAATTCCGGTAGTAAGGACATTTTGAGGCTCTTTAAAATCCTTGATTACAACTTGGTGACGTGTAAATGTTACAATTTTACCTTCACCAGAATGAGTGATTTGATAGACTGACAAAAAATTGCAAGAAATTCTTGGAACACATAGTACATCACTAAAATAACCATTTTCTACTGGAACTGTTCTAGAGCCTACAACACTTAGATATCTATCATCACCAACAAATATTTCTTTGGTGTTACATTGATGCATAGTAGAAAAGATGGCTTGATCCTTAGCCATATGATAAGATGCTCCAAAATCAATGAGTCATTCATTTTGAGTAGAAGAAGAATATGCAATATAAGAATAACTAGAAGCACAAAGTGCATGTCCATGAGAGGTAGATTCTGAAGTCGAATCTAGGCTTATGTGGTGCTTCTTCATTGATGCTTCCAATGTTGCCATCTTCTTGAAACACTTAGATTCATCATGATTATCTTTCCCGCAATAGTTGCAATGACTCTCAGTCTTCTTTCCTTTTGGATTTGATCCTTTGTCATTTTTTAAAGAAGGAGCTGACTGAGAGGGTTTGGGACCCTTGTTTGGCTTATTATTGCAAAAATTTTGTTTCTTCGGAGGCTTGGAATTTTCTTTCTGTTGGGACAATAAGGCTTTCCCAGAAGTATCTACAATGTTAATTATTCCAAGATGAATGAGCTTATCTTTCTCTCTAATTAAGGAATCACAAAAGGATTCAAGACTAGGCTCTTGATAGCTAGCTATAGTCAAGGATTCTTAAATGGAGATTTACAGGAGGAAATTTACATGGAACAACCTCCTGGATATGTTCAAGATAACTCTAGCCTTGTCTGTCGCCTTAAGAAATCCTTATATGGCCTTAAGAAAGCTCCTAGAGCTTGGTATGCTAAAATGGATAGTTTTCTCCTTGACACTTCTTTTTCTAGATGCCATTCTGACCCCAATGTCTATACCAAGAAAGTAGGAAACCATGGGATTCATTACAGTACAGGGGGGGAACGTTTGTTGGTTGGTTTCACTGATTTAGATTGAGCTAGTGATCCTGATGATCGAAATTCTACTACAGGTTATGTTTTCAGTCTGGGATCTGGACCTATCACTTGGGCTTGTAAGAAACAACAAGCTCTTTCTCTTTCTTCACCAGAAATAGAATATCGAGCAACAATTAATGCCACTCAGAAAGCTTTATGGATTCGACAAATCCTTTTAGAGTTTGGATTTGAGCAACAACAACCTACTCCACTTTGGTGCGACAATCAAAGTGCCATCAAGCTTTCCAAAGATCTAGTTCTACATCAATGCAGAAAACACATTGAGCTACATATGCACTTCATCAGAAATCTTGTTCATGATCATGTTCTTGAAGTGCTCTATTTCCCTACAGATGATCAAGTTGCAGACATCTTCATCAAGTCTCTTACAGAAGCGAAGTTTTCTAAACTTCGATCTATGTTAGGAGTTCAGGAATGTGTCATTAAGGGGGGATAAGATCTAATGCCTTTTTCATTCTCCTAATAGTGTCGCTTTTGTAAATCCTTCAATCCTATCCCAAGTTGTTCTTAAGGGGGAATGCTAGGATATTTAGACACTTAGGAGTTAGTTAAGATCAACTTGTGTAATATATCTGTTAGGTAAAGTGTGTTTATTTAGTATGCATTTGTAAATATTCTAATCCAGTGGTCATGATATGTTCTAGACATAGAGTGATCCAACGGTTAAACTTATCTTAGATCATACCTACCCTTGATCTGTGGCTTAACACTCGGTTGGTCCATGATCTCTATTTAAAGATCATGGAGGGTCCTTGGCTAGTTGATCAATTATGAGAAGATCATTTGTAACTTTCTTTCTTTTGCATAATAAATTTCTCCAAGTAGCCATTTGGCTGGGGCAGTGGACTGTTTCCCTCTCGAGGGTTTTAACCACTTCAAAACATTGGTGTATCGATCTGTGATCTATTTGTGTGAAGTGATTGCTCTAGGTGTTCGGTCTTTTGGGATTACCCTATGTACCTGAATATAAAATACCATTGATCAACCAATACCATGGGTCCGTAAACTGTTGGCCAACAAACATCCTAAAAATTTTATTTTGAGAGATTCTCCCCTACACCCCCTACTGGGACAAGTGTACAGTGAAACTAGGGTGCAAACATGGTTAAACTATAACATCTATGAATCTAGAAGATCAGGATACACAACCAACAAGCTCCCACTTGGAGACTAATCACAACAATTCCATTGTTGATGCACTTGTTGGACTATGCTTTGAACCTTGGAATTTGAACATTTCTCTTCTTCACCTTCATGATTGAAGGCCAACTGAAACCAACCAGGAAATCACTTTCCCTCTAGTTACTACCTTTGTTAACATGTCTGCGGGATTCTGGATAGTATGTATCTTTTCCAATTTTAATAGTCCATCTTTCAAGAACATATATTATGAAATGTTACTTGAGTTGTATATGTTTAGTCTTCAAATGAAAGGTTGAGTTCTAATTTGCAAGATGAATGGAAATTTAGCTGTCACTATACAACCTGTTGTTACGAAGAGAAATTCCTATGGCTTGGGGTACCACAACAGACAGCTTGACTCCAGAAATCAATCCTTTCCAATATGAAATAGAAATTAAATGTCTAACACTAAAGGATCAGACCTCGTACCTTATTCTGGACGGTTGAAGTAGATCCCCGTTGAGCTTTCCAATCTTCAGCTTGAATTGATATATTACTTCCTCAACAACAAGTAAACAATACAAGCATACTATATATCATGGTGTTAGATCTATTCTAGCATACATAATCAATAATGTAAAAGCATTTGACATAATCCCATGGATAAAATATTCATTCAAATACACATCATTGGACAGGAAAAGATATTTCTATTAATATAAATCAGAGATTACAAGATAGATACAACCTCTGACGGCACATCTGCGAACCGGAGAAACTGAATCCCCCACTTGGGCCTCCACCACTTCAATCCTCCATCTCTCGATCGCAAGCTCACAAGCTAAAGGCAAGCTTGGGAAGAACACAAAAGTGCTCCAAGGGACAAAGGGATGCAGACTCAAGCATAAGTTCCGGCAACAATGGACTATAGTTTCTTTGCTCTCAATTCTCTCTTATGCTTTCAATGTACCAAGGGGTTCCTTATATAGCTTTCAAAGGGATAATGAAAGGTCGAATCCGAGCGATCTCAAGGCATATGGAAGGCCAGGAGTCAAATGAGTCAGATCCATGTCAAGGAAAACTCCAAAAGGATTTGGATTATGCACACATCCCAATGTACGCGGTTATATGGGTCAAACCCACGTATGTACGCAATTATAGGGTTAAAAGCCGCGTATATCATTTTTCATATGTTTGTGGGGATGATCAATGAAACATCAAAGGACAAAAAGTGGTCCATAGGGTCTAATGAGTCTGCAGCGGGATAGGGGAAGGCCATACAAAGTGTGATTCACCTGGAGTGGTGAAATCCGCTATAACACCTGTTATTCTATTTATTCTTATTGTTGTTTAGGGAAATACAACCTTATAACCTAGGGTCTCTGGGGTCTTCAACGTACTGTATAAACTTGCAGACATTCATCCATTTGATAATTTGACAGAAAAATAAGGAAGAAAGTAAGCATACCTTGTTTATGGAAGTTGATCCTAGCTTTCTTCTTCAATCCAAATTCCTCCAACAACTTCTAGGGAAACTCCACGCCTGCAAAGAGACATACATTCCTGCAATATCTTAGATGTTATATAGAATATTAATGAAATGATATGCTTGCAAATAAAATGACAAGACAATTCAGAAATCATAACACATAAGAGTACAAAGACATAAATTGAAAGAAAGTATCTCTTTATTTATAAACAAGTGATGGAAGATTACAACCAATATATGAAACAAGTGCTCCTCTACTAGCCAAGGAAGTTGAGTTCTGCTGCTCCAAGATCTCCAAAGGAAATCGACCAGCATAACCCTTCTCTAGAAATGATCATGTTTAGCCTCAAACCCTACCATCTATTTATACTTGAGGAAAGAGAGAGGTTATGAAGGATGAGATGGTTGAGGAATTTGGGATAGTTATGATTAGGATCCCAACTATCCTCAACTAAACTTGTTTTTATTTTTTAATTTTTGGATTAGGGCATTTGTGACTTTTGATACTAGCAAATAGCGGGTGATACGTGACTTTTATAAGGGCAACCCGCATGTTCAAACCCTGATCATGTATTCACGGGTTGTAATGTCAATACTCATGAATGATTCGTGGGTTGCAATGGAAATAGTTGTGAATTCCCCTTAATCAGCTTATAAAAAATGGTAAGGCTGGCAAGATGATGATATATGTAGGCATGTGCACATCTATAGAGATTTGGCCACTTCCATCCATTTTGTCCTTTTGTGTACCAACACATTTAGTGTTAGTACTCAAACAAAGAAGTGCCATTTCATAGGATAACAATTTACCCCTAATGTATGAGGTCAGAGGGAAGCGATGGCCGAAATACATTGCAAAATTTATTCTTTGAGAAATCAGTAACCAAGGCTACAGAGAAGTACTTGAAACATACATATCAAAGTCATATACAAAATCATATCTGAGGATGCCATGTTCAATAAAGTGGAACAATATCTCCTTTACAATATTTGATTACATCATTTGATACAGGCAGTAAGGCCACATATATTACAAAGGTATATCAAAGCCACAATATACAATGATGAGTCTTCAAAATCCAGAAGTAGAGTTTTTTAACATAACACAATCTTGTGCAACTTAGGTTATAAAGGTATGAACCTAAGGTCTTCGTCCAAATCCATAGTAACCAGTACAAATACTACCATGTGAATAGATGAGTTGAAGTCAAACATGGAAGGAATTCAATAGAATGTCAGTGAATAAATAATCCTTACAACTAAAGAAAAGGAGTTCACCAATAAGGGGAGTGAATCCTAAGGAACCATGGTCAAAACTCTAGGTATTTGTCTTCAGGAGGTGCTGATGAGAAACCATGATGTGAGGAGGAAGATAATGAATCCTTCAACATATCACCAAAGTGACTAGGAAACTGGATGAGGGAAGGAAGACACAAGGCATTCTCAGAGATGATAATGATGGGAATCAGGATAATCAGATAGAGGTACAGATCCTTGAACAGTGAGCACGACACAGATATGACCCAATGCATATTTTGACTTGTATATATGACAACTAAACTTATCTGTCATGTAGGAAATGTGATTGAATTCCCCATGTATAAAGGACATATGGAGGAGTAAAAACACGAAGGAATAACTGAGCTGGAAGTGCAAACTGAGACATGAGTATCGGGAAAATTAGAGAGTGATTTGTTCAAGGATGACATGCTGCTGCCACTGTTTATAACCCAAAAAGAGAAATTATTTCTTATCTTTCTTTTTAAGTTTTAACGAATCCAATAAATTCAACTCAAGTCTCTCTTCATTTTTGACAAGCTTGAAGGGGGTAGAGAATAATGCTTGATATATCACTGATTCCTTGATTTTGTGATCCCTGACTAGTAGATTCTCGTTGGTGTTTTCATAGTTTTGAGAGTCTGAAAACTCTGCAGAAAACTCTAGGGGGGTGCTTTTTCATACAATTTAGTCTCCTGAGGACGGAAAAGTATTAAACAATCCACATAAGAACTCTCTTTGCTCTCGAAGGACTAAGGTATACCTTTTTCGTACTTAGTTGGTAAGGTCTGAAAAAGGGGTAAATTAATACCAGACGGACACACCTTCAAAAGAAGCATATAGCATGAGTTTAACAAGTGTGAAGCAAGGAAAGATCACTCGAAAAGATCCATTTGATTACGAGAAATGGGTCTTACAACAGTAAACTCGATTCTTTGTTATTTAGGTTTTACAAGTATGACAAAGACATAAAGTACGCTCAGAATCATTTTCATGTTTGGGTCCAGAGAACGAAAAAGAGAAAACTAAGCTCATACTGGGTGTTCCTTTTCCATAAGTTTAGTCCCTCGGGTCCAGAAAAGAGATAAAACTATGCCTTATGATATTCTTCTCAATTCCACAGAAAAGAGAGTATTCATTTCGCGTAAGAAATCTACATGGTCCGAGAAAGAGAGAACTTACCATCGATATAGATGATCGTTCAATTATTCTTAACGAGTCTAAACAAACAAGTTTACTCGTAAATCCAGTCTATTTTGAGGAGTCATACTAGGTCCTAAAGAAAAATCCATAAGTGCAGGGAGCCTTACAATCGAGTATAGCTCGTAAAAAGATGCAAAATGAGGTTGATTTTTTCCCAAAAAACAACTAAGAAGGCTCCCACAAACCTAACACAACTATGGCATGGGTACCAAAAGACAATGAAGTGTTCTAAACTAGGGTACCCATGTAAAGGAGGCCCCATACATGGAAGAACAATGATGTGTACAAGGGAAAAGTGGTTTATACACCATAGTCCATGGACCAAAAAGTTATCCTAGGGTTAAGTGAAGGATAAGGTGTGAATGCGAAGTCTGCACTGAAGATCAAATCCTACCCTATATGCAACGGAAAACAACTTTTCAATGATACAGGACCTATTGCAACTAGAAAAAAGACCATGGTATTAGTTCATATATTAAAAATCTTATTTTAGACTATAGAAAATGGGTAAAATTTTGAAATTTTTACTATAAATAGTCCAAAGCCAAAAATAAACATATCATTTGGAAATATTACTATATTTGGCAATTTTCACCTTCCAACTTTAGTTGATCGTAGTGGACAAACCAGTGGACCAATTTCAATTCCGCGAGTTGCAGGTTAGCTATATCTCCCCTCTCTTCCTTTCTATCCATCCATTTTTTTGTTTTAATGAAATATTTGTTGATTTTATGCATGCCCTAAAATATTCCTAGAGCATTCGTGGGTATGCTTCATTACAGTTGTGAATATGTGTTTTACTCACGAGTTGTTACACTGCATCCCGCGTTGTGCTGAAAGCACAATCGCGAATACTGTGTGGCCTTTTATTTTTTTTAAATGCACAAATGCAAAATAAATTTGATGAATTCTAATGGCTAATAATGTGCATTGGGAAGGAAAAGATGGTTCTAGAGTGGAGAGAAAGGGAACATGAATACATGGACCGAGAATCCATGTGACATTCCCCTACTCTGTAAGCGTTACATAGAAGTAGCTTGTTAAATTTCTATTGCACTTCTAATACGAGAGCACAAATCCATCTTTTGGATACTTTAGTGAGCTACTGGGATCATGAGCTCAGACTGTTTGACCTCCAAGGAGAGACCCTACAGCTAACAATAGATGATATATATTTCATCATGAGTCTTTCTCGCAGGGGCACACTTGCAAACCTAGAGGGCACTGGCAGGGGTGGTGACCCTCTGAGCGTGCAATATTATGTTGATACTTACTGCTTACCTAGAACATAGAAGTTAGGTACATGTGTCCCAATTTCACAAATAACTAGCTTCCCATTGAAAGTGATGGTAAGAACAATAGACAGGATTGTTGGTTTATCTACTTTGCATCTCGAAACACGGACCCATATGTGTGTTGAAGTGGAATGTATGCGGGGAACGTTGTTTGACTGGTGTGCGGGATTGATCCCAATAATGAATAAACGATTTTCTGATTATAGGAGGTGCCGAAGAAAGAACTTTGGCTATGTTAGTATTTTAGTGGCATTTTTCTTCGAGAGGGTTCCTGCCCTCAGCCCCGTAGTACCATTACCACTGCTCTCACCCCATCTGCCTCGACTTACGAGGTGGGGAGACATTTTTCTCCGTCAAGGTGGTGGAGGTGGGATCCAAAGTGGATACGATGACGACTTCTATTCCTGGTGGGATAAACAGGTGCCTTCTCTCAAGCAATTTCCATTTCCATATGCTGGAATAGATTTCTGAGGAGACCCTGAACTCATCCTCCCACTAGCAAGAGAATGGGGAGAGATAGGTATGTTTTTATCTTTTTATATTATTTGATTTCTATTAGTTTTTTTCATAAAATAATATATATGTATGTATACGATTTTGATCCTTATTTATGTTTTATATGTAGATGTTGGACCAGTTCTCCCCAATGGGAATCCCAGGATTTTCGTGTTGCCCGTACAGGGTGGTGGAGATGATAGTATGCTACATGTTATTGAGGGGAAGTTGGACAGGATTAACCAGGATGTTCCTATACTTTGAATAGATCGGATCCCTATGACCATGCAGGAGTGCGTTGATGGGGTTCTGTCAACCTGCCTACGCCTTCTCAGAAGGGTATCTAGGGCCATACTACATTATAGCGAGGTTGTAGAGGCAGCCACAACAGAGGAGGCTGAGGAGTAGGCCTAGACTTAGGTATATATAGACTATGACCCTCTTTTTTTTATATTGATACACTTGTGACAGGATCTTCGGATTAGACTCACTATATCTATGGACATATTTTACATATATATATATATATATATATATATATATTTATTTGGTTATGTACATGTGCTCCAAAACACTTTATTTTATAATGTGTGTGTTAAGTGACAATCTAGTATGTAATTCACATATGCATTGGTAACTTTGTTTTCATTTCTTGAAATGTGTTTAAATGAAATATATTCAAATTTTCTTTCAAGTAATATTACACATAAAAACTGACATAGTAGGTTAGGGTTTCACACCTGATAATCACCATTGAGTTGGGAAACCACGAGCTGTGAGTCAAGTCTGACCTCCAGATGGGTAATGCCACGTAGTGTATCATCCCATAACAACTCAATAAATGCATTGTATTCAGCCACGTTATTAGTCGCAGGACCTAAGCAGGCGCCACTAGAGGCAACCAGTTGTCCTGAGAGTGAATAGATAACCCAGGCGGCTGAATCCATATTACAAGTATGGCAGCTAGCACCATCAGCAAAACCTACGAACCACTCGAATGACATCTGAAACAACCAACAGACTGTATAAGAAACACTAACTAGCTAATGACCTATTGTACATAAAAATACATCCAATAATAAAACAAGAGAAATTATCACACCTAAGCATAATATTTCTTCAGGTAGAGCCCATTTCTGGGCTTCGGCAACTTGTTTCCATCATGATCAGTCAATACATAAGCTCCCTTTTTCAATACTTTTGACACAATGTAAGGGCATAACCACATTGACATAAATTTGCATGCCCCTGGGGGTTCCTTGTCTTGATCCCATAGAAAAACAAGTTCTCCCTTGGAAAAAACTCTCAATTTCATGGCTTTGTCGTATTGGTTTTTGACCCGATTCTTGTGAACCTCATTTGCATTCGATGCCGCTCTGTGTTATTCATCCAGATTCTCTGGGCGAAGAAAACATTCTTCCAAATCTGTAGTGCCAAGAAGGACATAAAAAGAAATCTTAAGGGATGGAATCCCGCACTCAACCGTTGTGATTGCTTCCACCCCGTGAACGAGATGGAACGATGAGAAACTAGTAGCTTTCTTGACATTAGTCTAGTATTCCCAAAGTGAAGGGTACAACATGATGTGCCAATTTGACATGCTCGCGTTAATAGTGCACTTTAGAATGGTTTTCAAGGTTTTGTTAACCGGCTCTACTTGTCCATTGCCTGAGGGTAAAACCAAGCTGAATGATCTTGCCTAAAACCTAGCATGGTGGTCAACTCATTTATCATAGTGTTTTGAAAATAATTTCCATGTTCAGTGACAATATTCTTTGGTATATCAAAATGAGCAATGATTTGGTTGAATACAAAGTAAGCTGTTGTTTCACCATTGGCTTTGAAGGTAGGAATTTCCTCTTCCCACTTCGTGAAGTAGTCTATAGCGACAATGATGTATTTGTGCCCCCCAACAGAAAATGGGTTACACACAATGTAATATACCCCCCACTTGGTGAAGGGCCCTCCCACGATGATGGGAAATAAAGGAGGAGGATGAGACCACATTTTTCTAGTATAGAGCCGACAAGGCTGACAGCGATTTACAGCTTCCACATAATCTTTAAAGATAGTGGGCCAGAAATAACCAGCATGTAAATATTTTTAGGCCATTGCTATCCCAGATAAATGACCCCCACATGCTCTGTTATGGGAATCATTTAGGACAAGCTATGCCTCCTCATGGGTGAGGCACCAACGCAATATCGAGTCTACCCCTCATCGATATAAGGTATCATCGATGATCAGGAAGTTTTTCGCTTTGACACTCATTTTACGTCGATCTTCTCGCGAGAAGGACATGGGACACTTAAGATTCTAGAGATATATTAGGATATATCTGTACCAGGGATCAAAGGTAGAAATTAGAAAGACATACTCATCTGGGAATGAGTCTTCTTCCGCCACTATAGTATCCTCCATAGGGAATTCTAAGTTCAGCTCTGCGAAAACTAAGGATTTTTGGACTTAGAAGATTGAAAATACAAGTCAAACTCTTGGAGAATGACTATCCATTTGTTTAATTTTCCCCCGGTTATGCATCGGGAAAAAACATACTGAAACGGATTTAGATCTGCAACCACTGTGGCTGTCCTTAGAAATATGTAGTGACATAGCCTCTGAACAACATAGACTACTGCTAATTCCAACTTCTCGATGTGTGAGTAGCTAAGTTCTAGTCCTACTAATGCATGACCAAGTTAATAGACAACATGCTCCTGGAGCTTGTCTCCCTCCTAAACTAGTAATACTCCTATAGTCGACTCCGACGCATCCAGATACAATATAAAATATTTGGTGTCATCTGGTGGATGTAGTAAAGGAGCTGACAATAAATCCTTCTTTAATGCCTCGAAAGCAAGTTGTGCAGTTTCATCCCATTGGAATGGGGTGTCTTGCTTCAGAAAGCACATGAAACCCTTAGTTATCTTGGAATAATTGACTATGAAATGTCAAAGGGAATTTGATTTCCCTTGCAGAATTTGAAGTTTGCTGATAGAATGAGGAGGAGGAAGATTTACAATAGCCTCAACTTTCAAAGGATCCACCTGTATTCCTCTGTTTGACAAAATAAACCCTAGTAACCTCCCTAAATTGATGCAGAAAACACACTTGTGGGGGTTCAAGCGTATCTTATAATGTCTACATCGCTCAAAGATCATATGAAGATGATTTGGATGGTCCTTCCTCTTGCGAGAATGGGTAGGAAGATCATCCAAGTAAGGTTCGACAATATTTTTAATATCGTGGAAGGAAAAATTCATTTCCCGTTGGAAGGTAGCTATGGAATTTTTCAAACCAAAGGGAATTTTCTTGTATGCGAAGGTCCCCCAAGGACAAATGAAAGTCATTTTATGCTGATCTTCCGGCTTAATTTGAATTTGGTTATACTCGGAAAAAAAATCCATAAATGAAACAATACCTCACTACCTGGACATGCATCAATAATCTGATCAATGAAGGGATTGGGGTAGTTATCCTTGGGACACGCTTTATTTAAGTCATGAAAGTCAGTGTACACATGTATAGTCCCTTGTTTTCTATCAACAAGAATGGGTTTGGATATCCATTCCATCAGAGCAATTGGGTAAATGAACCATGCTTTTAGAAGCTTCTCCACTTCATCCTTGACGGTTGCCTCTTTCTGTGGATTTACTGGTCTAATTTTTTTCAAACAGGTTTCACGTCAAGGTAAGTACATATTTCATGTTCAAATAGAGATGGATCAATTCCTGGCATCTCCTCATGTGACCAGGAAAAGACATTGCAAAATTCCTTAAATAAGGAAGTATATATGGAAACCTCCTTCAGAGAGCATTTTGCACCAATATGCACATTTTCAACGATGTTAGGGTTTGCAGAGATGTTGACTGGAATGGTAGCAGGGATATTTGTCATATTCCCCTCAGAAAATACTCCCTCCTTGGGTAAAGGATTAATCATCACATCAACACCCTCCGCCAGTCTCACATGGAACTCCCGATTCGCAATTCTGCACAACTTCGGAAGAAAGAAGGACTTATGGTGAAGGTCTTCACAAGTCTTTTCCCGTCCAATCATAGCTTCCCAAATGGCTTCATCGAAAGGAAAAATGATATACAAGCAATCATATGAATATGAAGAGTTCTCCTCCCAAGCGGGTAAATAAACTTCATCTCACTCCTCAGAGACTATAGAATGAGTCGTGATGGGATCGGCAGTGGAATTAAAAACAGCTTAATAAGCTACTTCCACTGCAGATAAGGGCACTTGAGGCTCATGATGGAAAGGAGGGACCTAAGGATTAGTTATATCGATAAGCATCGTGATAGACTTCCCTACACTCGTATAACCTAAGTAGTTAATAGGGGCTAGTATATCGAATGTGCCCATCAAAGATGCATACATTCCAACCCCCAAGCTCTCGCTAGTCGGTTTTGACTAATCTATCAACGAAACCATGGCCTCATTACTTTCCAAACAACCTTTCCAAGTGAAACTAAGTTGGTCAAGAGTAACCAACTTCCCTTCATGCAAAAACACTACAACTCAGAGAACGACCGAGGGGATAGCGCACATAGCGTAAGTCCAGCTTCCGCCCAATAGCAAGTTATAATCCAACGGGGCATCAACCACTTCAACCTCAACAGAAACTACTTTCCCTACCAACTTGATTTTTAAAGTTGGTAGGATACCTTGCAGACAGAAAGAATTTCTGTCGAAAGCAGTAAGTAGAGTGTTCGATGGAACCAGCTTTGGGGATCCTAAGGCTTTCCCACAAGACATCAACATTACGTGTGAGGAAGCACCTTCATCAACCATTGTTCGTCCAATGGTTTTAAATCCATGTACAACATCAATTGATAAATCCACATGGTATGGAAAGCGTATTTTAACATTGAAAAGATTAAATTTCGCTAGCATTCTCGTTGAATCCATGCTACCTATGGCTACTAAGAGTGCATCTTTCTAAGAAGGAAAACTCTATAACACCTCCAATACTAACCACACAAAAGGAGTTTGAGCTAATTATTCAACTACATAATAGTTGGAAGAATCCCTAGCATTAGGGTTTTGAAATGTTTTCTTAAAAACACCTTTCGGTATCTTGGGCATTGGATCAGCTAGTTTTTCAATAGTGAGAGGGGTTGAAGTTTCAGCATTATAATCACCCTTCTCTTGAGCCTTTGATTCATAATTCTTATTTATTTTTTGGAGGAAAGTGTTGTATCATACCATATTGATATAATTTTGCTCAGTGGGAGCACTAAAAGTTCCCCCAGTTACATTCAAAGCATAATTTGCATTCTGCCCTTGGGGAAAGGGATTCTCAAGACATTCGGTTGTTGATTCTTCAGCAGCTTCTGTGTTTGTTCCATTAAATGGCATTGATAAGTAAGGTGGTCTCCCTGGCACAAATTACAAGGAAACTTAACCTTTTTATTGTCTTTCTTTCCCCCATCAGCATTGTTTCTAGGATTTTGCTTGTTTTAATTACCCTCACCCTTCCTCCCCTTCTACTTTTTCCCACTGGGTTGATGATTTCCCTTTTTAAAAGACTGTGCAAAAACATTTTCACTTTGTGGTGAGGGGGTGGAATCCTTAGTTGCCTCTGTTGCATATTGATTCACTGACAACTCATGGAGTTACTAGGCCAGTGATTATACAGTGGGAGTACTAACTGAACCGACCATGCCATCGACATGGTGTCCAAGATTGGGTTTCTCTTGATCATTTGTTGACCTCAACACCTCAGGTATGATTTCATACAAAATCCCATCCTGAGAATATATCAGGTATAACTACTGAGCTCTTAGGATTGCCTCTTCTTTCGTGGTCACCCCCGATGTGGATATGTCCTTAGAAATGTAAGGTGGTAGAGATTTCAAGAACCACTACAACAAAAACTCAGGAGGTATAGTGGATTTTATAAGCATATTTCATCTTCACCACTCCTGAATATGATTGGAAATATGTGTGGCCTTGTTCTATTGAAAATTCAACAAAAAGTCTGTATCGACATCATACCAAACAAGAAGCTCAAAGTTATTAAGGAACACAATTGCTAAATCCAAAAAACTATCATATGCAATAAATGGAAGTTCTATGTACCATTGTGTTTCCACATGAGTCAATGTTCTCTAAAAAAGAATCAACTGAACGGAGTCATCATTCAGTGAGTTCGAAGAGCACCAAAGGTGAAAAGTGGTAATGTGCACACCTGGATCTTCACTGGATTTTCCTTCAAACTTAGGAATTTCTGAGGGAATTTTAATGGGTACAGGTGGCCATGCCATATTATGCTGCATGAGATCATTCATTAGCTTTGACAAATATGGAAAATTCAACATTTTCGGGAAAGGAAGTTTGGACCTAACTGGGGTTTGATAATAAGGAGTTTGGGGTGTGGAAGGACTTTCCCCTTGGCTCCCAAACAAAAAGGTGGGGTTTCCCCCTGCCACCGATTGTGAAGTGGTTGCAACATTTTGGAAAGAATTCCACCTTAAATCCATTGGATTACTAGTTTGTGGTTCATGATATCTGGTTTGACCTGCTCCAACCGAAATTGGAGTTTGAAACATAGGAGCAGGGATCTCTCCACTAAATAGTGAAAAGGGAGATCTTGTGAAAGGAGTGACCAAAACCTGACTAGGTTTCTGGAAATTATGACCAAAGGCAATTGTGTTTTTAGACGACATACCCACATAAATAGGAAAAGGGCCTACATAAGGAGTGCATGGATGAATGTGTCCTCCATTCCATAGAAAACCCTAGACGAATGGAGTGGATCTACTTTGACCACCTTAAGCACTTTGCAAAAACGAAGGAGAACCAAAAGGTGCACCGAGAATCCGAGTGACCGCCCCATTAGAATGACCTACCACATTACAGGGTGTTGAGGGATAAACCACTTGAGCACTTGTTGAAAGGGGTGCGGTAAATACACCAGGTCTAGGATCACTCATCGGAGGAGGTGAGACTCCGCCAGCCAAAATGCCTGAAGTCAGGGTAGACATACCCTCTGCTGAGCTAGACATAACTGGGCTCAAAGGAACACCAGAACCAAGTGAACTAAATGGTAAGACCTTGACTATCACAGGATCGTTCAGATCAGTTAGAGGTGAATTAAAGTTTCTTGCAAACCTGTCAGGCTGCAATTCTTCTATCTCTATTGTTGAGGTTTCTTCCTGATTAAGTATGAGTTCTGATTCACCAGGAACTTCGCTAACACCCTTCAGTTTGAAAGAACCATTTTTATCAAGTCTTCGTCTCTGAGGTGGCAGTGGAGGGTCCAGTGTAACAGATGGATGAAGGTATTTCAACATTTTGGACCTATGAAGAGGTTGGTCCTCCACAACTATAAATATGAGTTACACACCTAAAGGCCAACTAAACATAAACAAGACAAAAAGCACTCACTAAAAATATCCCAAGTAACATAGACACACCAAATAAAGATACACCTTCCAAAGGAAATCATGGGATGATTATGGCCTAGGTCCAACCAGTGAAGATCGAAGGATGGTTACTTGGTGTCTCGTGATTATTTTTCTGGGTGCAAGCACTGGAATCACCCAACCACCCTCCCAAATTGTCTATCGAGGTTACCTTCCAAGTCCATTATAGGTGTACTATAAATAGCCTTCCAATACCACCTGTGCAATATCCTAGTGTCTGGAGACTAAGGCTACCACATCCACACTGATATTCTAGTGAAACAGTCGTAAGCTCGATCGATGTGCATGGGCAGGGTAGCTAAGCCTCAAACCCTATCAATGATGGAACCTCACGGGGCCCAAGAAGTGGTATTGATAATATCCCCAAACGCACAATAATCTTGATAAATGATCAAACAAGTAAGTGGAGGGGTACCTCCTCAACCAAGCTCCCACACGGCCTCGTGCTTAACTCCTGTGTGAGAGGATCTTTCTTGATGATCTCTTGTAGAAGTGGTTTTACCTAAATATAGGCCACTACATTTGAATTCAAAGTGATTTTGGACAGTTTAAATGTTCCTAGTCCAAAAACCTAGCCTAATCTAGTTGATGTACGAACCTATAAAAAGAAACTTACTAATAGATTTTAATTAAACGTTCTTTTTAAATGGTTGTATTACTTAAAGGGTAGTGGAATGAGACTAAATGGTGTTATAGACTCAACAAATTGAAAGAAAATGATGTGTGAAATTCAAAATGCATGCAACTAACAAAGCAACTTTTTCCTTTCTTTTTTTTGTAAATGAAAACTAATGAAATTTTTAATAATTGGAGAAACTACAAGACTTACAAAAAAAAAAAAAAAAAAAATTCTGAAAAAATAGTGAGAAAAAAAACTAATGCAAACTCCCTTTTTTCTTTCCTTTTTCCAAAAAAATCAAAAACTACATGCAACTAAATGCACTTTGAGAAAATTAAACAATCTGATCATATAAGTGTAAATGATAGCAGTCATATCCTATAGTAACAATCTTCAACCAATCATGCAGAGATGAATGAAATCCTAGACTTGACAGAACTATTGACTTACAAAGACCAATAGATCCAAAAGATGGCAAGAATGACTCACTTAGACTACTAGAAAATAAATCCCAAGTATATCAGTGTCCTTAAAGGACTGATAGACACCAGTGACCAAAAAAAACACAAGCAATATTCATACCAAGAATCCAAGTAGGAAGGACCCAACACATTCACAAATGAAGAATACATGCCTAACTTACTCAAAAAACTTGACTCAACTAGAAAATAGTGAAGTGCATATACCCAAAGCCACATTACAATACTAAATAAGAACCCTTGAAGGAACCTGCAAGATCAAAGAGAAAAGGATAAGAAAAACTTAACAGACTGAAAGACACCTACAGGAATTCACGATTGTCATCAAGACAACTTGCGTACCATTCGTGACCGTTACCAAAGCAACCCGTGAATACAAAAGACAACTTGCGACTGTATATATTGATAGGTTGTGAATACAGTTAAAAAATTTCAAAGATAAAAATAAATGACCCAAAGGTTCTGAGCATAAAGCACTGATAATTGAAGGTAAACAATAAACAAATCACTCACATGATCAAACAGAGAAAAACTGGTAAGGAATCGAAAATAAAGGACCCACAACAGGTTGGACTCCCTAGCGGAGTTGCCAATTCTATTGTCCAGGGAAATGCAACCTTATAACCTAGGGTCTCTAGGGTTACCAACGTACTAAATAAACTTGCATTCATTCAGCCATTTGAGAATTTGACAAAGAAATAAGGAAGAAAGTAAGCATGCTTGTTTATGGAGGTTGATCCTAGATTTATTCTTCAATCCAAATTGCTCCAACAACTTCTAGGGAATCTCCACACTTGTAAAGAAATAGGCCTTCCTGTAATATCTTATATGTTATATAGAAGATTAATGAAATAATATGCTTTGAAATAATTTGACAAGACAATTCAGAAATCATAACACATAAGAGTACAAAGACACAAATTGGAAGAGAGTCTCTCTTTATTGATAAACAAGTGATGGAAGATTACAACCAGTATCTTAAACAAGTGCTCCTCTGCTAGCCAAGGAAACAGAGTTATTTTGCTCTAATATCTCCAAAGGAAATCCACCAGCATAACCTTTCTCTAGAAATGATCATGTTTAGCCTCAACTCCTACCCTCTATTTATACTTGAGTAAAGAGATAGGTTACGAAGGTTGAGATGGTTGAGGAAGTTGGTATAGTTATGATTAGGAGGCCAACTATCCTGGACTAAACTTGTTTTTATCTTTTAATTTTTGGATTAGGGTATTCATGAATTTTGATACTAGCAAGTCACGGGTGATACGTGACTTTTATAAGGGCAGCCCGCATGTTCAAACCTTGATCATGTATTCACAAGTTGTAATGTCAATACTCACGAATGATTCACGGGTTGTAATGTCAATAGTCATGAATTTCACTTAATCAACTTATAAAAAATAGGTAAGGCTGGCAAGATGATGATATATGTAGGCACATGCACATCTATAGGTATTTGGCCACTTCCATCCATTTTGTGCTTTTGTACACCGAGACATTGAGTGTTAGTACTCAAACGGAGAAGTGCCATTTCACAAGAAGACACTTATCTAATTCCTCCATGAACCTCTGCAACCAAATCATCTCTTTATCGTCCTCTGTAGCAGCAACATACTCTGCTTCCATTGTTGAAAGTGAAACAACCTTTTGGAGTTTTGAAATCCAACTTACTACTATTCCACCCACAGTAAATACATACCCTGTGGTGCTCCTCCTTATGTCTTTATAACCTGTCATATCTGCATCAACATATCCATGTAGAACAATTTATGAACCTCTAAAACATAATGCATGAAAAGTAGCACCTCTCAAATACCTGAGAATCCAATGTACTGCTTTCCAATTCCCTTTACATGGATTGTTCATATGCATGCTCACAACTCCCACTGCATGTGCAATACATGGTCTTGTGCACACCATGGAATACATAAAGATGCCAACTACGATTAATAGGGAAACTTGGACATGTATTATATCTCTTCCAGTGTCTTGGGACACATATCCTTACTTAGTTTCAAATGGCTAGCCAAAGGTTTACTAACAGATTTTTCATTCTGCATTCTAAACCTCTCCAACACCTTTTCTATGTACTCTCCTTGAGATAATGTCAATTTGTGATTTTTCTTGTGTCTTGTTATTCTCATACCAAGGATTTGTTTTGTAGCACCCAAATCCTTCATCGCAAATGATTTAGCTAGTTTTATTTTGAGCACATTTATATCGTGCATATTAGACCCTACAACAAGCATGTCATCCACATCTAATAACCAGATAATATATCTTCCATTATCTAGCCTCTTGAAATAAACACAATGTTCGGAATGGAATCTATTATAACCATGTTGTGTCATAAACTTAACAAATTTTAAATATCACTACCTTTCATATTTCTTCAATCCATACAAGCTCTTCTTCAACCTACAAACCAAATTCTCCTTCCCTTTGAACCATACCCCTATGGTTGTTGCATATAAATCTCTTCCTAAAAATCCCCATGGAGAAAGGTTGTTTTTACATCTAATTGTTCAATATGCAAATCTTCTACAACCACTAGACTTAAAATAGTCCTAATTGAAGTCATTTTAACAACAAGAGAAAATATTTCATCAAAATATATACATTTATTTTGTGAAAACCCCTTTACCACAAGTCTAGCCTTATATTGCTTCTTGCCTCCTTCTTCTTCCTTCAACCTGTAAAGTCATTTATTCTACACGCAACTCAACCAAGTCCCAAGTCAGGTTTCTTACCAATGAGTCCATCTCCTCATTCATTCCTTACTCCCACTTCTTTCTAGTTTCTACCTGCATTACCTCTTCATAACATTCTGGTTCACCAAAATCATTCAAATAAATAATACATTGAATGATAGAATCATTTAGGGGGTCTATTGAACCTAGTATATATTTTTACATTTGCAGGAGTTTGAGGTATCTCTTGTTGCTCTTGATTTTCTTATGCCTTTGGAACTTCATTTTCTTTGATTTCATCAAGCACTGTGTACTTTGTGTTTTCCTTTTCCTCTTTCTTTCCCTGCAACTGATCTTTGTACATAACATTTTCATTGAATACTGCATCTCTACTCCTAATTATTTTGTGATTTTCATAATTCCATAAACGATAACCAAAATTATCAACCCCGTATCCAATAAAGGTACATTTCTTGGATGTATCCTCAAGCTTTGTTCTATTTTCTTTATCAATATGGACAAATGCTTCACAACCAAAAGTTCTGAGAAATGAGTAGTTTACCTTTTTACCTGTCCATGCCTCCTCTAGAATTCACCATCCAAAATGCTTGAAGGCCCTATGTTTATTAAATAAACAACAATATCTACAACATTATCCTAAAAATGTAAGGGAAACCCTGTATGCAATCTCATAGACCTTGCACGCTCCATGATCATTATGCTTATCCTTTCTGACAAACCATTTTCTTGTGGTGTTCTTGGGACTGTCTTCTCTCTATGGATCCCATGGTATGAACAATAACTGTCAAACTCCTTGTTGTATTATTCACCTCCATTATCATATATGAGACATTTTAACCTTTTCCTTGTCTCATTCTCAACCAAATATTTCTACTTCTTAAAAGTAGAAAACGCATCATATTTCTATCGAATGCAATAAACCCAATTTTTTCTTGTTGCATCATCAATAAAAGTAACATAATAATGAGAAACATCGAGAGATTGTACCTGATTCGGTCCCCATACATATGTATGCACGAGCTCTAAATTTTCACTCTTCTTTTATTTCCCAACCTTGAGAAATCCAACTCTCTTTCATTTTCCATAAACACGGTTCTCACATAATTCCAAACTTACCTGCTTTAGCTCTGGAAGCAATTTCCTTGAGTGGAGAATCTACATCCCCTTCTCACTCATGTGGTCGAGCCTATGATGCCACAATGTTGCACCTATTTATGTGGAAGCTACATAGATATAATAATCAGTATTATAAGGACATAAATACAACGTACCTATCCTATCTCATTTTTCTATTATGAATGCTCCTTTAGTGATATTCTAGCATGTTTTTCCAAATGTAGACCAACAATTATTATCTCCCAACTGCACTATTGAGATCAGATTTATTTTCATAGCAAGAATATGCCTTACATATTTTAGCATAGATTCATCTCCATTATTTAATTTAATATGTACCTTACCCATTCCAACAATTTTACATGGTTCATCATCCCCCAATAAAACATGTCCAAAATCACCTAGAACATAATTGTGAAAGATTTTCCTATGGGGTGTAGCATGACATGAAGCCCTTGAATCTACTACACAGTAATCGCTAGTATTATCTAATGCAAGAATCAAAGCATCGTGTAACACATCACCTGCTACATTTTCTTCATGATTAATCTCCTACTGCTCACCTCCTTTCTTATTTGGAGCTCTGCAGTCTTTGTTTAAATCCTATCTCTTAACATAGTTCCAGTACTCTATCTTTCCAAATATGGACTTGGATCTTCCCTTTCTAGACTTGTTGCAATTACCTAGGCTCCTTCCTCTTTCCCTTTTTCTTCCTCTGCTTTCCATGTTCAATGTAATACATGATTCCTCACCTGTGCTTTGTCTTCACATTTCCTCACTAAGAATAACACCTAAATGTCATCAAATTTCAAAGTTCCTAAACCAGGGATACAATTACTTACAACCATGACCAAGTTGTTCCATCTTTCTGGAAATGAGAAAAATATTAGAAGATCCCTAACCTCATATTCAAAGTTCACTTTTACAGAACTTAGCTGACTAGTAAGCACATTAAATTCATTTAAATGGTTAGCAACAGATCCACCTTCTGACATCTTCATATTAAATAAACGCTTCATTAAAAATATCTTGCTGAAAGCCGAGGGTTTTTCATAGAGCTTGGTCAAAACACTCATCACACCCTCTGTTGTATTTTCTTTTGAGATATTGAAATCCACCGACGAAGCCAGGCACAACCGTATTGTTCCCAATACCTTTCTATCAAGAAATTGCCATTCTTCATTCTTCATAGTCATTGAATGTTTTGTTTTTCCACCCAACGGTAGGTATAGATCCTTCTAGTACAGATAGTCCTCTTTTTTCATATTCCATAACTAGAAGTCTTAGCGGTTAAATTTTTTGACCCTAAACTTTCCTTCTTGTTCCATTTCTCCCACTCGAATAAGGAACCCTTCTTTCCTGCAAGCTTACCAGCCAAATAGACCATTTGGCTCTAATACCAATTGTTAGAAAAACATGATCATGAAGCAATAATAATAAACAATAAACAAGATGCAAATATTAAAATACATTACAAGAGGGACATAGATATAATGTGGTTCATCCAAAATGGGATATGTCCACACAGAAATTTTCATTCCTTTATAATTATAGCATCCAGAAAAATGAAGCGGTACAACCTACAGCAACCCCGTTGCACTTCCTCTTCACTCTCTTACAGTCTCTCTCACACAATCATAGAGATTGTTTTACAATGATATAATACAATACACAGATGTATTACAATGATTTCATTTTAGAGGTGAATTACCATGAGTAACCCAATACCATGGGTCTGTAAAATGTTGGCCAATAAACATCCCAAAAAAATTCTTTCGGGGACTTCTCCCTAGAGCCCCCGCACCCCCTGCTGGGATGAGTGTAAAATAAAACTAGGATACAAACATGGGTGAACAATAACATCTCTGAATCTCAAATATTAGGATCCACAACCAACAACTAGGGCTTCCTAATTCAAGTTGTTATCTCCATAGATCATAAAGAAAAGAGGGGTAGGCTAACTCGACCTAGGAGGGCACATCTTTTGGTAGAAGCATAATCAAATTTGAAGAAGTTTCATTTTTTATCCAAACACTAATGCTGGGAGAAACTAGGGCATCAAGTTTCATAGGCTTCCCACCTCATTTTTCAGAAAAGGACCTTACTAAGCAACTCACCTCAAGGAGGCACATCTTTCTATCCAGACAGAATTCCAAAACTCCAAGTTTGGAAAATTAGGGTTTTTCTAACAAACCCTAGGTCAGCCTACTCCATAACCTAGTCGAACACCTCAAATTGGTTAGATATACATCTTTTTTATTTCCATTTGGGGTTCTCATTTCAAAATTATTCATCATATCCAGCTTGAGGATAAGCTTGGTGGAGTTGACAACTTCCAACCATGGAAGTACAGGATCTCTCTGATCCTTGAAGAAAATGATTTGGATCAGTATATCAGTAAGGAATATCCAGAACCAGAGGGAGATGAGGCTAAGGCTATCCATAAGAAGAACTTGTTCAAGTCCAAGATAATCATTGCATATTCTATTAAGAATCATCTCATCCCCCATGTGTCATCCTTGAAGACACCTAAGGAAGTGTCCAATGCTTTGATGAATTTGTTCGAAGGAAAGAACATCAACCGAAAAATGACATTGAGGAACCAATTGAAGAATGTGAAGATACGAAACTCAAATACCATGCAATCTTACTTCATAAGGGTTGATCAACTCAAGGAATAACTTGAAGTAGATGAAGAGAATGTAGATTGTTATGGCCATCTTGAATGATCTCCCTAGATCATGGGATTCATTCATTCAAGGAATATGTGCCAAAAGGAAGTTGATTAGTTTCAGCAAACTCTGGGAAGAATGCACAGAAGAAGAAGCTCATCTCATAACAAGAGAAGAGAAGATGGGAGCAACTAAAGAACAAGATCTCACAGTTCACACCAGAAGAAATCATAGAAAGAAGGAGGACCATCATCACAACAAAAGGGAGGAACCTCTTTAAAAAAGATAAAATAAATTCATAAAAGATCCTTCCAATATTCTATGCTACACTTGTGATGAGAAGGAACATTACTCCAGAGACTGTCCCAGAAACAAAGGATCCTCCATCAAGAAGTTGAACAAGATAAAAAATCATGCTCACACCATTGAAGATGATGAACCAACAACGAAAAGAATCAGAGAAGAAAGAGTTGATTCCTCAAGTGATGAGGAATGTGTACTTTAATCCAAAAGGATTCAACTCGTGCAAAAGAAGAACATATTATCCATCTCAGTATTTGGAAAAGAATGGATGCAGTTGTGAATGAAGAAGAGACACTCATATTCAAAACCAGTATGAAGTTCAGTGTGGTCTATGGTATAGAATACTAGCTCAAGCATGATCAATACAGACACAAGTTCCCATAATAAGATGATGAAGTAAAGCACACTGTCAAAGGCTCCAGTAATTCCTGCAAGAAGACAAGGATCAAGAGGGAGTCCACCAACCAATCAAACAAAGATAAGTGATTAAATTGTATTTTCCTATATATATAGTTACTTAAATGATATTGTTTATTTATGCACATATTTATATTCAGTTGATGTACCATACATAATTGAGTGTCTGCATTTATGAACAATATACTATTGAATTGCATATGATGGGTAAGTAGCCTATGGTGTTGTACAACATTCCATTGCTACTTATCTAGAATGAAACCTCTTTGCTAACATATTGGGACTAGTGCACACTCTTAAATGCTCCGGTATAAATGGAAGGAATCTAAAAATTTACCGTGTGTATATGGGATATGGAAAAATGTTTCACTGGCTAAGGTAGTTGCATGATTGTGGGACATATATCTTTATGCATTAGGATTTGTCACTATTAATATGTTTTGGAAATTATGAAATGTTTCTAATCATTCAACTGAATTTGTCTTGTAGGAAAGATAACATACAATCACCTACAAGAAAAGCAGGATGAGACTTGTTCCAAATAAAAAGTGACAATGGTTCAGCTAGAAGATTCACTCCAACAAAATAAAGAGGAACCTAAAGCTCCAAGGGACAAAGACACCATAACAGAAGAAAGAGCTTTAGAGCGAACCACAGAAAGCAGTAGATCCACCTAGAGAGATGAAGACCATATTGGGAAGGAAATATCATCCAAGATGAAGAAAAGTATGATAGGACTTCCAAATAAAGTAAGATTCCTAGGACACACTCCAGTTATGTAACATTGTAGAGTTATGTCAGTGATGCATTTCCTTCCATCTATAGCAGGCGAGAAGAAAGAATGGAAGGAGGATATTATAAAATAGTACCAGTTGATCATGAATAATGATGTCCAATATGTAGTTTTGACACTAAAAGGGAATTATGTCGTGACTTCCAAGTGGATATACAAGATAAAGCATGCTACAGATGGTAGCCTCTTGAAAAACACAAGGCAAGGTTCATGGTGCATGGGTTCTCCCAGAAAGAAGGCATAGACTACGAGGAGAAATTTGAACCTGTAGTGAGATAACTTCCATAATATCTATACTTGCATTGCAGTAATGAAATGGAATTCAAGACAACATTCTTTAATGGTGTTGTCGGAGAGGAAGTGTACGTGGAGTAGCCACTAGGATTTGAGACACATGATAGGAAGACACATGTGCAAATTGAATAAATAATTGTATAGATTGAAACAAGAACCCATGAAATGGTATGGAGGGATGGGCATCTTCTTGATAAGCTTAGTCCTTACCAAGAGTAAAGTGAATTCCAACCTTTACTTCAAGGTTGAATGCGGAATACCAGTGATTCTCATGCTATATATTGATGACCTATTTTTGAAAGGAGAGGACAAACTCATTGTAGATGCAAAGAGGAATCTTGCCACTGAGTTCAAGATGAAAGACCTAGGGATGATGCACTATTTCTTAGGCATGGATGTGTGGGAGAGTATGGAAGGAATCTTCCTTGGTCATGGAAAGTGTTAGTATTGGAGTTTTAGACTTGTTTGTGTAGTCCTAGAGAAACCTTATGCTTTATTTTGTATCCCTAATGTGTTATGTTGTCTTATGTATTTTTGTTTAGTTATAAGTTGAATTTTGGATCATTATTTTATGAAACTCCTTAAAATAATTTTCTTCATTATAATTTACATTGTTTTTAGTCATTTCATAGATTAATTATTTAAGGTACATGTTAGTTGTAAGCACTGCCATTCCAGCAACAAACTTTTAAAAACTTGTACAGTCAAACGTTGTCGGAATGTCCAAAAGTTTTTTCACGGTTTTCAAAGCTATAACGATTCATGATTAACCCTTAAAACATGAAACAATGATGAGACATGGCTCAGTCCTGAATCAATGAACCTGTTCATATCATTATGAGATTTAACAGACCTGGAAACCTCATTAAATGGAGACCAACATTGTATCAAAATCAATTCCTTTGCATGAGTTTTTTTTACAATTGGTATTCATATGATTTTCGACCATGTTAATTTACAGCCTCTTGAAGATATAAATTTACAGCTTAGCATACAGTTGTTACCATGAATAAAATGAGTGGTAAGCCGCATAGGTTTGAACAAGTTGACACTCAATGGGACAAAGAACATCCACAGTGTGCACAGTTGTTGATGAACGTAGGTTGGTTTACCTTCTTTAACAAAATTACAGGGTATAATGTTGATGTTTCTCAGGAATTCACCAAGAAATTCACGGGTACAGTGATTGATTTTTCCAATATCAGCTTTGAGGTTTCAGAAGATTCAATTGCAGAAGCTATTGGTTTATCTGTAAATGGAGATAAATTGCTTAAGAAGTTTCCATTCGACGTTTACATGATTCTATTCCTTCTTCCAGGTCATGAAACCCTAGATTGGAACAAGGTAATTCACAGGGATGCATTAAAAGAGGAATGGTGGCAGGTACTAAGAATCATTCAGTGATATATAACTTGTGAGGATCATTTTTCAACGATCTTTCAGTATAATTTACGCTTTATCCTTCATGTGGAGGGGGTATCAAATCTAAATTTACCCTTCTATCTTCTCAAAATCCTATCCAAAATGATAGTTCAGGTAAGAAATAATCCAAACCATACTTTCCACAGTATTTCCCATCATGGTATGATTAATATTTTGGTTATCAAAGAATTAGAAAAGAAATCATGCACTTGTACACATTTTCTATTTTGGTCAGGATTTAAGGTCGAAAATCCAGAAGATGCAGAGGAACAATAAAATATAGAAACCTTTAGGAAGCTAAGAATTTACATCAAGAGAAAGAGTATAGACAAAATACAGCAAGGGTTTGAAGATGAAGACGTGAAGGTTGATTCAAATGCATAGCAAATAATGACAACTCCTAGAACCCCTAGTTTTATAGAAGAAATTTCAGTGTGGGAAAGTATGGGAACGACAAGCGTACCAGAACCCGAATCTCCAGAAATTAAGAAAACTTACTCCCGCCTCATAAATACTGAAGCAGTCAAATGGCGACCAAGGACCAGGGCTACAAAAAAATTTCATTTAAATATGAAAAAATTTCTCAACCCAATGCTTCAAAAAGAAAATAGGATTGAAATTGAATAATATTCCAGTGAAGAGGACACTCAACCTAAGAAAATCGAGGGTATGGTATCTCAATATCTTAAGAGTATTGAAGAAAACATTAAATCAATCCCTGACATACCAGTGAGGAAGTTTGTGGATAAGAGTAAAGAGATTATCTCAAAATTGAGTGAATGCACAAGAAAAAAACACTCAAGCAAGGAAGAACACATGGAATACATGCAGGTTCAATATCCTGAACATTTCGTTGAGGAACAAGTAGTTTCATTAGTTGAATGTTTGGTTGCAGAACATACGAACAAAGAAATGGATAGTATGGATGAAAGAATACGTAATAAGGAGGAAACAAAGCTTACAAGTCTTATAAAGTCTCAGAATCGTTATAAGCCTCAAAACACGCATTTAAATCATCTTAATGATCAACTTGTTAGTGCAAATCACATGATAAGGCAAGATCTTGAAGAAATAAATTCAAACTATGTAGAATTGGTTCAAGTTGCTAAAGATGTAGTTAAGAGAAGAAAGATTGCCTAGGAAGCAAATGACAAATTGTTCAAACAAAATCAAGAGTTATAGGAGAAAGTGTTAGCTATAAAGAAATAACTCAGTTGACTTCGAAGGAGATCGTAGGAATTAGATGGTCTTATTATGCTCGTAGAAGCTGCTCGTAAACTATGACACCATGGCAAGATACGTTTTGATTATCTTCGTGGAAAAATTTGAAGTCAATCTATCCTAAATTTATTGTTCAGCTGGAAACACGTAGTATGTGTTTAAAACTTCTTTTACCAATGTAATTAAAAGTATCTATTTTTAGACTCTTTCGATCCTACAATTTTGGATCTACAAACAGTTTCTAGATAGTTTTAATTATAAATATGGAAACTTAAGATGGTAGTATGGGTTGGTAACAGAGGGTCGAGAGAGAGGATTTTTGCATGTACCAAGTATGAAAACCTTTTAAAATCTGTAAGTATATTTTGGAGATTATATTGAGGATGGAATACGAATTATGAGACACTTTGACTCATGATTAAGTGTCGATACACATCAATGTTTTTTATTTACTTTTTTTTGTGACCTTGCAATCGATAGTGTTTCTATCCTTTGTACTCATTGATAGTCTTATGTATTTGCATGCGGTTTATCCATAATTTTTTTCTGCCTAAAAGTAATTTTATTATGTATGTATAACAATTGTTTGTTGTCATATATATGATCGTCAAGTTGCCTTATGTATAAATATTTTTTGTAGTTTATTATACCTCTTGTATCATCCTTTTATTGTCTCTTACATTTACTTATCAGTATTTGTTTTATATGATTATTGGTCATTTCTCCAATCTTTTGATTCCCTTTCTATTATTACACACCAAAAAACAAAATATTTAAAACCCGGAACTTGTAGTTTTAAAATCATGAGATTCCTGGGCTTTGTACCTTTGTAGTCTAGTGCAAAGTCTAGTACAAAAATCTTTTGGCGTCGTTTCCATGGATCGAAGAAATGAAAGTAAAAATTCCCTAGATGTTTTTAATTCTAATTTTGGAAGGTGAACAAAATCAGAGATCTTGTTGACTACATTTTCACTTGTAGATCAACAATAATCACAGTGGCTTCCAAGAGAATAGGAACTAGGGGAAATCCTTCATCTCCTTTACATCCAGTTATTCGAGATCCAAATATATTATTTGTTGAAATATTGTAACTTCAAAGGATATTCTAAATGTATTTTACTGATGTTACCCAAGGGAGATGTTATTATTCCTCCAACGAGGTGATACTATTGTATTTGGTCATCATATAGTCATGAGGTAAAGCCTCCTATTGTGTAGGGTATTTAGTACCCTAATTAATAATATAATATATTTTTTTGAGTATTCCTAGGTGAAGTCGGCCCAGACAGTTTATTAGGGCCAACTTGTCTAGTGCAAAATTCAATTGACAAATATGTATAAATAGAGGAGCTGTGATTCTTATTTTAACACACTCACTCACTTGTTTAGCGCATAGGAGAGAGAGGGAGATAGCACAGAAGGAGGAGAACACCTAGTTTTGGGTTGTATTTTATACATCTTATACAGAGGAATTTTGTTGGGTTTTCTTCCCCGTGAGGGTTTCCCAAGATAAATCTGTGTTCTTTTGTGTGGTTGTGCTTGTCTATCTTTCAGTGATATTATGTCTTATGGTTATGCTGTTATGATGTTAAATGTTATAAGATATGAGATAAATAGTAAAAACTTGACATGGTATCAAATCCACCTTGAAAGAATTCATTGTGCAGCCGAAACAGTGCTACAGCTACAACTATTGAATATTAAGGTTTCATGATTGAAAATCCTAAAATACTAAAAATAGTAGTTTTGGTAGATTCACTATATATTTATATTGGAGAAGGTTCAGGAGCCGAAACTTTCATAAGATGAATATAAATTCCTTATGTACACTATCTAAAATTTTCAGCCTCATATTCACTATATTCTAGGAGATATGATTCCTCCAAGTTAGGCTTCCATCCTCTCCCAGGATTCAACCTTAAACAGGTGACTGAGGGAGAATTGTTATATCTCGGGCTATGAAGGCCCAAATGAAATTTCACAAGTTGTTCCAGAAATGGAACGAAATGTAATTTCTGTAGTAAGAATGTTAGACCTTGAATATGAAATAGATACATGTGGTAGTCTGTACAAGTTTGATATTCTGAACAGTACTGAAATAAGTCACCTTGGGAAAACACTCATAAGTCCCAATTGGTGAAACCAATTCTACTCTAACCTACGGTGTTGGAAATAGGAAATGTGAGGTTTCAGACACAAAGGAGCAGTACTTTAGGATATATTGCAGAAACAATATCAGGAATTCTACAGAAGAAACTGAAGAAAACAAGGGCATCATATATTTTGCAGTTCTGATCACAGTTTTGGGAAAATGAGTATACTTCTCAACTCGCCTTGAGGAAGTGCATATTTATATCCTATCAGATCTGAAAGATACCTCAATTGAAAAATTAGGGTTTCTATGTCAAACCCTAGGTCTACCAGAAGCAACATTCCAGAAAATATTTCAAGCGAGCATGAGATTGAAGCAATCTCACTGGTCAAAGAAGACGTTGTTGATCCAGAAGGAGATGATGACAAACAAACAAAGGTAAGTATTTGAATTTCCTTTCATGTATATGTTGTGTATTATGCATGATAGAATGTTTGCATTAATGACAGTATACTTTTGATATACATGTGATGGGTAAATAGCCCATGGTGTTATACAACTATCCATTGCTACTTGTCTAGAATGAAACCTCTTTGCTGACATATTGGATTAGTGCACAATATAAATGATGTCATGGTAGATATGGAATGCATATAGAAATTTTCCATGAGATATGTATGAATATTGTATTGGATAAACAGTTGCATGATGTATAAGAATTTGTTGTTATGCATATGTTCTATGAAATGGTTCTAACCATGCAACTGGTGCATCTGACTTGTAGGAAAGGTCTTGTACAACTTCCTACCAGAAAAGAAGGATGAGACTTGTTCTGAAGAAAAAGTGATGACAATTAAATATTCACTACAATAAACATAAACCTGAATCTCCCAAGGTCAGAGACACCGTGATGAAACAAAGAGCTTCAGAGAGCGGTAGATCCACCTCAAAAGATAAATACCATCTTGGGCATGAGAGATATTCCAATATGAATAAAAGCATGACGGGACTTCCAAACCAAATTAAGAGGCCTTGGACACACTCTACTTGTATAACATAGTTGGGTGACATCATTGATGCTAACTTTTCCATCTATGGAAGAAGATATGATCAAAGAGTAACAGTTGATCATGGGGAATGATGTCTACGACATGGTTCCAATACCTAAAGGGAAGTCCGTAGTGTCTTTCATATGGATCTACAAGAACAAGTGTGCAAAGCAAGGTTTGTGGTTTGTCTTAGAAAGAATAGGCTATGGCACGACATACTCTATTGACAAGACACACTTCTTCAGTAGAAGTATATATTAAACAAAGAACCACCTGTACAGAATATGCTTTGTACAAGCTCAGAAGGCGCCCATAGAAAAGCACATCCAGGAGCTTGAAATATCACCTAGATTGATGAATATCTTAACCTTTTCTACAAGGTTGAAGATGGAAACCTATAGTAGATAACAATCTCACAGATGGGTGCATGATGAACTTTTCAATAAAGTTCAAGATGAAGGGATCTTGGTATCTAGTAACCTAAGATGGATACATAGTAGCATAGGATGCTACCTGTCGCTCCAATACATAATGTTTCGATACATAGAGTATAGAATGAAAATGGAGGATGATGCTCCGATTCAGGGGGAGTGAATACATAATATTACTGAGTTTGACATGGCACCATAGGATGAACAACTTCCAGATGGACCGATACTTTACCAAGAGTAAAGTGGGTTCCAACCTTCAAGGTTGAATGCAGAAGACTAGGATAGGTCGATGACCTGACAGAATGAACTCATGGTAGAACCAATGATACCAGAATGATGTTTGGGATATAACATCCAAACCAAAAAGCAAGAGTGTGGTATCTTCCAAATGGATTTGAAAGATAAAATATGTTGTTGATGGAATTAAGGACAGATTTGTGGCTAAAGGATTCTCTCAGAGAGAGGGAATTAATTATGAAGAGACACTTTCTCCAGGAAGCAAGGTACACTTCCATCAGAACTATCATGGCACTTACTTCCATGATGAAGTGGGATAAATGCTAGATGTATGTAAAGATAATCCTTCCTTAATGGTGTGATTGAGGAAGATATTTACATCGAATAGACACAAGGATTTGAATTCGAAAACAGAGTGACTCAAGTATGTAAGTTGAAAAATACTCTGTATGGACTGAAGCAAGCTCCTAGAGCTTGGTATGGAAGAATAGATAGCTTTTTGGCAAGCATGGACTTTACCAAGAGTAAATTTGATCCTAAGTTATGGATGATGAACCTAACATCCTATTGTTGTATGTGGATGATCTAATTCTGACGAGAAATGAGAAATGGATCACAGATTGTAAGAAGAAGCTAAATGAAGAATTCAAGATGAAAAGATCTTAGATTGATGCATTATTTCCTTAGGTTGGAAGTGTGGAAGAGATCAGAAGGAATATTTCTGAACCAGGGAAAGTATGTAGTGGAAATCTTAAACAGGATTTGATAGTTTGGATTGTAAATCCATGGCCACGCCAATGGATACCAACATGAAGTTGTTGCCTAATGAGACATCAGAGTTAGTGGATATGACTCAGTGCAGATATATTATTGAGTCATTGATGTATCTAATGAACACAAGGTCATATATATGCTTTGCTATGAACACCTTCAATCAGTATCTAGGTAACCCTATATGTGTTCACCTGATAGGTGCAAAGCATGATGAGGTACCTTAAAGGTATGACAGACTTGGGACTTTACTGTGGTAGAGATCATGACTACAGATTATATGGATATACAGATTCATCTTGGGCAGGAAGTACCACAGACAGGAAGAACACCTCAAATGGATGTTATGGTCTGGAATCCACCATGATCTCATGGTTTAGTCCAGTGTTGCTCTCAGTTCAACTGAAGTAGATTACATGGCAACTTGCTCCACTATTTGGGAAGCCATATGGCTTCGAAAAAATGATGTCAGGACTATTTGACATGGAGTTGGATACCACAGTGTTTCTTTCTGACAACCAGAGTTGCATAAAGATGAAAAAGAATCCTATGGAATATGGTACCGAAGGGAGACATAAAACTCCAATATGTGAGTACCGATGAGAAATTTTCTGATGTGGTGACCAAGCTTCCTTGACAAGCTTGGTGTAGTTCAAAAATATTTTCCTCGCAAGGAGGAACAGTGATGTTGATACTAAAGAGTTCAGAATGCTATGCTAAAGTATGCTCTTTGGGAAGACAAAGTGACTACCAAAAAATCCATTGGGACTTCCCCTTTCTAGCTTGTTTATGGTGTTGATGTAGTATTTCCTATCTAATTAATCTTTCTAGTAAATAAACTACTACATAACATTAAAGAAGAACCAAATGAAGTAAATAGAAGAATGCTTCATATAATTGCACTGCAATGAGAAAGAGAAGCACTGATAGAAAAGGATGAGGTTTATAAAATAAAATTCAAAGAAAGATTTGATAAAAGAGCCAAAGAATATACTTTCCTTGTAAATGATATGGTACTCATATGGGATGCATGTAGAGATGAAAAGGGTAAGCATGGGAGATTTGATAACTTATGGTTTGGACCTTTAAAAAAATTTAAAATTTTAGGAAACAATACCTTTGTGCTACAAAACTTAGAAGGTGAAGAAATTGCAGGCCCAATTAATGGGTGTTTTCTCGGAAAGTTTTACAAATACTAAGATCAGAGGAGACCACACTTCATTGTATATACCAGTGAATTTTTCAGGATTTGATGAAGACCCTGGCCCAATGGATTGCACAAAGATGTACATTTTAATTTGATTTTATAGAGGTTTATTTTTTAATATTGTTCAGCTTAATTCATAGACATATGGTCTACACATTCTTGAAGCCTCACAGGGAGAGCTCCATCCCCAGCCGGCGCTGGATGTTAGTATTGGAATTGTAACCTTAGGCTTGTTTGTGTAGACCTAGATAAACCTTATGCTTTTTTTTTAGCCTTGATGTGTTATGTTATCTTATGTATTTTTTTTAGTTATAAGTTGAATTTTATCTCATGATTTTATGAAACTCCTTACAATAGTTTTCTTCATTATAATTTACATGGTTGTTAGTCATTTCATAGATTGATTATTTAAGGTACATGTTAGATGTAAACACTAAAATTCCAACAGCAAACTGTTAAAATCTTATACATTCAAATGTCATCGAAATTTCCAAAGGGTTTCTCACAATTTTCAAAGCTATAACGATTCATGATTAAACCTTAAAACATGAAATGATGGTGAGACATGGATCAGTCCTAAATCAATGAACCTATTTGTATCATTATGAGATTTAACAGACCTAGAAACCTCATTAAGTGAAGACCAACATTGTATCAGAATCAATTACTTTCCATGATTTTTTTCAACAATTGGTATTCGTATGATTTTCAACCCTGTTAATTTACATCCTCTTGAAGACCTGGAGTTACAGTCTTAGCATACATTTTTTACCTTGAATAAAATGAGTGGTAAGTCAAATAAGTTTGAACCAATTGACACTAAATGGGCCAAAGAACATCCACAATGTGCATAGTTGCTAATCAACATAGGTTGGTTTACTTTCTTTGAGAAAATTACAAGGTATAATGTTGATATTTGTCGGTAATTTGCCAAGAAATTCACTGGTACAGTGATCAATTTTACCAGTATCAATTTTGAGGTTTCAAAAGCTTCAACTGCAGAAGCTACTGGGTTATATCTATATGGATATAAATGGTTTAAGAAGTTTACATTCAAGGTTGACATGAATCTATTCCTTCTTCCAGGCCATAAAACCCTAGATTGGAACAAGGGAATTCACAGGGACGTATTAAATGAGGAATGACGGAAGGTACTAAGCATCATTCAACAATATATAATGTGTGAGGGTCATTTTGCAGTGATATTTTGGTATCATTTACACTTTCTTATTCATGTGGTGGGGGTATCAAAGCTAAATTTACCCTTCTATATTCTCAAAAGCCTATCCAAAATGGCAATTTGGGTAAGAAATCATCCAGACCATACTTCCCATAGTATTTTCCATCATGGCCTGATTAAGATTTTGAATATCAAAGAATTGGAAAAGAAAGCATGGACCTGGACACATTTTCGATTTTGGACAGGATTTAAGGTCGAAAATACAAAAGATGTAGAGTAACAAGAAAATATGGAAACCTCGAGGAATCTAAGTTATAGTAACAAAAAGAGTATAGAAAAAATACAACAAGGGTTTGAAGATGCAGATATGAAGGTTGATTTAGATGCAAAGAAAATAGGGATGAATCCTAGAATCCCTATTTTTGTAGAAGAAATTTCATTCATGGTATGTGTGGGAAGGACAAGTGTACTAGAACCCAAATCTCCATAAATTAAGAAAAAATATTTTTCCTCTCTGAAATTATGAAGTAGTCAAATGGCGAACAAAGAGGCCTAAGAAAAAGTTTCGTTTAAATATGAAAAAACTTCTCAACCCATGGCTTCATCAATAAAATATGATTGAAATTGAATAATCTTCTAGGGAAGAGGACACTCAATCAAACAAAATCAAGGGTATGATATCTCAAGCTATTGAGAGTATTGAAGAAAACATTAAATCAATCCCTGACGTAGCAGTGAGGAAGTTTGTGGATAATGGTAAAGAGATTATATCATAATTGAGTGAAGGAATGAGTAAAAAGTGCTCAGATAAGGAAGAATACATGGAATACATGCAGGTTCAAGATCCTGAACATTTCATTGAGGGACAAGCGGCTTCATTCTTAATGATCAACTTTTTAGTGCAAATAACATGATATGGAAAGATCTTGAAGAAATAAATTCAAACTATGCAGAATTGGTTCAGGTTGCTGAAGAAGTAGTTAAGAGAAGAAATATGGCCTAGGAAACAAATGACAAATTACTCAAACAAAATGAATATTTACAGGAGAAAGTGATAGCTATAGAGAAAGAACTCAGTCAAGTTTGGAGGAGATCCCACGCATTAGATGGTATGATTATGCTCGTATAAGCTGCTTGTAAACTATGACACCATGGTAAGATAAGTCTTGATTATCTTCATGGAAAAATTTGAAGTCAGTCTGTCCTAAATTTACTATTCAACTGGAAACATGTAGTATGTGTTTAAAACTTCTTTTACCAATGTAATTAAAAGTATCTATTTTTATACTCTTTCCATCCTATAATTTTAGATCTACAAATAGTTTCTAGATATTTTTAATTATAAATATGGAAAGTTAAGATGGTAGTAGGGGTTGGTAACAAAGGGTCGAGAGAGAGGATTTTTACATGTACCAAGTCTCAAAACCTTTTAAGATCTGTAAGTATTTTGGATATTATATTGAGGATGAAAAATGAATTATTATCCACTTTTAATTATGATTAAGTGCAGATACACATCAATGTTTTTTATTGAGTTTTGTTTGTGACCTTGCAATTGATAGTGTTTCTATACTTTGTACTCATTGACAGTCTTATGTATCTGCATATCTTTTATCCAGAATGTTTTTCTTCCTAAAATTAATTTTACTGTGTATGTATAACATTTTTTTGTTTTCATATATATGATATTAAAGTTGGCTTATGTATAACTATTGTTTGTAGTTTAATATACATATTTCATCATCCTTTTATTATCTCTTACATTTACTTATCATTATTTGTTTTATATATGATTATTGGTGATTTCTCTAGTCTTTTGATTCCCTTTCTGTTATTACACACCAGAAAACAAAAGATTTAAAACCTAGAACTTGTAGCTTTAAAATCATGAGATTCCTCGGCTTTGTACCTTTGTAGTCTAGTACAAACATCTTTTGGCGCCACTTCTGGGATATGAAAAATGAAATTAAATCTTCCCTGGGTGTTTTTAAGTCTTATTTTGGAAGGTGCACAAAATCAGAGGTCTTGTAGACTACATTTTCACTTGTACTTCAACAATCATCACAATGGCTTCTAAGAGAATAGGAACTAGGGGAAACCCTTCATCTCTTACATCCATTTGTTCCGTATCCAGAGAGATTATTAATGGAAGCTAGACAAAAGCTTAATTATACATCAGAAGGTACTCATCAGTATAGATCGGTTTCTGAATCATCAAGTGAATTTATTCAGTCTTCTTCTTTTTCAAATTTACCAATGATGGAAGAAGAAAAAAGGAAAAAATGTTTATCTATATTTATCCCTGAATTTCAGAATCCTAGCCAGGTTGATAGCTTCACAAATTTTTTCAATCCTTTGTCATATGGTAATATAAAAGAAGATATTTTAAGTTCTGAACAATTTGATTACTTAAATCCTTCATCATCATTTTATACACCTCTTATTAGTGAAATTCCCGCTAGCCAAGTAAAGGTCAGGTTACCACTTTCTCAGATTTAGTTGTCAAATCCTCAATTCAATCACCCTTTTCACAAGATACTCCAAACATGTCAGCTCAACCTCATAATAGGATGGATGCCATAGTGGCTGCTAGATATTCCCCATTAGTCTTACCTCAACCTCTTAATGCTTTTCATGGTGGATATTATCATAAATATCTCCCAAGGTTCAATGGCCAAGGAGAGGTTACAGCAGAAGAGCATTGGAATGCTTACTCTAGTTATGCTGATAACCAAAATATTGAACATTGGAATGTATGGATGCGAGTATTTGTTCATAGTTTAGATGGAGATGTAAGAAAATGGTTTAGAGAATTTCCATCTAAATCCATTGATCATGGTAAATGATTTGGAGGAGGTTTTTATGAGACAATGGGGAGATACTAAGGATTATATTTATTATATTACTGGGTTTCGAGCCTTAAAAATAAAACAAGGGGAGACTATCACTTATTTTACTAAACATTTTAACAAAATGTATAGTAAAATCCCTGCAGAAATCAATCCCACTGAAACATTTGCAAAGATAACATGTGGAAATTCTTTTGATGTTGAATTCTCTCTATTTCTAAGGGAAAGAAGAGCCATTACTTTAGTAAACATGCAAGAAGCGTATTTGGAGGTAGAATCAAATTCGATGGCAGCTAATAAGTTGAGAAATAGATCAGATTATCATGGAGAAGACAAGAAAAAGAAAAAAGAAATGATACCATCTACTTCAGGGACAAAGGTAGCAAATGTAAAATGGATGATATCACTAAACTCATTAAGATTCTATTAGAAAAAATTAGTTGGATAGAAATGGAAAATAGAAATCAAAATAATCTTGTTCAGGATAATGATAATAGAAATCCCAATCAGTTTAGAAGGCCTTTCAATTGTAGGTTTTTTCCTAGATATAGGAGGAATAATGAGGATCAAAACAATTTGATACAGGATGATGAGTCTAATGAAATAGAGGAAATAGAGGAAATAGAAATTTAAGACTTAGAGCATGATATGGATCAATTGGATTATGTTTCTTCTTCTCATTTTTTAACTAGATCTAAGTATAATTATGCAAAAATGGATTATTATCATGAAACAAATAATTTTGAACAAGGGTCATATAAGCCAAATATTTGTCAATAAATACAACAGAATTCATATTCTCTCATATATAGGATAAAGGAGGCTTCACAAGGAAAGAAGAATGCAAAAAATATCCTTGCAAAACAAGGATTGTCTTTTTAGAAGAAACGGGATCAGCAAGGAAGTAGAGATAGAGTTGCAGACACAAAAGAAGTAGGAAGTACTGTTGTTGGTTTCAATCTGGAACATGAAATTATAAAGATCAATATTCATATTTCATTGAATGAACTAATCAAAAATTGGTCATATAGAGAGCCAACTCTCAAAATCCCGAATTATCCAACAAAATTTATCCCTTCATATGTGATTAATTTACAAGATGAGAATCTAACTATTATTTTTGGTCCCAAAACATTTTATCAACCAGATGATAAATATGATCATCATCCTCAAATTTACATCACTCTTATATTTCATTATTAAATGTTGCATAATCTCATGCCTAAGGCAGTCATGGAATCTTTAGGAATTTTTGTTACTAAACCCTATCATGATCTTTATGTGTTTGACTCTAGAGTAGTAAACTGTATTGGGGTCATCAAATATCTTGTTGTTAGACTTACATAGTTTCCAATGAAAAGTGTACTCATGGATTTTTTCATAGCTTATATTTCTCCTGAACTTGGTATGTTGTTGTCAAGGTCATGGGAAAAGAGGGTAGGGGGGACCCTACAAATGGATCTTTCTTATCCTACAATACCAGTATTCTGAGGTAAGTACAGAAGGATTTATAGAAAAGTATAGCTTTCATATTTGGTAAGTGACAATAAGAATCCTACAAATCATCCAAACTATTCAGTTCAAGAATATTTTGGGTCGTGTATGTTACATCTAAACGATGATACCACGGGTATTTTACAAGTTGAGAAAGATCCTATAGTTCAACCTAAAATGGATATTCATGATAATTTATGGCAAATTTGATTTGATGGTTCATCATGTAAGGAGGTATTAGGTTGATGTATTGTACTTATTTCACCTAAAGGAGAGATTATTTCTTTAATGTATAAGTTGGAATTTCAAACAAATAATAATATTGATAAATATGAAGCATTAATTCTTGTTTTAAAAGTTGCAAAAGATCTAAACATTCAGCATCTTATTGTATTTGGCGACTCCGAATTGATAGTTCAGCAGGCCAAGAATGTATATCAGGCCAAGCAAAAGTTATTAAAAGTATACTGAAATGAGATATGGGACCTAGTTGATAATTTTTTCCTAGATTTTAATATATCTTCCATCCCAAGAGATCATAACCAAACAATAGATTCATTGGCCTTAACAACAGCTTACTTTAAAGTTCCAAAAGCGTCACTGCTACAATATCCAATCGAATTAAGTTACATACATTCAATTCCAGACAATATCAAACATTGGAGAGTATTTCATGATGATCTGGAGTTTAATAAATTCCTAGAATTAACATGTGAATTTTCTACTTCTATTATTGATGAAGATGAAGATATTGAAATAGATCAGTTTCCTTCATTTTCAAAAAAAAAAATTATAATCTCAATATCTTCTAACTAAAAGGAAAATTCATTCCCAAAGGTTTAGTTCCTATAGAGAGGTTATTTTCAAAAAACGATACCTTATTAAATCCCACTATACAGTCTTCTAAGGAGAATGTTAGAAGCTGCAATATTGGTACTGAAGATGAGTCTAAGATGGTCAACATTTCTAGGCACTTTCAGATAAAGAAAGGAAAAGATATATCAGACTTTTAAAGGAATTCATAGACATATGTTAATGGTCTTACAACAATTTGAAGACATATGATACCAGGATAATTCAACACAAGATTCCATTGAAGCCCAATACTAAACCTTTCAGATAGAAGCTTAGGAGGCTTAACCCTGTTTTGTTACCAATCATTGAAAATGAGGTTAAAAAGTTATTAGATGCAAAAATTATTATTCCTCTCAGATATTCTACTTGGGTAGCAAATTTGGTTCCTGTACATAAGAAAAATGGTGAAGTAAGGCTTTGTGTAGATTTCTGAAGTTTGAATGGATCTTATCTGAAGGATAACTACCCATTACCAAATATTGATCAGATTCTACAAAAAGTGGTTGGTGCTCAAAGAATGTCAATAATTGAGGGATTTTCAGAGTACAATTAGATTGCAGTACACCCAGATGACAAAAAAAAAACACCTTTCATTACTCCTTGGGGAACATTTATGTATGACAAAATGCCTTTTGGTCTCATGAATGTTGTGGAAACTTTTCAGAGGGCTATGGATATAGCCTTTGTTGGAGAAAAAGATAAGTTTGTGGTAATATATTTGGATGATATAACAGTCTTTTCTGAATATGATGAAGCACATATTAAACATCTTAAACAAACATTTCTTAAATGCAGAAATTTTGGATTCTCATTGAATCCTAACAAATATCATTTTGCTATGAAAGAGGGAATGATTTTAGGACATTTAGTTTCAGCTAATGGAATCTAGATAGATCCTAAATGTTTCAAATCCATTTTGAAGATCAATATTCCTAGAAACAAGAAACACATGCAGTCCTTCATTGGAAATATTAATTTTTTTCATATGGTTCATTCCAAATTTTACGTAAATTATCAAGGAAATCACAATTATGTTGAGGAAATATCAATAGGTTAAGTGGACAGTTGAAGCTATATCGTCATTTGAAAAGATAAAACAAGCTCTCACTAAATCTCTAGTATTAGTAATCCCATATTTTTCAAAAGAGTTTTTCAGTTTTTCCTTTGCCTCTGAAAATAGCATAGTAGCTGTTATTTTACAAGAAAAATTAGAGGGTCTTGAACAACCCATTTATTTCTTCACTAAGACCTTGAGATATTATGAACTTAAGTATAGTACATTAGCAAAGCAGGCATATGCTTTAGTTAAATCTCTCAAGTTTTACAAAATTTATTTGTTGCATTCAAAAATTTTAGCATATGTACCTAATGCAGCAATTAAGGAAATTCTCACACGGCCTAATAGTGAAGGAAAGAGAGGGCATTAGATAGCAAAGATTATGGAATATGTTGTTGAAATTAGACCTACAAAATTGGCTAAAGGGAGGGGTTTAGTTAAACTCCTTGCATATTCAAACTGTGGAAGATCGATCAGTACAGGATGGATTACCAACATAACAAAGTAAGGAATAGATTTATGATATATATTGTTGGTCCTTCTCGGTAGAACCAGGTTTACTGTAGTGTACCAACAAAACCCCTAGCTCACTGGCCCTTTCGGCGACAGACCGCAGAACGGCCTGAAGTCTCACCCAAAGTGATCCTAGATGGGGTGGTTGAAGAATCACGTTTCCTCAACCAGGTTCTATAGCATCCTAGGTTATTTTGACTCTTATTAACCAGCGGGATCTCTCCGCGGGGCTTGTCCCTCTCTTCCTAGCTAACTCTACTATGGGACTGGATCTTATCGCATCGCAGCTTCTGGGTCGATGCACAGACTTCCTCTTCTTCTCAACTCTTAACCTGCGATATCCCACACCGCAGCTCCTCCGACAGAGCGATATCACCTTTCTACGCCGTGATATTTCCTATAGCAATACTTAATATGCTCATCAACTATCAAGGTCCAGAGGCTTCCTCCCTGGGTATAATAGCTCAGTTAATCTTCGTTAGGATGTTAAACAACTTCTCTTAAGCTTCTACAGTTTAAGACACTTAACATCAACTATGCTCACCTCGCTGAACTAAATATACAGAAGTCACTTAACACTGTAACTGTTACTGTCATGAATCAAGCACTGATAAACTCATATACATAATACTCAACACATTCAACTTGCATTTAACCTTCTATATTACTGTAAACTGAAGGATAGCATACATGCATTAATTAACTGATCAGCAACATTAATGTAACGAATAATAGATACCAAATAAGTAGAGCACAATCACATGAGACAGTCGCACAACACACGGATTTTACGTGGTTCACTTCCAGGGGGAGAAGTTATGTCTACAGGAACTGTGTTTTATATTATATCTTGAGAGAGTATACACAGATCCGCTGCAACCTCTTATGTAGTTTGAGATATTCTAGGAAACTCCATGCACACAACTGGGAGCCCTTCTCTCTTAGATCTCTTCTCTTCCTCTTATGATTTATTCTTACAATATACTCTTTTATCTCTCTCTCTCTCAATCCCTGCGGATTGTTACATTCATGCTCAAGGAGTCGCCCACTGGTTACAGTAAGATAACTACAGACTTAACAACAAAACCAGAGCTCGACTCAAAGAAGTAGCCAACTGACTTACCAACTATCTACCTGACTGTCTAAATGTCTAACCTTTCATAATACAAAATACATGCTTAAATAGGTGGCCTGAAGGTCTCACCGTGATACAACACTGTGGGCCTATCCCAACAGTAACCCAAAAACCCTAACTGTGATAGTAGGCCTATTTGTACTTTGAACTGTCGCTTACTGGTCACACTGCAGCTTTCTGCAGTCTTCCACAATTTCCAGTGCTGATCTCTGGTATGGGTGCCACTTCCTCGGTTGCTTCCCTTCTGTCCTTTGTATTTAATACCTTGGCCCGTTGCTCCTTTTCCATTTTTGAGGGTATTTGAGCCCTCCTGTCGTCACCGCTGCCTTAAGTGCAGTGGTTGAGCTCTCTCTTCTTAGCCACTTCAGGTACTGTAGTGTACCAACAAAACCCCTATCTCACTGGCCCTTTCAGCGACATACTGTAGAATGGCCTGAAGTCTCACCCGAAGTGATCCTAGATGGGGTGGTTGAAGAATCATGTTTCCTCAACTAGGTTCTGTAGCATCCTAGGTTCTTTTGACTCTAATTAACCAACGGGATCTCTCTGCGGGACCTGTCCCTCTCTTCCTAGCTGACTCTGCTATGGGACTGGCTCTTATCGCATCGCAGCTTCTGGGTCGATGCGCAAACTTCCCCTTCTTCTCAACTCTTAACCTGCGATATCCCACACCGCAGCTCCTATGACAGTGCGATATCACCTTTCTACACTGTGATATTTCCTATAGTAATACTTAATATGCTCATCAACTCTCAAGGTCCAGAGGCTTCCTCCCTGGGTATAATAGCTTAGTTAACCTTCGTTAGGATGTTAAACAACTTCTCTTAAGCTTCTACATTTTAACACACTTAACATCAACTATGCTCACCTCGTTGAACTAAATATACAGAAGTCATTTAACACTGTAACTGTTACTGTCATGAATCAAGCACTGATAAACTCATACAAAGAATAATCGACACATTCAACTTGCATTTAACCTTCTATGTTACTGTAAACTGAAGGATAGCATACATGCATTCATTAACTGATAAGGAACATTCATGTAACGAATAACAGATAGCAAATAAGTAGAGCACAATCACATGAGACAGTCGCACAACACACGGATTTTATGTGGTTCACTTTCAGGGGGGGAAGTTACGTCCATAGGAACTGTGTTTTATATTATATCTTGAGAGAGTATACACAGTTCCGCTGCAACCTCTTATGCAGCTTGAGATCTTCTGGGAAAATCCACGCACACAGCTGGGAGCCCTTCTCTCTTAGATCTCTTCTCTTCCTCTTATGCTTTCTTCTTACAATATACTATTTTCTCTCTCTCTCTCTCAATCCCTACGGATTGTTACATTCATGCTCAAGGAGCCGACCACTGGTTACAGTAAGATAACTACAGACTTAACAACAAAACCAGAGCTCGACTCAAAGAAGTAGCTAACTGACTGACCAACTATCTACCTAACTGTCTAAATGTCTAACCTTTCATAATACAAAATACATGCTTAAATAGGTGGCCCGAAGGTCTCACCATGATACAACAATGTGGGCCTATCCCAACAGTAACCCAAAAACCCTAACTGTGACAGTCGGCCTATCTATACTTTGAACTGCTACTTACTGGTCACATTGCAGCTTTCTGCAGTCTTCCATGATTTTCGGCGCTGATCTCTGGTATGGGCGCTGCTTCCTCGGTTGCTTCCCTTATGTCCTTTGTCTTTAATACCTCGGCCCATTGCTCCTTTTCCATTTATGAGGGTAGCTGAGCCCTCCTGTCATCGCCGCTGCCTTAAGTAAAGTGGTTGAGCTCTCTCTTCTCAGCCACTTCAGGTACTATTTCGTTTGACTTCCTTGTACGCTTCGCTAAAACTGTCTTTCCTCCAAAAATTGTCCATCCTCTATCAAAATTAGCAGCTTTTCCTATAGCTGCGGGGCCCTGCTCCAACAGTCCCCTAACACTTACTTGTGGCTCGCCCCTGAGCCACTAACAGCTGGCTTCTTTTGCTGTAGCTTCTCCTTGGCTTCCTGCGAAGTCCTTGCGAATCTCTCCCTGAGTCCTGCGACATCATTGTCCATAGCTTCGACACAGTCTTGTGCCGCCTCCAGCATAACTTGACTAATCAAGGGGTCTTCTGTGCTATCAATTTCACTTTTGCTTGTAGTGAACTCCTTGACCTTCTGCTCAACCGCATCGACCAACTTTGCGATTTGTTCCTGATACGGTTGAAGCAGGTTATTGAATTGTATTTCTTTTTCTCGCAACTGCTGCGCTTCCTGTTGCAAATGGTTCATCTCTGTCATCTTCTTCATCTTTGCAAGAGCTCCTAAGCTCTTTCCTTCTTCCTTCATTGCTGCTGTTGCATTCTCTATATTTTGGATGCTCTGTTGTAATTCCAGTTTATCTGGGAGCTCTTCTAGCTCCGACCATGTCTTCATTGCATCAACTAGTAATGACTCTACATCATTTATGCGACACTTAATCTACATTGAAGTGAGTCTAAAGGCCTGTGCCCTTGCTTCCTTGTCTGCCTCAAGTGTGCCTGGTGCTCGAGCCTCAAGCTCAGCAATCTGCACCTTATGGTCTTCCTCCATCTTGGCCACTGTCTCTTCCAGAACCTTTGCTCTATCTGCAATTCTTCTTACTTTCTGCGTTAGAGGCAAGGCAAACTCAATGTTACACTGGGGTAAATCCAATGCAATGTTCTGCAGGACCTGACTTAGATCTTGTTCTCTTTCTTCATATTATTTTAACTCCTCTGCCTTTGTCTGAAATCCTACGGTGAGTTCTGCATTCTGTTGTCTTAGCTGAGTGTTCTATTTATAAGTCGCAAGCTCTCTATCCCTGAGCTCTGCGACTATCTGCTGCTGGATCATCTGTAGTTGATCAACAGGGAATTGTGCTAGATTAACCTCAATAGGGTGTCTAACCTGTATCTGCACATCAATCATCGACGCAGGGAATCAGATGCCCCCTGGCGGTATCAGCACTGTATTGATGCGATCCTTTGCAAAGACTTCCTCGTAGGAAATCGATTGTGTTGAGCTTTCTCCTGCTATCGCCTTGGCTGGTAGAATCTGCATCGTGGCAGTCTTCTCAGTTAGTGCCTTCAACTCCAGAAGCTGCTTATCTATCATGCTCTGCAGCTTGTCCTGGGATGTCTGCATCGCCTGAAATGAGTCCCGCATCGCCTCCTGCAATCTTCTTGAGATGAGATCATAGTCATCCTCTTTTAGTGCGGTTTGTGTAGTTGGCTTTGAGGCTTTGAATTTTTTCCTCTTCTGTGCCGCTGGTGGCACTTCTACTGCATCTTTCCTATTTTGTGCCGCTGGTGGCACTTCTACTAGATATTTCCTCTTGGAAACCACCATATCTTTTCCTTTGTCTAGTGAATCTATGGTTGCAGTATCTATTGGTACATTTCCTGCTGTGGCATCTTCTAATGCCTTCGTCCACTCTTCATCAAAGTCTTTGATGACATCTTCTACATCCTGCGCTGTCATCCTGAACAATCCAGTAGCCCAGTTATCCGTTCTAAACCCTTTTGGCCTTAGATAGATTTTATGGCTATCCGCAATGAAATCAAGCCGATTGTGAAACATGTCAACAGTCTCTGTGTTGATCCGCGGTGTCTCCTGGATTACTCGCTTCAACAGCTTATAGTATTCATAGAATACTATCATATTGATCTTTTTCTTGGCTGGACTGTTGCTTTCCCATAATTTTGCATAGCGTGCGCCTCTGCACTCTCCGCCTCGTAGCTGTAGAAACTGGGTATGGGGCAGCTCTCTCCATCCGACGAATGCACATAATATAAGCAGCCATGAGAAATGGAAGGGGTGGTTTGGCTCGTCCTACACTTCCAAACAATCTGAAAGAAAAATATTTAACAAAAATAAACACCAATTAAATTGTTCACCTTCTGCGACTTGTACGGCAAGGTGAATTACCGATCTTGTGACTTCTTTCAGGCGAACTTTAGTTAACAGTCTGCCTGCAAGCAGACTGGCTGTAAATATGAGTGTATCATCTACTAAGGTGGTGAGGTCATAAGCCCGACCTCTTCTCTGTAGCTTATATTTGTTAACTAGAATCGCTGGTAGCTTAGTATCCTTGCTCTTTCCTGATATATGCGTCTGAGGGTCCTTACCGCTCTTGGACAGCCCAGTGATGCGGTGTATCAAATCAACATTCAGATCAACCCGGTTACCTAGCCAGAGGTAACCTCCATGTACACAGGAAAGTAGCACGTGCACCACGGCATTAACCTCTGCACCTCATCCAAAATGTGGTATTCTCAACAAATTGAGCAAGCCTGACTGCTCAAGAATTTGGACATGATTCATAGGAACAAACTCATCTACACCGATCCTCGGGTTCCTCTGAACCATAAGATACTGATCCGGCTGAAACTGAGGATATGTCTTACTGTATCCAAGGTTATAGTTTGTAAATTTGAGAACAGTGGAATATCCTAACAGTTCTCCATCTTCCTTTACACGAGGATCAAGCGGCAGTAGCAGAATAGGAAACTTAGCACAATTGGGAATGGTTACCTCTGGTGCATCCTCGACCCGCGGCACAATGTAGACTGTTGCCATATGAACTTCTTCTTCCTACTCTGGGATGGACTCCTCTACTATCTGATCTTGACTCCTCATCCTTGGCGTCTTTCTGATCTGTGGTGCACCTAATTTCACAACCCTAGGCGGCGTCGTCATAGCAGACTCGAGGCCACCACATTGGAATCGTCGCAAAAGGTCTTCTAAAGGTTCCTCCTTGGACATAAACCACCTGGTGCAATACTCTGGACTGGCAATGGCTGCGAAAATGGGAAAACCAGCACTTTGTAACTGGAGTATATCTGCACAGGGAAAACTCTACAAATTTCTCTATAACTCTCAGAAATCGCAAAAGTAACCCTTCTATTTGACTGATCTGTGTATTTATAATGAAGGCTATAATCTCTGAAGCAACGGTCGCTTAGACTGGACCCATTGGTGGCATTTATTGCATGGATAAGACAACACCCATCATCCCGATCCTCATTAAGTGCTGAAAATCCGATCAAATATCCCTTGAAACTTGTGTGCAGGCGCCGGTCTCGACCAATATTTACCAAATCTAGGACAATCATTGTACTATTTCCAAATCTAGGGCAACGTATACCTGTAGTATCTAGATTAATTACTTGTCAGAAGGTGAAGTGACTGGCCCTCTTTCCTTTTTCAAAATCGTCTACGTGGCACGGGGAACATCGCCTCGCTGCGATGCCACACCGCATCGTCCTGAACCAAAATGTTGGCGTGAGACTCCGCAATGTTCAAAAACTCCACAAACATCCTATGACTTGCGCAAAATAAACTTTCATGCTGCGACTCCTCCAACTTGGAACTTTTTTTTTTTTTTGGGTGTAGACTAGTTATGGGTGCGATGCCTCCTTTAATCTACACTTGACATCTGCACGACCTCGTTCTCTGAGTTAGGGTTTGGATGTGGAGTGGCTATCATTATAAAGCTTAAGCCTATTGCCATTAATAAAAGTAGGAACAAGTTCTCCGTTCAGTTTACTGAGCTGAACGGCACCTCCTTCTATAACTTGCTGAATCTGATATGGCCCCAACCAATGTGTCTTGAACTTCCTTGGAAACTTAACAAACTTGCTGTCATAAAGGAGCACTAGGTATCTTGTCTGAAAAATCTTGCTCTTGATGTGCCTGTCATGCCAATATTTTTCTCGTGCCTTCTTCACTTATTGATGAAATCCTGCGATGAATCCATCTTCTTCTAAGGCAAGCAACTGCGCTAGTCTTTCATTCATCGTGTTTGTATCAGCCATCTCGGTAATTTGAGCAATTATTAAACTGGGAATAATATATTCCATAGGCATAACAGCCTCTTGTCCATACACCAAGCTGAAAGGTGTGTGTCCTGTGAGTTTCTTGCATGTAATCCTATAAGCCCATAATACAGCATTAACCCTGAGGTCCCAATCATCTCTTTGGCTGTTACATATCTTAGTAAGAGCATTTTCTAGAATCTTGTTAAAAGCCTCCACTGTACCATTAGCTTGTGGGTGGTAGGGAGTGCTCTTATGGTGTTGTATCTGAAATTCCTCCGTCAAGGCTTGAATAGTGTGATTCAGAAAGTGTGTGCCTTGATCACTCATCAAAATTGCTGGACATCCAAATCTACTTATGATGTTTTCAAAAATGAACTGTGCAACTTTAGCAGCATCACAATTCCTTACTGCTTTGGCCTCTGCCCACCTGGTGGGGTATTCTGTTCCTGTGATGATGTATCTCGCACCAGTTCGTTTCCCTGGTGGGTTGATAGGACCCACGAAATCTATAGCCCACTTGTCAAATGCCCGCAGCGTAATCTGTGGTCGCAGTGGCATTTCATCTCTCCGCGAAGGTTTTCCTACCCTCTGGAAGATATCGCAACATCTGCAAAACTCCCTAGTGTCTTTATGTAAAGTAGGCCACCATAATCCTACAGCTAGAATTTTTTGAGCAATCGGCTTTCCTGCGAAATCACCTCTTGCAATACCTGAATGTGCTTCTCTGATAATGGCCTCTTTCTCGTGCGACATAACGCATCTGCGCATGACTTAATCTGGACCTAACTTGTATAAATGTCCTGCGATCAAAGTGAAATCTGCTGCTTTAACAACTAACTGTTTCTTTTGCTGCTTAGTAAAATCAACTGGTGCCCACCCTGTAGTGAGAAAGTGAACAATATCTGCGTAGTATTCATCTGCGATCTGGATAGAAAACAATTGCACATCTGGCAAATTATCCTCTAAATTACTTGGTTCTTCTCCTGAGTCTATCCGCAAGAGATGATCAAGTCTGGCATTTAATATTCCTGGTTTTACAATAATTTCAAAATCATACTCCTGAAATAGGAGTAACCATCTGCAAATCCTTCCTCCTAACATTGGCTTATTGACCAAGTACTTTAAAGCGGAATGGTCAGTGAACATCTTGAATTGGGCACCCAACAAGTAGTGCCTGAACTTCTGTAGAGCATACACCATAGCTAATCCTTCTCTTTCTGTAGTGGTGTAGTTCTTTTCTGTGGTAGATAACTTTCTGCTTGAGTACGTGATAGGGTGATCGATACCCCCTTCTCCTGGCTGTGTTAAGACAATCCCCAGTGCGATGCCAGATGCATCCACATGTACATGAAATGGCTTGTTCCAATCTGGAAATACTAAGATGGGTGCTGTGACCATCTTCTCTTTAATAGTGTCTAAACTTTACTGGCATTCCTCATTCCATAGGAATTTTACTTCTTTCTTTAACAGCTTTTCCATAGGTGTTGTGATCTTTGCATAGCCTTTGATGAATTTTCTATAATACCCTGTATGACCAAGCACTGTCCTCAATTGCTTGACTGAGTTGGGTGCTGAAAGATTTACAATGATGGCAATCTTTGCAGGATCTACCATCAAGCCTTGTCTGCAAACAATATGACCCAACAAAATACCAAATGGTGCGCAGAATATACATTTCTTCAAGCTAAGAGAAATCTGATATTGCCTACATTTCTCTAACATAAGCCTTAAATCTCCTATATGCTTTTTTATTAATCCAAATACAGTCCAATCATCAAAATAGACTTCTAAGAATTTATGGATGTATTCCTTAAAGACAGCAACTACTACTCTAGAAAAAATAGTTGGTGCATTTTTAAGACCAAAGGGCATTACCGTATACTGGAATGAGCCCCATTCTATCGCAAAGGTGGTCTTATGTCGATCCTCTGGATGGATTCTTATCTGGTGATAGCCTGAAAAGCCATCAGTGAATGAGTAGGTCTCCTGTCCTCCCACATTGTCTAAAACTTCATCAGTAAAAGGTGTCGAAAACGGTTCATGAAGCGATGCGTCGTTGAGTTTGCGCAAATCGACACAAATCCTGATTTCTCCTTTAGTTTTCTTTTCTTGCACAACCATGGGACTAACCCATTCGCTCTCTTCTACGGGGTCAATGATGCCTGCTGCTAGCATCTTATCAATCTCATCCTTAACTTTTTATTTATAACGAGGATTTAATCTGTATGGACACTGCTTAATTGGCCTAGCATCCTCTTTCAAAGGTATCCTCATGACTCCCAAATCTCCTACTATTCCCTTCATCTCTATAAACTTAGTGGGAAATAAGTCCTGATATTCATGTAACAAATCTGTGATGTGTCCTACCGTTTCATCATCCCAATAGTCTCCAATAGAGGCAAACTTTGGTTCTGTGTCTGTGCCAATATTGATCTTTTTAATCTTAATAGGCTATGTGACAGCTGGAATCTCTAGCTTTGGTCCATCAACTTCAAGAGTCCCTTCTGACTCCGGAATGTTGATACTGCGAGGATTCTCATCCTCATCACTTGGCTCTTCTACGAAGTTGTAACACTCTAGCGCATGTTCTAACTAGTTGGCCCAATCAAGCTGAGCATACACTGATAGGGTACAGTCATCAAATATCTTAGTCTCTATAATATCTAGAGCCTGAAAAATGCTTGGATACTCAGATTCAAAAGTGAAAGTGAGTACAAAGCTATCTATCATAGCTGGCCATGTAATCGTTCCTCTGTGCAACTTTGTCTCAGTGTACTAGTTCCTTGGGACTGTGTCTAAAGTGTGAATGAATAGGTGAACCCATTCATCCTCTGGAATGTCCGACCAATTCTATTCACAAATCTTAATATGTGACCTGGGGTCACTTTCTCCTGTATATTTCTGCTGAAAACGCTCCTTGTCATTAGAGAATCTGATCGCCATCAATCTCTTAAAATCATCCCATGATGCAATATTTTCTTTATGTGCATACCACCATCTTGCAGGTGTGGCTCTTAATGCAAGGTCAATAGCTGCCATCCTCTGCTCATGAGGGATTTCCTGCTCAAACTGCTATAAAAATTCATTGACATCTGCTAAGCCATCAAACAACAGAATATCCTTAACCTCTGTGCCAATCCATTGCAGTGACTTAGTCATAAATGCACATCTGCGAGCTCAGACTTCATAAAGTCTGTTCTGGCAATTCTCTAAACCAACATCCGAATCTGATGCGCATGAGCTGTCGCATCGCCAACTAATATTTCCTTCTACTGTGGGATTGATATAATCACTCTGGTTAGCAGTCATCTGATAGAAGCTCTCCATATTATGCACCTCTTCCTCTGTTCTGATAGGTTCAATGTATCGAGGACCCTGAAAATGATCCAACGGTGCGATGACTCAAATCTGTTTATCCTCAAAGGTCATTTGTCTTTTCTTCAAATCGATAACAGCCATGTTATCAATTGCCCAATCAATACCTAGTAAAGCTGGATACGGTCTGCTATCACCAATAATTTCTATGACTTCAAAATCTGCAAATCTGCGAACTCCATCAATATCAACTGGTACTTGCGGTAATCGACCCAGTGGTGATACCCTCTGCTGATTGGCTAATCGCAGATGGATAGGTGATCTGGATAGCTTTGGGCTACCCATCTATTCCCATGTCTGCTTAGTAAGAACATTTACCTTCGATCCTAAATCTAGGATTACCTCATCCATTTCAAACTCTCCAATTTGCGCTATGAGTCTCATTTCTTTTCCTGTTCTTGTATGGCCCATAATATTATGAACAGCACGCTGCGTACTGCTCACGAAAGAAGACTATTGATACTGATCTATGATGCATTGAAGCTCTCCTATGGCTTTCTCATTTCTTATGAGTTTCAAACAGCTCTGCAGGAAGGATTGTACACTTCCTGTCAACTCATCCTCTTCGTACCTTCCAGATGTGGTAGCCTGCAATATCTGCACAGGACTAACGCCACAAGGTTTCTGCTGCGGTACGGCCCTACAAGGAAATACCTGCGATCCTAGTAGTGTAGGGTTAGTAAAGAAAGTTTTAGCTTGCTGAAATGTTTCTTTGTTCTTCTGCAGGTCAAGCGGTGTAGTTTTATCAGTGGCTTTACGCACCCACTTCGGACCAGTATTCCTTTCGGCATCCTGCGATGTGCTACTAGTAGAAACACCACTGCGAGTCACAATATTGACTCTTGGTTCTGGTTCTTTCTGCTCAGCAGCAATAAGCTGAATATTCTGGTTTACTGTTGGCTTAGGATCCTTAATCTTGGCTATCAAGATAGGAAATTATTCTATAGTATGATCATAGGACTTGCAATACTTACATGTTGTAGTAGGGTTCTGACAATCCCTAGCATAATGTTCAACAGCTCCACAATTGTAACAAACAATTGGTCCACGGCCACAGCCAAAGCCTCCACCACGGCCATCATGAGCCGGTTCATGCTGTGGTCCTGTTGTTGGTCCTGGTGCCTCTGACTGGACTCTATAGAAGTCATGTTTTCTCTCTACCATGAGATCATAAGCTCTGCAATTATATTCATCATGTCCTATTGACTTACAGAAGTTACAGTATAAATTCTTAGGAGTTTGTACATCCTTCTGAAGTAAAGGGCATTCCTATGGTCTATGTCCTCTTGTTCTACAGATTTCACACCATGGCCCTTGATTCTGTACTAAGGGGTTAGGAGCCCCACTTGCTAGATACTCAACAAATACTGGACAGTTATCTTTGGTATGGCCATGTCCTTTACACTTTGTACACCATAATTCTTGTTCAACCTCTTTTCCTTTCTTAATCTCATGTAGTTGTAAAGTGAGATTGGCTAAATAATTCTGTAAGTTTGTCATACCTGCACTAGTCTCAGCTAGAGGTGAAGCCTCTAGTTTCATTGCCATCTCCAATGCATCATCCTGCGTATGGAGTTTCTGTTGCATTAGTGGAAGTCTGATATGAGGGAGTAGTGCTGCGATGAACCATTCCTTATGCTGCTCCGGCACAAAATCAAAACTAACTTGGTCTATAAGAGCTTTAAATTTCTAATCAAAATCCGATACTGACTCTGTGGGTAACTGTTTAATGTCTTTAAGTTCTATGATACATTGTGACTCAAACTTGGGTTTCTTAAATTCCTTAATCATTGCGGTCCTGACCTCTATGAGTGTTCTATTCTGTGCTGATGTATACTTCATATACCATGTTAAAGCTCTTTCTCTAAGTGTAGTGGCCAACTGGACAAGCTTAGTATTGTCATCCTAGATCTGTTTAATGGTCCATACAGCTTCACATAGGAACCAATGTTGTTCTGGGTATTTTTCCCCTGTACCCCTAAAGGTAGGTAATTTCATGTCATCCCCCATTCTGTTTCTATGTGGTGGATTCTGATTTGCTGTATTACTACCACTTGGCAGTGTAACTGTAGGTGATGTAGAGGTAGTATGTATAGTGTGTGAACTACTAGATGGAGTTCCTGCGGGATTATTCTGAGTCCCGGTCGGTTTCTGTGGGGTATAAGGGTGATAAGGGATACCCCCTACTGTTCTTTCTTTATTACTTTGACTCTGTTCTCTAGTACTGTCTGAACTGTCTTCAAAGAAGGAAGATCTGAGATCTACTTTATATCTTTTACCGCTACGTGTACATCCAATGTCTTCAAAATCACTCTCAAACTCTTGTGACATTACACTTACTTAACTTATTCATCTGAGAATATATCCATTACTTCTTTTTCATGCAATAACATCTTAAGGGACAAGTTTAAAGAATTTAGGTACTTACCGTGATATCCTTTGAAGAAGTACCTCTCTGCTTCGCTAAAACTCTTTCTTTGATCAACTGCAAACTCTGTAATGAAACCTTCCAGCAAACTCGCAAGCCAGAAGTCTACTGCCCATGAAATGGGATTATCTACGCTCTTCACAGTGTGAATCAGCTTCGGTATCCAGACAATGTTCTTTTTCTTCTTGAATACATGCTTATCATTCAACTTTGACAACCAATCGTACAACTCATTTGCATAGGTCACAAAAAATATTTCATGCAGGTCTGTGAAGATATGTTTCTGTAGCCATTCCTCTGTAATAATCCTAGGACTCTTGTTTTCTTTTTCAGCAAATTCTCTTTCCTTAGACTCAACCCACTGGTTAAGTTCTTCTTTAGTAGGATGCCAACAGAACATCAGCTCTTCAATTTGTTCAAAACAGGCAACGGAACCATTTTTTTGTCCTTCTCGACAGACCCTGGTTTACTGTGGTGTACCAACAAAACCCCTAGCTCACTGGCCCTTTCAGCGACAGACCGCAGAACGGCCTAAAGTCTCACCCGAAGTGATCCTAGATGGGGTGGTTGAAGAATCACGTTTCCTCAACTAGGTTATGTAGCATCCTAGGTTCTTTTGACTCTAATTAACCAGTGGGATCTCTCCGTGGGGCCTGTCCCTCTCTTCCTAGCTGACTCTGCTATGGGACTGGCTCTTATTGCATCGCAGCTTCTAGGTCGATGTGTAGACTTCCTCTTCTTCTCAACTCTTAACCTGCGATATCCCACACCGCAGCTCCTCCGACAGTGCGATATCGCCTTTCTACGCCGCGATATTTCCTATAGTAATACTTAATATTCTCATCAACTCTCAAGGTCCAAAGGCGTCCTCCCTGGGTATAATAGCTCAGTTAACCTTCATTAGGATGTTAAACAACTTCTCTTAAGCTTCTACAGTTTAACACACTTAACATCAACTATGCTCACCTCGCTGAACTAAATATACAGAAGTCACTTAACACTGTAACTGTTACTGTCATGAATCAAGCACTGATAAACTCATATACAGAATACTCGACACATTCAACTTGCATTTAACCTTCTATGTTACTGTAAACTGAAGGATAGCATACATGCATTCATTAACTGATAAGCAACATTCATGTAACGAATAATTGATAGCAAATAAGTAGAGCACAATCACATGAGACAGTCGCACAACACACGGATTTTACGTGGTTCACTTCCAGGGGGGGAAGTTACGTCCACAGGAACTATGTTTTATATTATATCTTGAGAGAGTATACACAGTTCTGTTGCAACCTCTTATGTATCTTGAGATCTTCTGGGAAACTCCACGCACATAGCTGGGAGCCCTTCTCTCTTAGATCTCTTCTCTTCTTCTTATGCTTTCTTCTTACAATATACTCCTTTCTCTCTCTCTCTCTAAATCCCTGCGGATTGTTACGTTCATGCTCAAGGAGCCGGCCACTGGTTACAGTAAGATAACTATAGACTTAACAACAAAACCAGAGCTCGACTCAAAGAAGTAGCTAACTGACCAGCTAACTGACTGACCAACTATCTACCTAACTGTCTAAATGTCTAACCTTTCATAATACAAAATACATGCTTAAATAGGTGGCCCGAAGGTCTCACCATCATACAACACTGTGGGCTTATCCCAACAGTAACCCAAAAACCCTAACTGTGACAGTCGGCCTATCTGTACTTTGAACTACCGCTTACTAGTCACACTACAGCTTTCTGCAGTCTTCCACGATTTCTGGCGCTGATCTCTGGTATGGGCGCCACTTCCTTGGTTGCTTCCCTTCTATCCTTTGTCTTTAATACCTCGTCCCGTTGCTCCTTTTCCATTTATGAGGGTAGCTGAGCCCTCCTGTCGTCGTCGCTGCCTTAAGTGCAGTGGTTGAGCTCTCTCTTCTCAGCCGCTTCAGGTACTGTTTCCTTTGACTTCCTTGTACGCTTCACTGAAACTGTATTTCCTCCAAAAATTGTCCATCCTCTACCAAAATTAGCAGCTTTTCCTGTAGCTGCGGGGCCCTGCTCCAACAGATATGTTCATTCTTTATGGTATGGTAACATAGTTTATTTTCTATTATACTTACAATGTCCTACTGATTTGACTAAAAGTTAATATAGATCATTAAAACTCAAGGATATCAAGTATGTTTTAATTGATAAAATATTGTATTGGAAATACCCTGGAGGCATGCTACTAAAATGTTTGGATAGGTCTAAGTTTCATTCACTTACTACAAAATTGCACAGAGTTGTTGGACACAATGGCCACACTGATAGGGGGATGAATCAGTGTGTGAGAAATTATAGAATTTTTACCTTCTTTTAATAAATCAGAGTATATCATTCATTATGTCATCAATTACATAATCAAATGCATCAGCTAAATCAACCATACAATCATCACGTCAAAAGAGACGCAAGAATATTTGTAAGTTTATCTTTATTTATGGTATTGGAAGACTACAATCTTCTCGATTACAATCAGTTCCAACTGATGAAAAGAGCACCAACTCTTGTCACAGTATCCAACCTAGTTTCCATAGCTCCAACTAAGAAGGATTTGAGGAATCCAATCCTCAAGTGCAAGACTTATCTTGCATCAATCACATCTCATGTGCCTCTGCACTTTGATCTATGTTGGAAACCTCTGCTCATCACTCATTGCAATCAATCATTGTTGTTCAATCCAATTTTTCTCATCATTCTTCATTGTTGCAACCCTGATCAATATCTTCTTGGTCAATCTCTGCTTCATCATTATTTTCAATCTCTTGTATATATGATCGTAAGAGGTCATTAAACTCTACCAACTTTCTGCTACATCAAAAATTCAAACTGTGCATCAAAATTTTTCATCAACATTGTTTGTCTTCATCAAGGTATCAAGATCATCAATAAGGTCACTGTATGTGTCATCAAGCAATCATCATCAAGGTAGTAGCATGCATATTCATCATAGGGTTTACATCATCATGTGTAAGGAATCATCGTAAATGTATCTACATTACTCACTGAACATTTACCACAGTATACATATCCATTGTATACATCATTATATACATATGTCATCATATAACGTTATCATGAGGTGTATGGAGTTTCATATAATGTATCACAGTCATCATATAATTTTACCTCATCACAATCATCATCATCTTATAGTAGCTAGGTTTTGCATCATTGTAAGTATGGAATCATCATATCTTCATCACAATAGACCATCAACATATCATCACCATAGGTCTTACCTTTATCTATGTATTCATGGTTCACTTGGATGAGTATGACACCTTTTGTATATGACTTCAATCTAGAAGATTTTTCAAGAAGAGTTTCACATACATCATCATTCCTTAGTTAATGTTTGTTGGTGGAAGAAGTGCATCAATGAGACATTACTCAAACATTGTCAAACACCCAATGTCTAAACATGTCATCAAGTTCAAGAGACTGCATGTAGGTGTCTAAATAATTTATAGGCTCATAATCCTTCAAACATCATTGTCAACATCATCATGTTATAATTATAGGGCATGCATCATAGCATGCTTCATCATCTTTGACTGTAGTGTCATAATGAAGTCAACCTTCCTTCAAACTTGTGAATCCAACGTTGTTTACATACCTTCATAGTCATCATCAACATCATTCATAACATACTGGAATCATCATGGTGTGAATCATTACCTTGCCTTAGCAGTGCATGTGTATTGTGGAAAACTTCAATCAAAATCCAATAATTGACTGACCTTTTGCAACATCAACCAAAGCACTAAAATGTAGGTTGTGTGAAAAAAGTCCGCAATTTTTGGATTGTGGTAAAAGTCTGTAATTTTCAGACTGTGGTAAAATTCTGCACTTTTAGGATTGTGGTAAAAATATGTTGCTTCAAATTCGTATCTTCTTAAGCACTACTGCAAAAATTCCACCCTCCAACACTTGCAAATTTATCAACAATCTCCCCCTTTGTCATTGATACAACAACTCATGTTATCCATGTGAGTGTACTCCCCTTTTGTCTTCGGCTTCCCCCTTTGGCATCAATGGCAAAGGGTGTCCACATATCTGCATCTAAAATCATTGATCACTGCTCACTACTCCCCCTTTCAATCTGCACAATCCTAGGACTTGTTTATATACCTAGATTATTCATTCTTTCTTCTTTGAGTTCATCCTCCAGCCTCATGAACTCAAGGTGTGCTAAGGTATTTGAGATACCTTACACTTGGATTTCCATTTGGAATCCATCCTCCCTGCTCTGATCAATCTCTCCTATCTGTATCTGCCCAGTATTCTTCATCAATACTTGCTTCTTGGCATTTTCCCTTTCAGCATTTTCTCCTTCATTTGTATTGTCTTTCCTTATTGAGTTGTATGAGAATATTCTCATGGGTTGTCTCTGTGTACTGCCACAATCTTGATCTTTGTGCCCAATTCCCCTACAACTATAACACCTCATCGTATGACAATATGTAGCAAAGTGACCAACATGATTGCACATAAAATATATGACTAATGGTTGGAACTTCCAATGCTTCTTTGATCAACTTCATGCATCCATGTCTGAGAGTGTCCCTAATGGTAGGCCTTTATATTCTTATCTTTAAATATTCCTACACTAGTCTTCTTTCAAGGTTGACTGGTTCTTCTTGTTGATGTGTATGAAAGACTCCTCCTTGGTTGACTTCTTTGACTTGCACACTCTTGGGATTTGTGACCAAACCCACTGCATGTGTAGCATCTCAATGTGTGACAGGTGGCAGCAATATGTCCATCTTGGTTACATATCCAGCATCTAACTTTTTCCAAAAGGATTCCAACACCTCTTCTTCTGTAGAGTCTACAATCCATGGCCTTATAACCAAAGTTAGAACAAAAATAACAATAACCATTAAATCCACTTTCATACCTGGGAATTTGGTTCCATATTGGAGTTGTTTCTTTTCTGAGCTTGTTTTGAGGAATATACCTGACTCATTTTTTCATTATTGAACTTCTAGGGTCTTTGTTTTCATGTGCAGGTGCATGGGAAGCAGATTTGGACATTGATGGACCTGCTTCTGGATTCTTGGGAGACCAAGTGCTATATTCAAATGTTTCTTTCTCATTCTTGTAACCAATACCAATCTTATCAAATGGATATCTTTGGAAATCCAATATCTTATCTAGGAAAAATGAATTTTCCTTGAACTTGAAAAATGCATCATCATTTTCACCTTTCTTCCTGATACCAACTACCTCCATTTCCATCCTTTGGATTGTCTGCTCCTTTTCTTCCATTTGATTATTCAATATTTCTTCTATCCTTTTGGATTCCTCCAGCTAAGTGTTCAAATCATGATTGACCTCTCTCGTTTCTTCAAGATCTTCTGAGTCTTCACTAGGATCTTATTGTTCTTCCTTTTGACTGATCAATTCAGTCTTTATTCATTCCAATTCATCATCCTTGTCTTTCAACTGATCCTGTAACTCTTTGTCCTTGTATTTGAGCTTCACAAGAAACACTTTCATTATCATGGTCTTCTATTGATATTCATTCAAACAATCCAAGATTTTCTTTTTTAAATCTTTGAATTCACTATGGTTCATATTTACTCTGTTCATGACCCAATCTGCTCTATGATTAATACTTATCAAAATGATATGTATCTCATGTGCATCCTTTGATATCCCTTCATCATCTTCTGCAAGAACCTTCTCAATTTCATCACACAATTTATCCTTACAATCAAAATAATCCATACCTTTTCTGGAGTCCTCTTCTTTCTTTGCTTCTTCTTAATTGACTTATTTCAGTGGCTTGTCTTCTCATTCTTGATCTATCTTTTTGGGTTTTGGTATTGCCTTCTGATACTCGCTTTCCAATTTGAACCATAGGTATTTGGTTGAAGAGTACTCCCCAACACTCTCTTTCACTTAGTTGAGAAGTCTATCCATGAGGAACCTCAAGGCTATAGCATTGTCCTTCTTTGCTTCCTTCTGTGAAGCTGATTTTCCCTTCTTGTTTGATGGAGCGGGTGGATTGATCACAATCTCCCAAATGCCAAAATTCTTCAACTATTCCTTCATCTTTCTCCTACAAATGAAATAATATTTCACATCAACTACAGGTACGTCATTACTTGATGACTCTTCTTTTTCTTCCATTGTGTGTCCATGTATCTCCTTTAATCTTGCAAGTCTTCTGATGAAGGTATGCTCTGATACCAGTTGTTGGACACAATGGCCACACTGAGAGGGGGGGGATGAATCAATGAGTGATCAACTATAAAAATTTTACCTTATTTTAATCAATCAGAGTATATCAATAATTATGTCATCAATTACATAATCAAATGCATCATCTATGTGTCGGTTATTTCTGGCCCATAATCTTTAAGGATTGTGTGGAAGGCGTGAAGCACTATCATCCGTGTCAGCTTTACACCAAAAAAGTGCGGTCACATCCCGCTTCGTTATTTCCCATTGTCTCAGTGGGCCCCTTCATGAAGTGGGGGATTGATTATGTGACGTGTAACCCAGCCTTGGATGGAGGGTACAAATATATCATTGTCATTGTGGACTATTTTACGAAATGGGCAGAGGCAATGCCCATCTTCAAAGCCGATAGGGAAACTGCAGCTTTCTTCATGTTCAATCAGCTTATAGCACGGTTTGGTATACCCAAGGTGATTGTCACTGACCATGGCAGTCATTTTCAAAATAGCATGATGACAGAACTGACCACTATGCTTGGATTCAGAGAAGAACATTCATCTTAGTACTATCCTCAAGCAAATGGTCAGCTTGAGGCTGTTAATAAAACTTTGAAGACTATCCTCAAACATACTATTAATGCAACCCGTTTTAACTGGCATATCATGCTATATCCCGCACTTTGGGCATACCGAACTAATGTAAAAACTACTATGGGTTTCTCCCCCTTCCAACTCGTTCATGGAGTGGAAGTCGTTACCCCGGTTGAATGTGAAATCCCGTCTTTGAAAATAGCTATTCATGTGTTACCTGATACGACAGAGCTTGAAGAATGTCTAATACACTTAGAACATCTTGATGAGCAGTGTAGAGATGCGCTGACAGCAAATCAAGCTCACAAAAATAGGGTCAAAATCCATTATGATAAGTCGGTCAAGCCTCGGATTTTCTCTAAAGGTAAAAACATGCTTTGTTCTGAGACCAAGAAAAAGAACCCTTGGGGGCAGGAAAATTCAAGGCCATGTGGTTGGGGCCTTATGTCGTGTCGAAGGTCTTAAAGAAGCGTGCATATGAGTTAATTGATTTTGATGGGAATAAGCTGCCTGAGCCTAGAAATGGGCTCTACCTGAAAAAGTACTATGCTTAGGCTTAGCGCTTTTTCTTGTATTTTATTGTATGTATTTTTATGTACACTAGTTCATCGGTTTATGATTTTTATACCATCTGCTGGTTATTTCAGATGTCTTCCGAGAGGTCCGTAGGTTTCGCTGATGGCGCCAGTCACCACACTTGTAATCTAGCTTCATCGGCATGGGTCATTTATTCTCCCTCGGGACAGTTAGTTGCCTCAGGAGGCGCTTGCTTAGGTCTTGCTTCTAATAATGTCACTAAGTATAGGGATGTAATTGAGCTTCTATGGGATACTTTTTCACGTGGTATCACTCAGCTAGAAGTCCAACTGGACTCTCAACTGGTGGTTTCCCAGCTTAATCGAGCTTATCAGGTGCGGAACCCTATTATATTGCGTCAGTTTATGCAAGTTAGGTTATTGGAAAGAAATTTTGAATTCATTACATTCAATCATATTCCAAGAAATCAGAATTCATTAACTGATGCATACACTAATTACATCTTGGATTGGCATTTAACACATTTTTAATAAAAATATACAGCATACACATAAGAAACATTTGTAAATAACCAACAAAATATATATATGTGTGTGTGTGTGTGTGTGTGTGTGTGTGAATATCTGTCTATAGATAGGTCGAGTCTCTGATCCTTAGATCCAGTCATAACTGTATAATATACAAAAAATATACAAAATATGGATCATAGTCCATCAAATGCCCTAGATCTAAGCAGGACCACTCTGGTCCCCTCGGTCTCCCTGTACTCCGGCTTCTTCAACCTCAACAGCATCTATGTATACTAAAACTGCTCTGCCTACCCACCTCAAAAGGCGTATCCAGACAGGTGGAACTCCAACCAAAAACTCCTGCATGATGGCTGGGATGTGCTCTATCTACAAGGTGGGTACTCTTTGGGTAAGCCTAGCCAGCTTCCCCTCCAGAACCCTAATCAACCCCTGGTCTTCGCATAAGACAGGACACACATACATGCGTGGATGCCCTTCAGGGAGGACTGGTCCAATATCTACATTTTGACATGTTTATAGGATTAGAACTCTTATGCATATGTATATATCTATATATTTAAAATTCATAAAAAAATTTAAAAACTTGAAAATAAAAATTACCTAGCTCTCCCCATGCTCCTCATGGAGGGAGGACAAGGTCTGGATCACCACGAAAATCCATCCCAGCATATGGAAACTGCTCCAGTGCTGGAAACTGCTGCTCCCACCAAAAGTAGAAGTCATCATCATATACACTCTGCACTAAGCCACCTCCTCCCTAGCAGAGGAATATATCTCCCCATCTACTCAGCCTAGGCTGACGAAGAGAACGAACTGGTAGGGGTACTGCAGGGCTCAATCCCAGCACTCTCTCAAAGAAGAAGGCAACTAGTATGCTAGAATATCCAAATTTCTTCCTCCTTCCTCTCTTGCAGTCAGAGAGTTGTTTTCTCAAAATCAGGATAATTCCCTAGCACCAATCATATAGGGACCCTTGCATGCAATCCACTGCCCACCTCATCTGGTTCCATGTAGTGAGATGAAGAGAAGATGATCCCGTAACTCTCACTATGGTACTTGTCAATACTTGTAGAGGAATATCACGTATGTGTACAATAGGGATGCAACTCCCTCTCTTTTGGGTACCTGGTGCGCAGTATATATCAATGTAGTTTTGGACACTCAGAGAGTCACCACCTCTGCCGGTGCCCTCCAAATTGGCTGGAGCTCCTCATCATGACAGACCGGCAATGAAATATATATCCTCTAAAGTAATCTCCAAGGATTCACCTTGAAGTTCAAACATGCATAAATCATGATCCCAGTAGTTTATCATGAACTCTAGCAGGCATACATTGGCTCGCATAGGTGATGTGCAAAAGAATTTCAACAACCCACTTGAGTGCAAAACATTTATAGTGGGGGAACTTTGGAGTGTTTCTTGGTCCATATCCTCATGCTCATGCTCCCCCCACTCAAGCACCATCTTCAAACCTAGTAAAACAAACATTGCAAACCTCTAGTTTCATGAAAAAATTCAAAATTTTGACCCAAACCACTACTTTATCCCCTCACACAGCATACGCGACTGTCTAGTTAGGCATGTCGCGTACTGTACATGACTTTCCTTCAGGGAAATCCACATACAGAACGCGTGTACGCGAGTTTCAATATAGAGAACCCACGTACACAGCGTTCCTTGCTTAAGGGCGCTGAAAAATATAAAATTTGGACTCAATTTTGAAATTTGCTAGGATCAAATTGAAGAGCTTGGGGTGTAGTCTTACCTGACACTTGTGGAATTGGATTTGGTCCACCAGATTGTCCACACTAATCAACTAAAGTTAGAGGTGAAAACTTGTCTTTTATGGCTAAAATTCAAAATGGTGAGTTTTATTTATGTTTTTGAACTATTTATAAAAATAAAATTTCTCAAGTGGGTTTTTCCCTATAGTTCATAATTCACTAAACTAATACCATATCTCTTTTTTCCTTGTAACAGGTTTATCATTGTTTTAAGGTGTTTTTTCTCATATAGGGTGGTTTTTTGTTGTTTCACATGCATTTTGCATCTATACTTACTCCATCTTAAACTTAGCAATCAACATTTTAACCACGGACTATGGTATTTTAAACCATTAGCTCCTTGTCTTTACCATTGTTCTTCCGTGGATAGGGCCTTCCTCTCATGAGTATCCTCATTTAGAACCAATGAGGATACTCATTGGTACTTTTCAATACTTGTAGAGGAATATCACGTATGTGTACAATATGGATGCAACTCCCTCTCTTTTGGGTACCTGGTGCGCAGTATATATCAATGTAGTTTTGGACACTCAGAGGGTCACCACCTCTGCTGGTGCCCTCCAAATTGGCTGGAGCTCCTCATCATGATAGACCGGCAATGAAATATATATCCTCTGAAGTAATCTCCAAGGATTCACCTTGAAGGTCGAACATGCATAAATCATGATCCCAGTAGTTTATCATGAACTCTAGCAGGCACACATTGGCTCGCATAGGTGATGTGCAAAAGAATTTCAACAACCCACTTGAGCGCAAAACATTTATGGTGGGGGAAATTTGGAGTTCTTCTTGGTCCATATCCTCATGGTCACGCTCCCCCCACTCAAGCACCATCTTCAAACCTAGTAAAACAAACATTGCAAACCTTTAGTTTCATGAAAAAATTCAAAATTTTGACCCAAACCACTACTTTATCCCCTCACACAGCGTACGCGACTGTCTAGTTAGGCATGTCACGTACTGTACATGACTGTCCTTTAGGGAAATACACGTACAGAACGCGTGTACGCAAGTTTCAATATAGAGAACCCACGTACACAGCGTTCCTTGCTTAAGGGCGCTTAAAAATATAAAATTTGGACTCAATTTTGAAATTTGCTAGGATCAAATTGAAGAGCTTGGGGTGTAGTCTTACCTGACACTTGCGGAATTGGATTTGGTCCACCGGATTGTCCACACTAATCAACTGAAGGTAGAGGTGAAAACTTGTCTTTTATGGATAAAATTCAAAATGGTGAGTTTTATTTATGTTTTTGAACTATTTATAAAAATAAAATTTCTCAAGTGGGTTTTTTCCTATAGTTCATAATTCACTAAACTAATACCATATCTATTTTTTCCTTGTAACAGGTTTATCATTGTTTTAAGGTTTTTTTGTTCATATAGGGTGGTTTTTTGTTGTTTCACATGCATTTTACATCTATACTTACTCCATCTTAAACTTAGCAATCAACATTTTAACCACGGACTATGGTATTTTAAACCATTAGCTCCTTGTCTTTACCATTGTTCTTCCGTGGATAGGGCCTTCCTCTCATGAGTATCTTCATTTAGAACCAATGTTGTCTTTCGATACTCATGCTACAGTTGCCTTAGGTACAGGGGAATCCTCATAGCTAATTTTCACGCCAAATGGAGCCTCATTTTGGTCTCTTTTTACAAGCTATCCCTTTATAGGACTCCCCGCCTTTATGGAGTTTCTTTAGGCCCAGGTCTGAATCCTCAAAATAGACTTGACTACCAAGTTAACTTGTCCGTTCAAGCTCATTAATAATATGTGAATGGGCATCCGCATTGGTGGTAGGTTATCTCTTTCTTGGACCATGCAGAATAATACAAGAAAGGATCACTCTCTTTTCTACAGAATTGAGAAGAGTATTCTCAGGCATAGGTTTATCACTTTTCCGGACCTAAGGGACTAAATTTACAGAAAAGGAACACTCGGTATGAGCTTAGTTTTCTCTTTTTCATGCTCTGGACCTAAAATATGAAAAACATTCGGAGTGTACTTTATGTCTTTGTCATGCTCGTTAAACACTAAAGAACAAGGCATCGAGTTTATTGTTGTAAGCCCCATTTCTCGTACTCAAATGGATCTTTCCAAGTGATCTTGCTTTCCTTCACACTCGTAAAACTCAAGCTGTATGCTGCTCTCGAAGGAGCATTGGGTAGGTGGTAATTTAACCTTTTTCGGACCTCCCTGACTAAGTACAAAAAAGGTTCAACTTTTCTTCTACAGAAGTTAAGAGAGTTCTTATGTGGTATGTTTTATACTTTTTCGGCCTCAGGAGACTAAATTGGACGAAAAAAGACCCCCCTTGATTCTTCTTTGGAGTTTTCAGACTCTCTAAATGTGAAAACACCAACTGAGCATGTACTAGTTCGGGCTCATTAAATCCATGAACCGGTGACACTATCAAGCATTATTCTCTCTTCTCTTCAAGCTTGTTAAAAAATGAAGAGAGATTCGAGTTGACTTTCCTGGACTCGTTAAAATTTAACAGGGAAGGTAAGGAAGAAGTTTTCTCTTGGTTTTTGGTTAGTGGCAGCATGTCATCCTTGAACATAGCACTCTCTATTTTTTCCGATACCCATGTCTCAATGTTCACTTTCAGTTCAGCTATTACTTCGAGTTTATTACTCCTCCTCTTATTAGTTCTACCTGGGGAATCTGATCATGTCTCCTACATGACAGATAAGTCTGGTTGTTCTATCTATAAAGTTAAAATCTGCCTTGGGTCATCTCTGTGTCATGCTCACTGTTCAAGGACTTAACTCAATGTCTGATCTATATACTGATCCCATCATTGTCGTATCCATTATCACTTGTCTCTCCCTTCCTTTACCCAGTTCCTAGTCACTCTTATGATCTGTTGGAGGATCTATTGCCTTCCTTATCACAGAATGGTTTCACATCAGTACTTCCTAATGACGAAGACCTGGAGTTTTGACGATCGTACCTCAGGATTCATTTTCATTACTGGTGAATTCCTTTGCTTCTATTGTCGATTATCACCTATTGATTGACAATCTGTTGAATCCACTCCATGTTCGACTTCAACCTGCATTTATTCACATGGCTTGGATCGTACTGGTTCTTTGGGATTGTTTATGAAGACCTTAGTTCTCTATCTATGGACTAAGTTGCGCAAGATTATGTTCTATCCATTTACACAGCTTCTAGATCTTTGAAGACTCATCATTATTGTATATTGTGGCTTCGATCCACCTTTGTAATATATGTGGTCTTATACCCGTACTATATGATGTAATCAAACATTGTAAAGGAGCTAGTGTTCCAGTATATTGAACATAGCATCCTTAGATATGACTTTGTATATGACATTATTATGTATTTGTTTCAGGTACTACCTCTGCTCCATTGGATTTCTGAGTTCTCCAAGGATAATTATTATAATGTATTTTGGCCATCGCTTCCCTCTGACCTCACACATTAGGGGGCATCTGTTATCAACCCAAATGGCACTTCTCCATCCGAGCGCCGACACTTTATATGTTGGCACACAAAAGGACACTTATGGATTGAAGGTTGCCTAAACACTATAGATGGGCATGACATGAGATGCATTCACTATCCAACCAGCTTGCCATTTTACCTTTTTATATGTTGATTGTTGTACGCAACTGTCTCCATGGCAACTTGCATACATACGCGACTATCTCCACAGCATCCCGCGTACTGTACGCCAGTATCTTCATTGCAACCCGCATACAGATCTGTACGCGGGTTTCCCTTATAGAAACTCGCGTGTCATACACAGGTTTCCAATATCAATACTCGTGTACACCTCCATTCGACATTAAAAATAATAAAACACGATTAATGGAGATTTGTTGAGCCCTAATCATTAACTATCTCAATTGTCTCAACCTCCTCAACCTTCGAAACTGCTCTATTTCCTAAAGTATAAATAGAGGCCTTGGGGAGGGCATTAATCAATCAATATTGGAGAGCAAAGTTATGCTGGTGGTATATCTTCAGAAGTCTTTGGAGCAGTAGAAATCAAAATCCTTTGGTTGCAGAGGAGTCCTTGTTTCAGGCATTGGGTTGTACACTTATCTCATTCACTATTGTTAATAAAGAGAATTCTTCTTCCAACCTTGTGTTGAGTCTCTTTCATGTATCATTGTTTGATGAATATTTTTCATTAAGAACTCTATATATTGTTCATCTAACTTGTCATGTATACATGTATAAGATTGTACTTGGAGAATTGTCTATTTGCAGGTGAAGGAGATGCATCCCTAAAAGCTTTGGAGAGGAGCAGAGTGGGAGAATACAAAGCTTGGATCATTCCTCGTTAATCGGGTGAGTCCATCATATCTTCCTATTTCCTTTTTGTACTTTAAAGCTGATTGTCTGCAAGTTTTAGAAGTAAGTTGGTAACCCCAGACCCTAGGTTACAAGGGTTTTTATTCCTAAACAACAGTATGTTTCATCAAGCAATCATCATCAAGGTATTAGCATGCATACTCATCATAGGGTTTGCATCATCATGTATGAGGCATCATCATAAATGGATCTACATTACTCACTGGACAATTACCACAATATACATATCCATTGTATACATCATTGTATACATACTTCATCATATGACATCCTCATGAGGTGTATGGAGTGTCATATAAGGTATCACAGTCATCATATAATTTTACCTCATCACAATCATCATCATCTTATAGTAGCTAGGGTATGCATCATAGTAAGTAGGGCATCATCATTACTTCATCACAATAGAACATCAGTATATCATCACCATAGAAATTACCTTTATCTATATATTCATGGTTCACTTGGATGAATATGACACCTTCTGTAGATGACTTCAATATAGAAGAGTTTGCAAGAAGAGTTTCACATACATCATCATACCTTAGCCAATGTCTGTTGGTGGACAAAGTGCATCAATGAGACATTACTCAAACGCTGTCAAACACCCAAGGTCTGAACATGTCATCAAGTTCAAGAGACTAGATGTAGGTTTCCAAAAAAGTTACATGCTCATCATCCTTCAAACATCATTGTCAACATTATCATGTCGTCATTATAAGGAATGCATCATAGTATACGTCATCATCTTTTATTGTAGTGTTATAATAAAGTCAACCTTCCTTCAAACTTGTGAATATAGGGTTGTTTGCATACCTTCATAGTCATCATCAACATCATTCATAAGGTACAAGTATCATCATGGTGTGCATAATTACCTTTCCTTAGCAGTGCATGTGTACTGTGGAAAACTTCAATCAAAATCCAAGAATGTACTGACCTTTTGCAACATCAACCAAAGAACTAAAATTCGAGCTGTCGAAAAAAAGGCTGCAATTTTTGGAGTGTGATAAAAGCATGTAATTTTCGGACTCTGGTAAAAGTATGCACTTTTAGGATTGTGGTAAAAGTTTGATGCTTCAAATTCATATCTCCTTAACCACTGCTACAAAAATTTGGGCCTCCAACACTTGCAAACAAATTCAGGTCCGTGATACCACCCAAACACTGAAGAAATAACCCCAAACAAAATATTTTACTATGGAAGAAATTCAGGTGTCTTGCCCACCTTAGTCTGTTGCTACCACCGAAAAACTTCAGAACTAATGCCTCAATTGGCCTTAGTTCAGCGAGCTTCTACTCCTTCACGTTGCTGGATTAATTTGACCCCAAGCAAGTCAAAAGGAATGTTGAATGAAGGGAAACCATAGACTGATGTTGCCTCTGAAATTTTACAGTTGGCTGCTCCTGCAATTCCTCTTACCTGAATTTTACCTCAGTCCACATTACATTCAGCGAGCTCATATCTTCTCCTCGAGTCTACTCCTCTTACCAGTTGTTGCCACCAAAATTTCCATAGTGAATTGTGGTGACCCTCTGTGGAAGAAATCAGACTGTATTTTAATGCTTTAAGACTATGCAAAAAATAAAACCTTCATTGTGTATACTCCCAAAAAAATAATAGGAAGAGATCTCCAAAAATAAGAAAAAGGTCTTGAGAAAATTCGAGCCTGTTTTTTTTCACCTCTGCTGCTACCCGAATTTTCACAGTCCACACTCCTTCAATCTCATCCATCAAGTTTACCTTTGTTGGATTAATTTTGGATTTGAAATGTCTTGAATTTATATAATCTTTAATGTTTGTCCACATCCATAAAATAAGGCAGACATGTCAACAAGGTAAGGTGTTTTATTATTTTAAAATTTCTAATTTGAATTTGAAGTGGTTATTTTATTTGACTTTGAATTTTTCATACCATCCTTCAAAGGTCAACACAAACCCTTAATACCACAATCAATGGTGTCATTAAGCCATTAGGGTTTCATCAAGGAACCAAAGACAAAGGACCATATGAAAGAAGGTCATATTCCCACCTCCAAGGACTCCATGACCTCATCAAGGGTATCAAGGTCATCATTAAGTGCAAGTAAGTGTGTCCACCACATTCTCAACTCCAAATCACCCCATAACATGCAAGCAAGTGTCCAAGTGTCATCACATGTGTGTGGGTGCCTTCATCATGCCATCTAACCATATCAAGTGCAAGCAATGGGATTCATGACCTTCGCAAGGGAATCAAGGTCTTCATCAGGGGTTTCAAGTATTCATGGGATTCTTCATCATACCAATGGCATGTTCATGGGTTCCATAGCATGACAAATACCATACAAGGTCATCATCATCATACAAGAGCTCCATGACCCCAACAAGGGTTGCAAAATTATCAAACGACTAAGTGTGGGTCCAAGGACTTCTTCAGGGATTCTTCATTAAGCAAGAGGCTTCATAGGCTTCTTCAACCATTTTAACCACTCGAGGGGACCTCTAAGGGTCAAGATCCATCATGACATCAGCTGTGGGGTTTCCAAACCTTCTATTGGAGTATCATGACACCACAGAATGGGTCATTAATGCTTCTCCAACCCATCTAGGACTTCTGGATTACCTCCAAGAGCTTCAGCGCCATCTCTTGGGTATTTATCATCATCACCAAGGTATTCAGCATCGTCAACAAGGTGGTGGATCCAATATCCAACCTTGTGGGTGTAGGGACCTTGTCAACTGGGTACAAGGTGCTTCAAATCACAAACCAACTCTGTAAGGGATCCAAGGCACTGCAAGAGGGACTTGGTGGCATCAATGACAACCTTTGGGGCCACTGCAATTCCATGTTGGCATCAATGACAATTTCGTCAATAGTAGGTGTGTGTGGAGGTCACGGATATTAGAAAGAAATAACATTTAATATTTTAAGTTTGGGATACTATTGGACCACCCTCTTTAAAGATGTGTATTTTCAGGTAAAATCCTGCATTGAATGTCAAAAGTATTTAGGGAAACACAAGTTACAATCTCTACCTTTAAAACCCATCACAAGTAATGCTCCATTTCAAAAGTGTGGTTTAGATTTTATAGGTGAGATTCATCCCCCTTCAAGTGGCCAACATAAATGGATTTTAAAAGCCACTGACGTTTTTACTAAGTGGGTGGAATCAATTCCCACAAGAAGAGCAAAAATTAAAGTCATCATCAATTTTCTTCAGGAAAATATCTTAAGCATATTTGGATGCCCTAGGGAATTGGTGATTGATAATGCTCTAGCATTTAAGTCTAAAACCATGGTCAGTTTCTATGAAAGGAATGGAATCATACTCAAAAACTCTACACCCTTTTATCCTCAAGGAAATCAATTAGCAAAGTCCGCAAATAAGAATATTGTTAACAATATAAAAAGATGTTATCTCAAAAAAAAAGAGCTTGGGATACTATGTTGAAGTATACTCTTTGGAAAGATCGATTGACTACCAAAAAAGCCATTGGAACTTCCCCTTTACAGCTTGTTTATGGTGTTGATGTAGTATTTCCTATCCAATTAATCTTTCTCATAATTAAACTACTGCAGGACATTAAATAAGAACCAAATGCAGTAAATAGAAGAATACTTTAGATAGTTGAACTCCAATAGGAAAGAGAAGCACTGATAGAAAAGGTTGAGGTTTATAAAAGAAAATTCAAAGAAAGATTTGATAAAAGAGCCAACAAAGATACTTTCCTCGTGAATGATATGGTAATCAGATGGGATGCACGTAGATATGAGAAGGGTAAGCATGGGAAATTTGATAACTTTGGTTTGTACCTTAAAAAAAAAAAATGGGAAACAATACCTTTGTGTTGCAAAACTTGGAAGGTGAACAAATTGCAGGCCCAGTTAATGGTTGTTTTTTGAATCATATTTACACATACAAAGATCAGAGGAGACCACACTTCATTGTATAAGTGAATTTTTTAGGATTTGAATAAGACTCCAGACCAATGGATTGTACAAAGATGTACATTTTAATTTGATTTCAAAGAGGTTTATTTTTAAATAGTGTTCAGTTTTAGTCAAAGGAATTTGGCTTGCACATTCTTTAATCCTGACAAGGAGAGCTCCATCCCCAGCTGGAGCCATATGTTAGTACTATATTTGTAACCTTAGGCTTGTTTTTGTAGTCCTAGATAAACCTTATGCTTGCTTTTGTAGCCCTAATGTGTTATGTTATCTTATGTATTTTTGTTTAGTTATAAGTTGAACTTTGGCTCATGATTTTATGAAACTCCTTACAATAATTTTATTCAATATAATTTACATGGTTTTTAGTCATTTCATAGATTAATTATTTAAGGTACATGTTAGTTGTGACCACTAACATTCCAGCTACAAACTATTAAAAGCTTGTACATTCAAACGCTGTCAAAATGTCTAAAGGGTTTTTCATGATTTTCAAAGCTATAATGATTTCATGATTAACCCTTAAAACATGAAACAATGGTGAGACGTGGCTCAGTCCTGAATCAATGAACATGTTCCTATCATTATGAGATTTGACAGACCTAGAAACCTCAGTAATTGAATACCAACATTGTATCAGAATCAATTCCTTTGCATGAGTTTGTTTCGACACTTAATATTCGTATGATTTTCGACCCTGTTAATTTACAGCCTCTTGAAGACATGGACTTACAGTCTTAGCATACAGTTGTTATCATGAAGAAAATGAGCGGCAATTTTCATAGGTTTGAACCAATTGGCCAAAGAACATCCACAGTGTGCACAGTTTCTAATGAATGCAGGTTGGTTTACTTTCTTTGAGAAAATAACAGGGTATAATGTTGAGGTTTCTTGGGAATTCGCCAAGAAAATCACCGGTACAGTAATTTATTTTCCAGTATCAGTTTTGAGGTCTCGGAAGCTTCAATTCCAAAATATATTGGCTTATCTATAGATGGAGATAAATGGTTTAATAATTTTCTATCCAATTTTGACATTAATTTGTTCCTTCTGCCATGCCATGAAACCCTAGATTAGAAGAAGGGAATTCACAGGGACTCTTTAAAAAAGGAATGGCGATAAGTACTAAGCATTATTCAGCGATAAATAACTTGTGACGGTCATTTTGCAACAATCTTTCAGTATCATTTCTGCTTTCTCCTTCATGCGGCAGGGGTATCAAATCTAAATTTACCCTCCTATCTTCTCAAAATCCTATCCAAAATGGAAAATCAGGTAAGAAATCATCCAGACCATACTTCCCATAGTATTTTCCATCATGGTCTCATTAAGCTTTTGCTTCTCAAAGAATTGGAAAAGAAAGCATGGACCTAGACACATTTTATATTTTGGTCATGATTTAAGGTCGAAACGCCAAAAGATGTAGAGGAACTAGAAAAGTAAGAATTTACAGCAATAGAAAGAGTATAGAAAAAATGCATCAAGGGTTTGAAGATGCAGATGCGAAGGTTGATTCAGATCCATAGAAAATAGTGACAACTCCTAGAACCCCTGGTCTTGTAGAATAAATTTCATTCATAGAAAGTATGGGAAACACAAGCGTACCAGAACCCAAATCTCTAGAAATTAAGAAAATGTATTCCCGTCTCAGAAATACTGAAGCAGTCAAATGGAGACCAAAGACCAAGCCTACAAAAAAAAAATCATTTAAATATGAAGAAAATTCTCAAACCAAGGCTTCAAAAATAAAATATGATTAAAATTGAAGAATCTTCCAGTGAAGAGGGCACTCAATATAAGAAAATCCAGGGTATGATATCTCAAGCTATTGACAGTATTGGAGAAAACATTAAATCAATCCCTGATGTACTAGTGAGGAAATTTGTGGACAAGGGTAAAGATATTATCTCAAAATTAAGCGAAGCCACGAGCAAAAAGTGCTCAGGAAAGGAAGAAGACATGGAATACATGCAGGTTCAAGATCCTCAACATTTCGTTGAGGAAAAAGCATCTTCATTAGTTGAATTTTTGGTTGTAGAACATACAAACAAAGATATGGATAGTCTGGATGAAAGAATACATACTAATGAGGAAACAGAGCTCACTTTTTTAGGAAGGATCTGCATCATTAGAAGGCTCAAAACACACATTTAAATCAGCTTAATGATCATCTTGTTAGTGCAAATCGCATGATAATGAAATATCTTAAAGAAATAAATTCAAACTATGCAGAATTTGTTCAGGTTGTTGAAGAAGCAGTTAAGAGAAGAAAGATGGCCCATGAAACAAATGACAAATTACTCAAACAAAATCAAGAGTTACAGGAGAAAGTGCCAGCTATAGAGAAAGAAATCAGTCGACTTCGGAGGAGATCCCAGGAATTAGATGGTCTGCCTATGCTCATAGAAGCTGCTCATAAACTATGACACCATGGAAAGACAAGTCTTGATTATCTTGATCGCAAAATTTGAAGTCAATTTGTCCTAAATGTACTATTCATATGGAAACATGTAGTATGTGTTTAAAACTTCTTTTACCAATGTAATTAAAAGTATCTATTTTTGACTTTTTCGATCCTATAATTTTGGATCTACAAACATTTTCTAGATAGTTTTAATTATAAATATAGAAAATTAAGATGGTAGTAGGGGTTGGTAATAAAGGGTCGAGATAGAGTATTTTTGCATGTACCAAGTCTGAAAACCTTTTAAAATCTGTAAGTATATTTTGGAGATTATATTGAGGATGAAATATGAATTATGATCCACTTTGACATGATTAAGTGCAGACACACATTAGTGTTTTTTATTTAGTTATGTTTGTGACCTTGCAATTGATAGTTTTTCTATCATTTGTACTCATTGACAGTCTTATGTATTTTCATATCTTTTATCCAGATTGTTTTTCTACCTAAAAGCAATGTTATTGTGTATGTACAACAACTGTTTGTTTTCATATATATGATATTCAAGTTGACTTATGTATAACTAATGTTTTTAGTTTAATATACATGTTGTGTCATCCTTTTATTGTATCTTACATTTACTTATAAATATTTGTTTTATATATGATTATTGGTCATTTATCGAGTCTTTTGATCCTCTTTATGTTATTACATGCCATAAAACAAAAGATTTAAAACCTAGAACTTGTAGTTTTAAAATAATGAGATGCCTAAGCTTTGTACCTTTGTAGTCTAGTGCCAATTCTAGTACAAACAGAAGGTATACAGTGGATATTCTGAAGAGATTCGGAATGTTTGGCTGCAAGGCAATAGCCACACCTATGGCATCAAACTTGAAATTATTGTGTGATGCTTCATCAGAGATTGTTGATGCCATGATATATCGTCTGATTTGTTGATGCCATGATATATCGTCTGATAATCGGTTCATTGATGTACCTGACGAATATGAGACTATACATATGCTTTACTGTGAACACCCTGAGCCAGTTCCTGAAGGATTTGAGACGCGTTCAACTTGTAGATACAAAGCATGTATTGAGGTACCTGAAGTGTATAATTAATTATGGACTCAAGTGTGATGCTAATCATAATATTAACCTACACAATTATGTTGATCTGAATTTGTTATAATTGAAAAATACAGATGGATCTATGATCCAAGAAACTCTCATAATTCGCTATGCTTCACAAAACATGCACAAAATAGATAAAAGACTTAAATTTACATACACACATGGAGTCAATAATAGATATTACTAACACTATCCCACATGTAACTATGTTTGGAACAGATATATAGTACAATAGGGAAACATTGTGAGGCCTTGGAGGCCATGTGGAAGCATACAAGTGTCATCACTAGATTTGGCCCTCAACCCCCTAGGTGGACCAATGACCCTCCAACTCATCCAAAACGGTCATGAATTCATGTGTGAACGTGGGTGAGGCATGGTGTAACATGTGTGGATGTGTGGGAGGCGTGTGTAACCACATGGGTGAGCGGAAGTGGCTCTAGGAGAGCAATAAATGCTCAAAACAGTCCAAAAAACACTCAAAACAAGCACTAGCACCTCAAAGGAGTCAAAATCCATGAAAAGGGGGAAAGGGAGTGTTATCGGATAAATCTACTCAAGCCGAATCAAGCCAAATATCCCTAGTGCAAGTGGATCTAGAACAAATCAAGTACAGAATACAACCTACTTTCCTAAATCAAATAGAAATGCAAGTTAACAGATAGATCACTTACCTAAGGTCTGCAAATCATTTTCCTCTTTAATGATCTCTTGAGCTGCAAAACCCTGTAGAGAAAATGGAAACAAGCAAACAATACAAGCATATCTATATATGAATTGATCTAATTTAATAGTTAAGGAAGAAAGCTATAAACATCATCAACACAAAAACATTTATGGAAAGAGTTTTTTATTACTGTAATCAAGGAGATACATAGAATTACATAGAGAATGAATTTCACAACCTAATCCTTAACGCTGCAATATTCCATCCAACGATCCAATCCAAGCCTCCAAAGGATGATGGTATTACATCCCAAAGGATGATAGGGATCACCTAGAAATAACACCAGCATAAGAGTACCATAGTTCTTCCTCCCCTCACAATGGAGAGAGGGTTCAATTTATAAGGCTAAAGGGATAGAGGAGGTTGAATATTAGGAGGAGAGGTATAAGGGATCCTCCCATTAGGTTAGGGAACCGAATTCCACCTCACCTAGAAGCTAGGGATGATCCTCCACCTCATCCACCTTTGAGAAGGGACTCGAAGCTTCGAATTTTTCCCTCTAAACACCACTAGCGCACCTTGCAGTAGGAGAAAGAGCACCAAAGAAGGTCTGTTTCACCTTACGTGAAGGGAAAGAATGCCAATGGCACACCCTGTCAAGGAAAAAAGAGTTCCAGCAAGGGGTTGGCGCACCTTGCCTTAGGAGGAAGAGTGCCATCCTTCTTAGAGGGGGAAAAAGGGCTAGAAGCAACCCCAAAATAAATCAAGTTTTGCTAAGGGAACTTTAGGGATTATGCATAAGGTTGACACATGGCTCAAGATGACGAGATTTTGATGTAACAAAATGCCCCCCAAAGCATGAAGTTAGAGGAATGTGATAGTTGAATTCTTTGTGAAGTGAAGAAATCGAAGGCATGGATGTTGGTTGGAAGATGTTGCGGTACAATTGACTCAAGTCTCACATGACTCATAACATGACTGTTGACCAATACATTGCAGATCCATGATAGTAGAGACCGACTAAACACAATCATGGCTACTAGACACAAGCGTGGATCCATGATTAGATGATAACACAAACACGACTAATACAAAGTGGATCCGTGTAATATGAATCAAACAAACTCCATCGCAGCCTAGGAAAGATATCAATTAACCCATGATCTTCAAGATGGGCCTACAAGGATACGAATATAACCATGTGATTACAATGTATTGATGTCAAACATGGTAGAAGTCACTTGATTACTAGTCATTGATGTAAAATATTAACAAGTGCGAGGGAAATCACCATTGATGTCAATGATTCCCAAGGTATCTCAATATATCCTCCCAAGTGTGAATAAAGGACTTGAATTCAAAGACCTGGTAGAATATTTCAATCAAGAGTCAATGATGTAAACTCATGTTGAAAGCGACATAACCTACCATTAAGGCATGCATACCTAAGGTACTTGTCTTGGTTTCTAAGTCTAATCCCTGGATGAGTTGTTGAATTCGAAAGGAATAGACTCGTCGAAGGACGGCCATGATGAATCCACCATCATCGACACGAAACACGATCACAGATGTTTTAGAGAAAACCGGATAGCAGAGTGATATACGAGACTGACTCAGAGATGACCAACATGATAGAAGGTAAGTTGACTGCAGATAGTAAATAGATGACCAAAACTCTATTGAACATGGGCATAGCATGACTTGGTAGTATTGAATTGACAAGAATGATACCAATCCCCTAATGCAACTAACAGCGGGAGAATTCTTGGACAACTCAAACAAGAAATAAGACTCAATAAATTAGCAAGACTCGAAGACAAACGAATTACCAAAGTACTGAAATGCATATGTAAATGATTTCCATGTTCAAGAGTAACTATGTACTGCCGTAACTACAATGAAACACAAAATATTCCCTTAATTTCCCCATCACGACGGATGAGTACCTCTTTTTCATTTTTATGAGTTCAAAGAGGGTAATAAACACTCGTTCTAGCTCATCAAGTGATGAGTCCATTCTCATATGTTTTATGAACCTGAGAAAGGAGGGGTTCATTCCTAGAACGGGTCCTTCATCATTTAATTTTATGAGTCCGATGAAAGAAAACTCATTCGTCGTTTGATATTTAAAGAGTCTTAAATGACTAAGAAGACTCCAAAATGGACTTATTCATAAATTTAGTCCCCGAGCCCCGAAAAAATATAAACTAATGCCTAGGGGGAATATTCCAATCATGATTTGTTGGAGTATACATTTTTTGTAATTAGTACCCCCTGTTCCAAAAAAGGGGTAAACTATCACCAGGAAGATGACTCTTCAGGTCCTTTTACGAGCGTGAAGAAGACAAGTTCACTCAGCGAGATTTTCACATTTTAAGAGTCTAAAAAGAGCTTAAAGAGGAATCTATTAGGGTTTTTAATTCATAATCCAATTTTAACGACTCTGAAAAATAGTAAAAGTACACTCGATACCTCTTCACTAAGTTTTTAACGGGCACGCCGAAGGTATAAAAGGCGCTCGAAACCTTTTTCATGTTTGAATCCAAAGCACAAAAAATCGATAAAGTAAGCTCAAACCACTTTTCGTGTTTTAACCAGAGCAAGAAAAATGAAAAGTAAGCTCAACACCATATTACTGTTTTTAATGAGCTCGAAGATCAGTTGAAAGAATGCTCAGGGAATCTGCTTCATTTTTTAACGAGGTTGAAATAGAATAGGAACTATGCTCAAAATGTCGTTTCGTGATTTAGAGAGCTCGAAACTAAAAGAAAGTATGCTCAAAATGAGTCCCATTGACGGGTATTTTCCCAATATTATGTACAGTGATTGGTAATTTTGGCCAGTATAATTGTCAAGTAGCTTAACTCCAATATAAAGAGGTAGGGTACATGCCCCCCAAGCTTCATTTCGTCTGTTTACTCTTTTCTAACTAAATTTCAGGTTATTTCTAGGAAAAGATTCACCAGAAACAGAGGAAGAAAGAGGATCAAGTGCTACGAGTAGATGAAATGAAGGTTTGAAATATTGATTCTTAACACAATGGAAGAATTCGTTTCATTTTTTAACAAGCTTGACACGAAAAGGGAACTTTTCTCCCGGTGGCATGTTTCATTTTTACACAAGCTTGAAATAGAAAATAACTATGCTTGTGGGGAACTATTTCACTTTTACGCAAGCTTGAAACATAAAATAACTATGCTTGAGGACATCTATTTCATTTTTTAACAAGCTTGACACAGAATAAGAACTATGTTCACTCGCATCTATTTCATTTTTTAACGAGATTGACACAGAATCGGAACTATGCTCACCGACATCTGTTTCATTTTTTAATGAGCTTAACACAGAATGGGAACTATGCTCAACGACATCTATTTCATTTTTTAATGAGCTTGACACAGAATGGGAACAATGCTCACCAGCAGTTCTTGGCCAACATGATGTCCAAAGGTTGGTGGGTTTCCCCCATACATGAAAAGCTAGCGACTTAACCCTAGTATGATTTCCAAGGACTGGAGACATGCACCCAAAGATTCTTCATGAAGATAAGAAGCTAAGGTTTTCAAATGACTGAGCTTCATCACGATTTTCATAGGTAAGAGACAGGGTAGGTGAAGGGGAAGGAACCACAAGAACATGCAGGACATTCAGGGAAGTATGAGGCTAGGAGTCATACAATGATCAGGTTTAACAAAGTAAAGTTTATCAATGGTCACGATTTTCCCATCATGAGGAAAATGAATCACTCAAAATATTGTCACACACTACAGCTTTCATGGCACAAACATAATCTCTCCCAAGGAGCAGATTAAAATATAAGGGACATTAGACTACCATAACATCGATACAGATAATTTTCCCTCCTAAAGTGATAGGAAAATGAGGAAGGATCCCTAAAGGCACAATAGTTCTTCAATTAAAATCCAGTATCTAATCGGTGGTTTGCACAAGCGGAGGAGACCCTATGGCTTTCCAAAAATTTGAGGATAGAATACTAACAGAAACCCCTTCATCAACAATAGTGCGAGTATACTCTTAGCGGTAACTCACACAGATATCTAGAAAGGAACACTCAAATGAAGACAAGATTCTATTAGGTTACTCTAGTCAAAGGAAATAACCTCGGTACTTGCAGAGGGTTCTTTCTAAAGAGACAAAATTTCCTCTTGCATAGAACAATCGAAACTAACTATGAAAACTTCAGTGGGTTTCAGTTCACTCTCAGCTGGAAGAGAAGGACAAGATGAAGACTGAGTCAAAGCAACTAATTCAATCTCAATGCTCTCTGATGAAAGAGTGGGATCGGGTGGAGATGACATCGAATCGACCACTTTAAATTCAGTCCTTAAAGGAAGAGTGGGATCAACCACTCTATCAACCAATGAGATGTCAAGGGACAACTTACAATAATTGGTTGGAATCCGTTGCTGATGAACAGTAATATATTCCAACAACTCTAAAGCTTCAGCCATGTGAGTAAAAGGGTAAGTAAGGTGAATGTCCTTACATAACAAGCGAGGATATCTAACCTTTCCTTTTCGACTCTTAACCATAGAGTCACTGGTTAATGGGGTATCATCAATATGATGACTAGAAACTGATGGCATGGGGTGTTAGGAAGCCTCAAACCACACTTCTAAAACCCAGTAAATACCATGACAATCTTTAAGAAGATGGTCACCCTTGCAAAGTCTATAAGGGAACTTAGTTTTACGAGGTGTTTTTTGTGGGATATTCAACACTCTCACCACTATGATCAGTGGCTGATGGGTTTCCAATATGATGATCAAATGTTGGAGTTGTGACCTTCTGCTTAGTTTTCTTCTTCATAGCCTTCCTTTTCATCTTCTTCTTACCCGCCCGTTTACTAACATCAGAGCTTTCAACAAGTGAAGAGGAAGACATGGATGTTGATTCAACATTCGAGGAGGAAGGAGAAGGATTAACATGAGGTTGATTCTCATGTGGTGAAATACCATGGTCCGACATAAATATTTCACTTGGTATAACAGGATTGGAGAATAACCACATAGGTAATACTATAATCAATCCGAGAAGACTCAAAGTGGACATAAATGGAGGACCAACAACTCCACAAGGGGGAGAAACAAAAGGCTTACCCTGAATATGGGGCTCTTGGTTGGTGGTCTTAGGAGAGTCTCCCATATCTAAACTCTCTAAGAATTTCTGAAGCAACACACAAGTCAAACACTACTCAAGGCTAAAAGCCACAAGCAAACTGTGTGAATAGGAGTGGATGAAAATTCAGGATCCTCATGGGATTGTCAAGGCTTTACAACTCACTATATACTGTAGGGTCCAACAGTAAAACATGACAAGGAGGATTGGGATTGTACCCTTTCCTGAATACCCGACTACCTGGACGTCATGTGCGTAGTAATCTCACTGAGTGTTATTCTCGGTGTATTACGATGCCAAGACAGCCAAAAGGTTAACTCAGTTGGTCACAGGAATCCTGACAGGGTCTCCTCATATACACTAGGTATGGGGGAGCTCAACTCTGTAGTGGTGTTGTCTAATGCACAACTGCACAATAGGATCCTTTCAATCAACTATCAAGTACGTCAAGTACTTTTCTATATACCCGAAGGTACGTGAAAATCCATTCAATATACCGGTTGGTAAGTGGGATAACTACAATCCCTCGGGATGCAGTTCAGGAAAACAACGACAGTTTCCATGCTTAAAGACAATGGAAAAGGTCTCTAACTTACACATAGTTACTAAATGATTTAAACATAAGCTAGCATTAGTTTTTTCTTATGCAGTTAAGTGGATGCATGAGGCGTAGACAAGAAATGTAAAAAAGAATGCAAATCCTAGATACATGACGATGCACATTTTTCTTTCAATGAAGACTACCTAAGGTAAGGAGAGAGTTTTATTTTCAAACCAACATGAACCTGAAGAGTAATGAAAAGAATAACTCCTTCCTAGAGTGCAATAACTCTATCTTTCTGCAATAATAGTCCAAAAAGTGCAATGAAATCAAAGATGCGACAAATATTAATGATGTATAAAACAAAGTAGCGAAGCACTTTGATTTTTCAAATGCATGTATCAAAATGAAACTTGGTAACTAAACTCTTTTCATATCTACAAACAAAAAAAGAGATAATATCTAAATCACTCCAATCATTCAGAACTCAAAAGGAAGATGACAAGCATCTAAACAACTCCAAAACACTCAAGAATTGCTCCAAATCTACCAAATGAAACCAACACTCAATGATTGAGGGAGGTAGAAGGGTTTGGAGATCAGATCTAACGATCTGAAGAGATATGGTAATGTTATCAGGGATGGAAAGACTAAACCAATGGGTGGGGGATTGAAATTTCTCTCCACAACCAAGTCACACTCTTGACTAGTAAAGCATCCAAACTCAACAAAATCAACACCAAAAATTGGCAATGCTGGACCTAGGGGCTCTATGACCACAATATACAACCTATAAAACACTATCCATCATACCAAAATCCAAAAATGAAGGAAATCTAAGATAATATCTGAGTTTTGAAGGATTGGCGCACCTTACTACGCTACACCAAAGTGCCAGAGAGGGGCTGGTGCACCTACTACACAGGGAAAGAGTGCCAATGGTGCACTTACTCTTAAGGGAAAGAGTGTTAGCAAGACAATGGTGCTCTGTATTCACTACCCAAGTGTGGTTGAGGGCCACAGAGGCTAGATATCCTTAGGGAGTAGGGCTATAGGTCTAGTACTAATCCCAAAAAGAGTCAAGGAGGTCTAAGAAACTTTATAAAGACAAAATCCAAAGGTAGGAGGGTCTCAAGTGGCTAGAGAATGGATTGATAAGAAGACATGAAATCAAAGACAAAATAAATCATATCTATGTTACTCCCCAATATGGTCACCAAATTTTTTATCGGATAAATCTACTCAAGCGGACTCAATCCAGATCTCCCTGGTCCAAGTTGATCTAGAACAAATCAAGTACATAATACAATCCACTTTCCTAGATCAAATAGAGATGCAAGTTAACAGATAGATCACTTACCTGAGGTTTGCAAATCCTTTTCCTCTTTGTTGACCCAAGCTCCAAATCTTTCAGATCTTGAGCTGCCAAACCCTGTAGAGAAAATGGAAACAAGCAAATAGTACAAGCATATCTAGATATGAATTGATCTAAGCTAACAGTTAAGGAAGAAAGATATAAACATCATCAACATGACAAGATTTATGGAAAGAGTTTTGTATTATTGTAATCAAGGAGATACATAGAATTACTTAGAGAAATAATGTCACAACCTAAGCCTTAACGATGCAACCTTCCATCCAACAATCCAAGCCAAGCCTCCAAAGGATGATAGGGATCACCTAGAAATTCCACCATCATAAGAGTACCATAGTCCTTCCTCCCCTCACAATGGAGAGAGGGTTCAATTTATAAGGCTAAAGGGATAGAGGAGGCTAAATATTAGGACCCTCCCATTAGGTTAGGGAACCGAATTCCACCTCACCTAGAAGCTAGGGATGATCCTCCACCTCATCCACCTTCGAGAAGGGCCTCAAAGCTTCAAATTTTTTCCTCTAAACACCATTGTCACACCTTACAGTAGGAGACAGAGTGCCAGAGAGGGGCTGGTGCACCTTGCATGAAGGGAAAGAGTTTCAATGGCACACCCTGTCAAGGAAAAACAAGTTCCAACAAGTTCCAACAAGGGGTTGTCACACCTTTCATTAGGAGGAAGAGCGACAACCTTTTGAGAGTGAGAAAAGGGCTAGAAACAACCTCAAAATCAATCTAGTTTAGCTAAGGGAACTTTATGGATTATGTATAAGGTTGACACATGACTCAAGATGACAAGATTTTCGTGTAAGAGGGAGTGCATTTATGGTTGACTGAAATCCATGTGGGCTCCTGGGTGTCAAAATGATCAACCTAGAGCGCCTCAACTATCATACTTACCAATTTCCCTAAGTCTAAACCATAGGAAATGCTACATAGAAGCAAATAAAAGTGTCTAAGGTCTAAGGCTAAGGTACTAAGGTGGATTATTAGTCTAACACCCCCCCTTAAGCCATACTTAGTAATTCTTAACCAAAAATATCATGCAGACCTTGGAAACAAAGGCTCAAGTCACCTCATACAACAGAAAATTTTATTGTCCATAAAAACAAGGTAAGGAGGAAAACCACATGGGAACAAAACTTCCCCTCAAAAATGGACATGGAGCCAAAAATCCGAAAGTGAATGGTAGCCATCACCATGCATCAGTGGCAACTCATTCCAAGAATAGATCTTAGATAGGTGAAGTTCTTCTCTGTAAAACACTTGGTGAAAATGTCAGCATTTTTCTCTAAGGATGGGCAATACTGCAAGGCTATCACCTGATCATGCACCAAGCTCCGGTTGTAGTTCATGTGTATCTCAATGAGTTTGGTCTTCTGTCTCTACAGTGGATCTATGGAAATCTTGATTTCACTTTGATTATCACACCAAATTACTATGGGTAAATCAAATGCAACTCCAAGTTCCCGAACAATACCTTGCAACCACACACATTGTGTAGTTGCATTCATTGCTCCTCTGTACTCGGCCTCGGCTGAATAAAGGGATATGGTGTGTTGGTTCTTGATTTACCAGCATATGGGACCTTGTTCTAACATGAATACATAACCTTAAGTGTATTTTTTTTTCCATGGGATCACCAGGACAATTGGAATAAGTAAATTCAAGTAGTTCTAGTGGAGAACTAGCAGTATAGTGCACCCCAAAGTGTCTGGTTCCTTGCACATAGTGAAGGATCCTCTTAGATGCCTTCCAATGGATCTCATGAGGCTGATACATATATATTTATACAGAACCTACAACATATTCTAAATCAGGTCTAGAATGAGTAAGATACAACAAAATCCCGACTAGTTGTCTATACAATGAGTTATCCACCAATGGAGAGTCACCAACTTCACCTAGTTTGATACTAGAAAGGAATGGGGACTTGGATGCCTTACATTCAGCCATATTAAACTTCAATAACAGGTTTGAAGAATAATTTTTTTTGTTGACCTTGATTCCTCTTTCATATTTCTCAATTTCCAAACCAAGAAATCGCTTCAACAATCCAAGATTAATCATTGAAAATTCATTGTGCAAAGAGGCTTTGATTGACCCAATTTATTTAGTGCAGCTACCTGTAATCAAAATATCATCAACATATAGTATAATGACCTGAAATACATCACTAACATGCTGCAAATAAACATTAGGATCAGATTTGCATCTTTCAAAGCCAAGTGATAGCAGAAAATTGTCCATCTTGGCATACCAAGCCCTTGGGGCTTGCTTCAGGCCATAGAGTGACTTCTTTAACCTGCATACAAGAGAAGGATCCTCTTGGAATCCTTCAGGTTTCTGAATATATATCTCTTCTTGTAGCTCACCATGGAGAAATGCACTGTTTACATCCATGTGGTGAACCTCCCAGTGCTTACTTGCAGCAATGGATAAAACTAGCCTGATAAAGTCCATCTTTGCAACCAGTGCAAATGTCTTTGTATAGTCCACTCCTTGGAATTGAGAGAAAAAAATGGAAACAAATATGGCCTTATATTTTATATCAGACCCATCATCATTAACTTCATTCCTATAAACCCACTTGCATTGCAACTAGCTTCCTTTTGGGAGGCAAAGGAACCAATTCCCATGTCTCATTTTCATGTAGTGAGTTGAACTCTTCTTGCATGGTTGATTGTAATATTGGTTCATAAAATGTTTCTTGATGTGATTGTGTATCATATCCAACCATCATGAAGTAATTCTCAGCAATAAAAACTTCACTTGCAAAGGAAGCAATGTGAAATTGTGATCTTGTCTTCCTAGGATCTAGTGGATTTCCAGCTAAATCCCTAGCATCTTCTATGGGTTTTCATCCCATTTGAGATTTGTGGGGGAGTCATGTTCAGAAAAATAATATTCAGCCATATTAGAATCATAAATATCAGAAATATTAGAAATATCAGAAAAGTATTCATCACTTACATCATCTTGTGGTGGAGGGGATGAGCATTCCCCTGGTGCTAGTTCAAGATCTGGAATGACCTCTTCTTGGAATTGCACACTTCTTTATATGAAAGTATTTTGAGTTGAAGGATAAAATATCTTGTATCCTTTTTTAAATTCACCATATCCCACCATGATGCACTCCTTTATTTTTGTCTACAAATCTTTTCTCTTTTCTGGAGGCATTCTAGCCCAAGCCCTTGAGCCAAAAATCCTAAAATGTGAAATATTTGGTTTGTGACCAAACCAAGACTCATATGGTGTTTTTCCATATATATATTTGTGAATATCCATGTTTTGAATGTATGCATAACAGTTAATGGCTTCATCCCATAGCTCAGGACTCAAATCCTTAGCTTCAATCATACAGGTTTCTATCTCCTTGAGCGCTATGTTCTTCCTCTCTGCCACACCATTTTTTTGTGGTGTGTATGGCACCGAATGCTGCATTTGGATGCGACATTATTCAAAAAGGTGCTGAAAATTATTGTTCACATACTCTTTACCATTATGAGTATGAATCACTTTGATCTTGTTCCCACATTGATTCTCAACCAGGGCTTTCCAAACCTTGAGTGTCTCAAATACTTCAGATTTGAGTTTGAGAAAGTATACCGAACAAAACCTTGAGAAATCATCTATGAAGGTCAAAACATACCTTGATCCTCCATATGAAGGTGTAGGGAGTGGTCCAATAAGATCTAAATGCACCAATCCAAGCACTTGAGTAGCTCTCATTTCTTTCCCTTTCTCATAGTCATGTTTTGGATGTTTTCCCACCACACAACCAATGCATGCACCATTGGAGTTCTTGATAGGAGGAAGCCCTTCCACCATGCCTTCTTTGGTTAATGCATGTAGGTATGTGTAGTTCATGTGACCAAATATCTCATGCCACAGCTTGTTGGTTTCATTGGCATGAGACAGGAGTGCTTTCCCTCTAGAGTAGGGAAGGAAATGGGAGAATTTGTACATCCTTTCTTGATGATCAGCAAAACCCAATGCCACCACCTTGTTGGTAGAGATTTCAGCTATCTCCACTTTGTCTAGAGTAAATTTTACTCTATTGTCTTCACCGATGTGTGTAATTTGGTATACTGATAGTAGGTTTGTTTCCAAGTCTGGTACAAACAATACTTTATTGAAATACCCATCTTCTAGATCGATCCTGCTAATCCCCTTGTCTTGGATCTTTGAATCATAACCAATTCGAACCATTGGGCCACTATCTAAATACATGGATGTGAAGAAACCATTTGACATATTCCATGTGCCTTGATGCTCCTGAATCAATGATGAAGTCTGAAGAATCTGAAGAGCCAACAACCAAACCATGGCACCTCTCTTTGTTGTTTGATCCTGAAATTCCATCCTTCTTCCTTACACCCTATGGGACTAGGATGTTGTTCTTCTAAAATAGATGTGTCATCGTATCTATGGTTTTCTTCATGCATGCACTCTCTGGATTCCATCCCTTGCGGAAGTATGTGAATTTAGTCTTCTCCTTGTTCTTTTTTTCCTTGTCCTTGCAAGGATTCGAACCCCCATCAGGAAATTTGGGTATGTGTTTCTTCTTCTTGTCTTGCTTCCTTGAATCCTTGGCTTTCTTCTTTCCTTTGGATGGATTTGAAACCCCTGCAGTAACGTCGTCGTATTTTCTTGATTTGATGGTGCCCATCTGCACTGGCTTATCTTTCTCTTGGTTCAAATACTCCATGAATATTTCCAGTGATGGAATTTGCCAATTTCGAGCTGTGAGCTTGCTTGAGTGAAATGTGCTTACAAAAATAGAATACTCGGTCCCTGCCTTCAAAAGAATGGACAGTATGAGTTGCACTTATTTCTTCTATATGCCACATTGCTTGAGTTGAAGCACCAATGACTTGAATTTGGTGAAGAAATCTTGGATGGTCTCATAATGCATTGGGCTCAAGGAGATGAGCTTATTTTCGAGCCGGTGACCCCTCATCTCATCAGTCTTCCCAAACAGAGCTTCGAGCCTCAGCCATACTTCATTTGGGGTATCTATACTGTCAACATGAAAGAGAAAATCTCTTAGAATGTTGAGACAAAGCATTCCAAATGCTTCATCAAGTCTGTTGAAAAACTTTGATTTCTCTACTGCATAATTTGGTTCTAACTCTGTCCCCATGGTGACCCTATAGAGACCATTCGACATCAATTGCATAACCATATCAGACTTCCATTCGAAGTAGTTTAATGGTGTTATCAATACATGGGTCTGCTCCATATCTGCTTGCGCTAATGGTGACAATTGTTGAATGTACCCATTAGAGGAAATTTGGGGTCTAAAATGGGCCTTATAAGAAAACGTGCCAAAATAAGTTTTTGTGAGTTGGAATTCAAGAACCAATAGAATTTCAATAAAATAAGTCAACCATAATGGTTGAATTGACATATTTGTCATTAAAAAAACTACTTTTTTTGTTCGTATTTTTTACAGATCTCGTTGTGTTTTTACTCAAATGTCGATCGGGAGAGCTCGTTGGATGCGGAATTTGATTCCACAT
>LPNX011087119.1:641907-692489 GCA_001517045.1 Pseudotsuga menziesii | reverse complement strand
ATGGTTGAATTGACATATTTGTCATTAAAAAAACTACTTTTTTTGTTCGTATTTTTTACAGATCTCGTTGTGTTTTTACTCAAATGTCGATCGGGAGAGCTCGTTNACCCACACTGCATACTTTTGATGGACCTTGCTACCCCAAAAACAAGAAATACCTGAAAAAATGTGATGATGACATCATCATCACATTTTTTCAGGTATTTCTTATTTTGGGGGTAGCAGGGTCCATCAAAAGTATGCAGTGTGGGTACTCGTTGGATGTGGAATCAAATTCCGCATCCAACAAGCTCTCCCGATCAAAATTTGAGTAAAAACACAGGGAGATATGTTGAAAATACAAACACAAAAAGTAGTTTTTTTCTTTCTTCCTCTAAAATTAATCAATATTATTTTATTATTTTAACTATTATTTTATTATTTTAACTATTATTTTATTATTTTCCTTAGGAGGCTCATTTTAGACCCCAAAATTCCTCTAATGCTGTAATGAAAACTCACGAATCTATCTGGAGAATCCCTCTAATAGCAAATCAAACACACTGGAATCGATTTGTAGCTCCAAAGAGCTCTAATACCATGTGAGAATTGAAAATCACATATGGATCTAGGATCCAATAAACTCTCACAAATATGCTATCGTTCATAAAACATGCACAAAATAGCTGAAAGACTGAAATTTACATGCACACATGGAGCCAATAATAGATATTATTAACATTGTCCCACATGTAACTATGTTTGGAAATGATATATATTACAATAGGGAAAATTGTGAGGCCTTGGAGTCCATGTGGAAGCATATAAGTGTCATCACTAGATTTGACCCTCAACCCCCCCCTAGGTGGACCAATGAACCTCCAACTCATCTAAAACGGTCACGAATGCATGTGTGAACATGGTTGAGGCATGCTGGAACATGTGTGGAGGTGTGGAAGTTGTGTGTGAGCACATGGGTGAGTGAGAGTGGCTATAGGAAAGCAATAAATGCTCAAAATAGTCCAAAAACCACACAAAACAAGCACTAGCACCTCAAAGGAGTCAAAATCCCTGAAAAGGGGGAAAGGGAGCGCATTCCTGGTTGACTGCAATCAATGTGGGAACCTGGGTGTCAGAATGATCAACCTAGATCGCATCAACTATGCAGAATGATCAACTAGGAGTGCCTCAACTGTCATAATTGCCAATTTTCCTAAGTCTAAACCATAGGAAATACTGCATAGAAGCAAGTATAGTGTCTAAGGTCTAAGACTAAGGTACTAAGGTGGATTATCAGTATAACGATATTGGGTAGGCAGTGCCACTGATAGGAAGAGCACTTCGAGATGTTACCTCAGTTTGGGATCTAGTATGATCTCCTGGTTTGGCCGAAAGCAGTCCTGCTTAGTGCTGAGTATAGCCAAGGAAAAGTATGTTGCAACTTGTTCGGCCAGTGTGAGGAAGTATGGCTTTAAAAGATACTTTTTTATTTGTTTGATCTCGAGCTATAGGGGACATGTATCATTTGTTACAACCAAATTTGCATGAATTTGTTAGAGAATTGAATCACACTGAGATCAACTATCACTATATCTGAATATGGTGCAAAGGAGTAGTGAATCCCCAGTACATGGAAATGGAAAATTAGACAGCTGATGTGTTGACCAAGTCACTGGTCAGAGTGAAGTTTGAGTGCTTCAGATAGAGACTTGGTGTTATCCAGATCGAGGTCCCTAGAAAGAGGGAGTGACAATCTCTTGCATGGTGGTAGACGTCGATTGTTCTCAGACGTAATCAGTCCTGGCATTCCCCCATGCTAGAGATGATGAGAATATTGGAAGACATAGATGCACTAAAATGAAATATCACATGGGAAGGAATACAGGTTGTCACCAGATGTCATCATTCTTGGCATACTACGCAAGTTGGCCCAGGATGTAATCAGTCATGTCAGGTCTTCCTCGGTTGTAATGAGTCTTGGAAAAGTACATAGGGTATCCCTGGATGTAATGAGTCCTATAAGGTCATCCTTGGATGTAATCAGTCCTAGCATGGTACGCTGGCTATCCTTGGATGTAATGAGTCCTTGAGGTTGTCCTTGGATGTAATGAGTCCTAGCATGGTATGCAGGTTGTCCTTGTGCGTAACCAGTCCTTATGTGTTCCCATGTTGGAGATGATGAGAGGTCACAAGGAACTTAGTGTGTTCCTTGACGATTCTCGCATAGTAACAGACATAGGTCGCCGTTGATATGTAATGATTCATGACATGCTCCTATGTTGGTAGAATGTGGGCTAACCATGGAAAGAAATAATGCACTTGGTGTGATCCTAGGCAACTCTCACATAGTGGTAGACGCAGGTCATCGTTGAGATGTAATGAGTCCTGGTGTGCTCCTATGTTGGTAGAATGCAAGTGGTATGTAATATGCATCTAGGTTGTGCTATATGTACGATGATGAGATGATTTAGATACGAAGAGATGACAGTATAAGACACAAGTGATTGCAATTTCAATGTAATGTATGGTTTTGGGTTGTACCTACACGATCGCTTGCTCATGGATATGTTGAATACCTAAGTGTGGACTAGGACTACCCCCAGCATGAAACGGGGTCAGCTCTGTAGAAAATTCCTATGATGGATTTCATTATTCAATGATCGACAATATGAGGACTACGGCAGTAGAGATGATAATGATTCAGCGATGATGACGATACCAAATGTGTTGGTGGTTGTGGCAAGAGAGTACCTTCCTAGTAAAGAGGAAGTGTTGTTGTATTTGTAACTTCGGGAGATATTCTATTGTACATTATCATTGTATATTATTTTACCCCCCTCGGAGATGTTTTCCCTCCATTCGAAATGTCATTAATGTGTATGGTCATTGAGGTAAACCCTATGTTGTAAGTCGGGGAAATAGTCCCCAAGATAAATAAAGTAAAATGTATTATTGAGTCTTCCTAGGTATTTTGGCCTCAAAGAGGTTACCTGGATGACCTAATTAGTTAAGTAAGTTACACAACAAAATAATATAAATAGGGAGGTGCCCTCCCTACTTGGACACACACTCGCACTCTCTAAAGTGCACGTTAGGAGAGAGAGGACAAGGAGAAAAGTGAGAGAGTTACAAAAGACTTCTTATTCTTGGGTTTTTCCATCTTGTGATATTTTCTTAGTGATAGAACTATTCTGAGGAAGTTTTTGGTGTTTTCTCCTTTATGGTTTCCCTAAAGAAATACTTTGTGTCTTGTGTATCTTCTCTATCTTATGTATCTCATTGTGCTTGATATTCGTTCATATAAATATCCTAATCAATTAGAATTAGAATAGAAAAACTAACACCTTTGTCCACTATATTTTAATTAATAAAAAAGAATTATTTTTTCTTTTATATCATGTGCAATCGATGCCCATGAAGTAGGCATTCAAATCAAATTCGAGTAAAAATTCCCTATAATATAAAAAAAAATTCCTTTTTTTGTAAATGTGACTAAATTTTGTTTAACTTTTTCAACTTTGAAGGCCTCACTTTTGTAAAAACTTGATCCTACATAGGATTGGAGTGTGGTTCTATGTCTTGATATAGTGTTAGTCCCTATTATGAGAGGAACAATCATAGTCCATAGATGAGAATCATTGATTTTTCAAGAAATGATTTGGCATATACATAATGTATTTCATTTCAACTTGAAATATTAAATATGACATTGAGACCAAGAATGAGGATAATGAGAACTAAGAAATCTAGAGACCGTCATCTAAAAATCAAGTCCTGAGTACAATGATAAATATGAGCACAAGCACGAGGACAATGATGACTAAGAAAAGTAAAGGCCGTCATCTACATCCTACAATTTTATGAAATAAGAAACATCACAAAATTTTGGGATAGAAAATTGGTTGTCCTTAATGGTTTCTAGAAGTACTTCACAAGAAACTACTTTGTTTGATGATATTTTATAGGAAGGATATAATCCATAAATTTCTTTCCTTGAAGTAGATATGGGCATAACCTTCCAAAGATCCCATTTTCAAATATTAGTGCATCCAATTGGACTAAAATGTTTTTATATACTTCAGAGAAAACCGTTGGGAAATATGCCACTATTCTCAAATATTTGACATAAGCATCATCAACATCTATTATAAATAAGGAATATATTGGCTCTATATTTGTAAGTGTTGCAATCAGGTTGTATGGAGAAAGTACTACTAACAAAATATTGGAGAATGTAGACTCAATATATAAAGTTTCCCAACCTCAAGCACACTCCAGTAGACCAAAATCTCAACAGACACCTCACTTTTTTCTTAGCATTATCACAACCATCCAACATTATGGAGCTTAAAAATAGATCCTTTTACTCATGCTCCCACCTATCTTTTAAAAAATTGATACCTATGCCACATGTCCCTCTCAAGAAAAAATATAATTTATTTAATTATAAATTGATTAATATTCACCTATCCAAGTATCACTCAATTCACATGCACAAGTAACTCATTTTTTAAAATAATTAAACATTGATTTATCCTCACCATTCAACCACTCTTCCTATAATCGCTCCCAGGGATTCCCTTGATCTTATTTTCCTTTCCTAAACTTTAATGTGTACTTGAGTTTACTACTTCTTTTAATTGGTTCCCGTTTTTTGAATTTGATTTCCTTTCTTTGTTTATTTTCTCACGTACATTACAACTTACAAAGGTAAACATCAATGGTTCCATGCTTACTCATTCCCTTCAAATAATTACTTTCTAACAAAAACCATGGGTTCCATGACATACAAATTCCCTTCAGATATTTCATTTTCGGTGGTGGGGAAGTGGTACAACACTTCAGACCATGTTAACTCAACTCATTCTCAACCTATTGAAAGACTAATGGTCACTAAGGAATAAATTTGACACCTTATTGTGTGCCCCTCATCTAAACCTTGTGAGTGACTGAATTTGTGACCTACCCTAAAGGAAACATGATTTCACAGGTAAAGTATCGCATACTTTTCAACCAATTGCATGGAAAAGGGAATGCTAGTAGGAGGAAACATGAGCATTGTTCCTCCTCTCCTAATGGTACTATGTAGATATCCCATACAACCCCATCACCCATGCATGGACTGATCTGCAATCAAGATCCCTATGCATGCACACAATAAAATCACATGCAACAAATAGTTCCATTATCATAATGAAGAATATCACATTACTAACATGACACAACACAATATAGTATCCTGACACATTCCAGAGTCCACGCAATGTTGACGTCAACTCACATCAATATGCACTTTTGCTTTCTATGTCACAGTGGGAAAACCATCAATTGCATTACATCAATATCATCAATTGCATTACATCATATAAAATACATTCATGACAAATAATTTCATACATAAGTAAATTAATGTGAAATACAATTAATGCATAATAGTATAAATTGTTTAAGTTTCAATGTCATGATATATGTGTGTGTGTGTGTGTGTGTGTGTGTGTGTGTGTGTGTGTCATCGAACCAATTCATTTGTGATCGAATTCCCCAAATTAATTCCATCTAGTCCAATCTAATAAAAAGTCTCAAGCATTATCTGTGAGATGTAGAACAGTTGGTGGCGGGGTATGGTTAAGATGCCCCCTAAGTGGAAAGGTCGTCGGTTCTAATCTCGCGGATACCAAAAATCCAACCATTTTAAGGGTTGGTGCGGTCCAGGCCAGGTGCAATCCTCGGGTGATTTTGACGGCTTAAATACCCCTGGTTTGTGGTAACTTAGCCAATGGAAAACCTACTAGTCAGGGGGGTTCCACCACTTTTCCAACAAAATAAAAAAATAAAAAGTCTCAAGCACAATGGGGCACTAGATACACCCCCTCTTCGGGAAACTTCATCCAGAAGTTCTAAAACAAGTAGGGAAAATGTTGATGTGTTTCTAATGTGTCCTCCCATGTAGCCAATCTAGGACAATAATTATCCCATTAGACCTTTACCTGGTCAACTAAACGATCTTGAAGCTATTGAGTTCACCAATCCAATATACAGATCTATACAGACATTAAGACCCCATCATTCGATATATGCAAATTTATTAAATCTATAACATGAGAAGGATGTGATATATAATGACGTAAAATAGATACATGAAAAAACATTATGCATAGGACTCAAAGATTAAGGAAATGCAAGATGATAGGAAATGGCCCCAATTTCTCAATTGTTGTAAATGGTCTCACAAACTATGGCGACGTTTTGGATCCCTTACAAACTTTAATTGAGCTCTTTTTTTACTTCACCTACAAAAATACTTTATCACCTTGTTTATAACTTATGTCAATTCTTTATGCATCTCCATAACTCTTTTTCCTATCATGTGCTTCTTTAAACATTGCATGAATGGCCTTCATTTTTTCTTCCATCTCTTGAATTAATTATGGTCCCACTAGACTCTATCTTCTAATCAATCCCATCTAACGGGTGTCATGCTTGGTCTACCATGTAAAAATTCAAATGGCACCATTATAATTGAACTTTAATAACTATTATTATATGCAAATTCAGCCAATAATATATATTCTTCCCAATGATTTTGTTGATCCATTACATATATACGCAACATATCTTCCAATATTTGGTTAAATCTCTCCATCTGATCATCTATCTCAGGATAATATGCCATACTTAAATTAATGTGTACCCAAATATTTTTGAAATCTTTTCCAAAATCTTCATGTAAACACTAACTCTCTATCAAAAATTATATTTCTTGGTACACCATGTAATCTCATAACTTTCTTTATAAAAAATTTCACAATTTCTAGCGCTTGATAAGTATTTTTCATTTGAATAAAATGTGCACTCTTTGTCAATGTATCTACGACAAAAAATATAGAGTCATGCCTTCTTGGATTCATTGGTAATCCAACTATGTACTCCATCGATATTATTTCCCATTTTGGCTAGCATGAATTCTAGACATTTTTCCACATAGGTAATTACATCCTTCTTCATCCCACTCTAGAAAAAATAATGATTTTAACTCCGAGTACATTTTCTTTAACACCTAGATGAGACATATACACTACTCTATGGGATTTTGATAAAATCAAATTTTGAATTTCTTCATTTGATGGTACATAAATTATTTTATTATACCTTAATAATACATCTTCTTCTAATGCATATCCTTCATACTTTAAAACATTCATCCCTCTGATTTATAATTCTATCTTAATTTATTTATACCATTCAACGTCTAATTGTAACTTCAATATATTTTCCTACAAACTTGTTCTCAAAGGCAACATAGAAAAGACACATGGTCTTCGACTTAATGCATAAACATCTTTAACTATCGTTCCTTTAATATACGATATATCTAAATCATACTCAGTTAACAAATTCGACCATCTCCCTTGTCTAGCATTTAGATAACTTTGGATAAAAATATATTGTAAACCATGATAAACTATCTTCAACTCAAATTTCTTCCCTACCAAATAATTCCTCCATAATCGCATAGCCTGAATTACTGCTACAATCTCTAAATCATGCATCACATCATTTTATTCATGTGGTCTAAGCTTCCTACAAGCATAAGCTATTTCCCTACCTTCTTGCATCAATACACATCCTATACCTTCTTTTGAAGCATTTGTACATACTAAGAAACCTTAATCCATATATGTAACCTTTAACACTAAAGTTGTCATTAATAATTGCTTAAGCATTGCAAACGCTTGTTCATAATGTTTTTTCCATAAGAACTGCTTATTCTTCTTCTTAAACTCTACAATCATGGGTTTGCAATTTTTTAAAATCCTTCCACAAACCCACTGTAATATTCCACTAAACCCATGAAACTATGCACTCCATGTACGTTCATCGGGACCGACCATTCAATAATAACCTCAATCTTTGATGGATCTACTACAATTTCGTCTCCAAAGATAACATGTCCTAAATAATGATTTTCTGATTGGAAAAGGGAACATTTTGAGACTTTAACATATAGCATATACTCTCTCAAACATTGCAACGCAAGTTTTAAATGATCTTCATGCTCTTCTCGCATCCTCAAATAAATAAGAATGTTATCCAAAAATACTTGTACAAATTTATCAAGGTATTTTCAGAATATGGCGTTCATCAAGTTCATAAAATACCAGGTGTAATTGCCAAACCAAATGGTATGACTATCAATTCGAAATGTCCATATCATGTCTTAAATGTAGATTTTGGTATATCTTCTTCTCTAATCCTTAATTGATGATATCATAATCTCAAGTCTATCTTTGAAAACATGGTTGCCCCTTTCATATGATAAGAAAGATTGTCAATTCTTGGTAATGGATATTTATTTCTTATTGTTACTTTGTTTAATTGTCGATAATCAATACAAAGTCTCCATGGCCCATCTGTCTTCTTAGCAAATGTCATCAATGCTCCTCAAACTGATATACTTGGGAAAATAAATCCTAAATCTAAGAGTTCATGGAGTTGATTCGATAACTCTCATAACTCTAGTGTCTTCGTACGGTAAGGTACTCTTAATATAGCATCTGATTTCACAACAAGATAAAACAAATTTCACAAATTAAATTTCAAAACTTCACACAATGAACTAGTACTAATATATATTGATAAATAAGTGATGAATCTCAGGTCCTAATGCTTGAACCTAGCTCTGATACCACATGTGACACTCCGCTAGGGGTGATCAACTACAAGAAAAAAAAAATTCATAAAGTATATAAAAGTAAGTTACTCTTCATAGGTAAGTTGATTCATCTTAGTTCATTTATGTTGAAATGATAATCCTTAAACATTATGTCACAATTCGATGTTCATCAATGGTTATGTCACAAATGTTGTTCCACAAGGGTTATGTTAGATTGTGGTGTTCTTCAATGGTCATGTGACATTGAGATGTTCACCTTTAATATGTCAAATAACTACATTCCTAAATGGTTATATCACAATACAACATCCCTTAAATATTAATTTGGATTATAAGATAATATTCGATTCATTCTCTTAATGTCACAATGTGACATCAAGAGCTTGCCTAGAATACTCTACCATATTACAATGTTATAAGGTTAATTTCACTAGTGTTTCAAATTATGACGTTTAATTGATTCATTCTTATAATTATTTCTCAAATGTTACAATGGTACATAATATTGAATTCAACCTCTTAAATTATTACTCTTAAAATATTAAAATGTGATAAACATAGAGATTATTTCATTCACCTTTATAGAACATAGCAAGATTCAAAAAGATTAAATCAAATTATTGGTAACTAATAATAATTCACATTGCAACATTTATGAAGTATTAGGAATGAATCCAACATTTGATAATAATAATAAAAATTGTTATGTTGCATTGTGCCACTCCACATTATGGCATTCCTATACAATTACATATGATTCCTTCGATACCTTTTTTTTTCAGAAGAAAAAATACCAGTCTTTGTTATTCAAGAGAATCAAAAGACATCTTTTACATAGCATCAATAACTGAGCAAATCAGCAATCAGCAGAATCAGCTGTCAGTGCATCACAAGAATGGCAGAAAGTAATCAAGCATACTGCAACATCCAAGGCAGAAAGAAACTAAAGTCTGATCATAGCAGACTTTACTCATCATCCCTGCGTTAACAGGCAGATATGCTGAAGGATATCAAAGGTGATCAACAATCAAAAAAATCCGGGATTCCTTCGATACCTATAAAAGTGTAGTGTTATCTCACACTGGTATAGTTTGTCATGTTCACCTTTCGACTTTATGGTCACATTGCAGTGTTCAAGAAGGAATAAAACGTGGTTAAATCAAATTTTGAGATTTTGAAACTAATAATAAAGTTAAGTACATACGAAAGTTAAGTTGCATTGTGTCAATCATCAATACGAAAGTTAAGTACAAAGTTTATGTTTAAGGGTTAAGTCAATGTGATCGTATAGCCATCGTACTCACAAGGGTTAAGTTGTATGAAACTCTCATATGACTTGAAGGCATAGCCCTTAAGCCAATGTGATCGTATAACCATCGTACTCACAAGGGTTAAGTTGTATGCAACTCTCATATGACTTGAAGGCATAATAACCCTTAAGCCTTGACTTAACCCACACATGTAACCTTTGTACATAACTTTTTTCTAAGATTACGTATAGAGGGTTTAAGTTGCATTGCGATATTTTTGTCGAGGTTGAAAATGAGATTAAATGGAACTTTCTCACTTTCTCTTTTTGGATTTTTAACTTTCTAACTTTAACATACTTGATCACATTAAAGCCAAAATATAGAGTTAAATTAAGCTTATGAAATGTTAAACATTTTTTTCAAATTAATTTTTATAATTTATATTAAAATAAATATTTAAGAATAACTTAAACTTGTAAATTTTGTTTTTGTTTGTGATTATTGTAAAATCCATTTTTTTATATCGTAAAGTGATTATTTATAAGCGGTAAATTTGTATTCACATTAAATGTAAATTTATATATTTAAGTTTACTTTTCTCTATAAATTGTTAAATATAGCAAATTTATGTTAATCATTGTTTAATATAAAAATTAATTGGAAGTATGTATATATAGCTCCAAGGGGTAGCTCAATTGGTTGGATCTTCGAGACTAAGACAAATAAGGTCAAGGTCGAGGTCGAGGATTTAACTCTCTTTGGATCTTTCAAGGTCAGACACCCAGGTTGGTGCTGTGGATAGGCTCCGAAAATAGCCTAAAAGGGAATGGCCCCTTCGGGTCGGGCCCCTTGGATTATTCTCGTGGATGTAATGAACATATCATCGAGCGTGAACCACATAAATATGAAAGTGGGTTTTGGAAACAATGACAAGAAAACCTTAGGTCAAAACAGCTTTCAACTAGGGTTTTTAGGCTTAAATCTCATCATGGACATCGATTAGGTGGACTTCAGCCCAAATGCTATGAAAGACACAATATCTAGGTTGTCCCAACTACAAAGGATTAACATCATTTGAATCCAAAGTACAAATCAAATTACAATCTTGGGTTATTATTGAAGAATGAGCTTACCAGTCGTAATCATGCAGAGGCTTTGATTGAGATGGAATAGGGAATGATCAACAATTTTACTAATCTTGTTAGAGACATGTCATAGGTTCTAGGGCATGTACAAGACGAGGGATGACGTGACCGAATGGATGAGTGGCAAGGTTGTAGAAAATACTGCAATAGGGACACTGAAGATTGTGAAATTGCCTACATGAGTAAGCCACTATCACATAGTTTCTTCCTTGCTACACTTTGGAAGTTTTGGTCCTTATGTTGGTTTTGTTTCTCAAAGCTCATTGGAAATCCAAGACCATGCTTTTAGCCTTATCATAATAAGATTTATGTTCGAAGGGAGGGAATATCAAAAGGTAGAGCTCATGCTCTTTCTTCTAGAATTGTCTATAATCAAGAGCAACCATAGATCAAGACCTTAATGTTCATTGTATGTCTAAATGGTAGCGGTGAAGTTGTGGGGCTCTAAATGGAAACTACATCTAAGAAGGTTATAATAAGGAAGGAAAAATAAGGAGTGGAAAGAATGGTGAATGAGGAGAAGAAGCATAAGATATGTGTGAGGATGAAGGTGGCTCTTACTAAACTCATCTTAAGGGGTGACAATAAAATGCATGAATTAGTTAGCATGGTCAAAACTATAGTGGTTGGCCCCTTAATTGCGAGGAGTATCGAGACTAAAAACATGAAGGAGTGGTTGACTCAATGGATTTCAATGTTGGGGTATGAGCCACAGTTGTATATCTTGACATGGGGATGGTTGGGTTTTAATCTTAAATTAGAGCAAGACATTATGAAAATCTTGGGTTTGGTATAGAATTCGGGTGCATCCATGTTGTATTTGAAATAGACACCTTTATTCAATGCAAGGAAAGAAGATTGGACCTCATGCCATTGTGGGTTAAGGTGTTAGGCTTACAAATGGAGTTCTGTAGATTAATTTTTTTCAAAGCTATTGGAAGTGCATTAAGGGTATTTTATGAAGAATATTCAACGTTATTCTTGAGGGTATTTTCAAATCTATTCCTGAGGAGTTGAGAATAATGTCAATCTCAAGAATCTTAGTGGGCATTGACATACGTGAAGGCTTGGCACTAGTGATGGAGATAGAGTGTCGTAATCTCAATTATATACAAACTCTAGACTACAATAGAGTGTCATTTAAATGTGCTTGATGTCACTCGTATGGGAATATAGTAAAAGAATGCACTTTGGAATTCAAACATAGAGTTTACGAGAAGAAGAATGAGACCGCATCGCAAGAAAAAAAGGGTTAAGGGTGCTCAGAGGTATTGACAAAACAATGCCAAGGCATTAAACAAGCGGAGAGTGGAAATGTTATTATGAAGATATCGCAACATCAAGGTAACTCCATAATATTGGTAGAGGACCAAAACTAATATGAGAACATTGTTGAGAAAAATTCACAAGATGTTAGTGTCAGGGCCTAAAACAACAACCAAGATGTAGATGCTCCTTTATAAGGTATGCCTCTCATAGTGCTTGATCATATGTGCAGGCATTCACCTCTAGTTAAAAAAGGGGGACCATCCGCCCCTATAGATAGATTTTTGAATGGTCCTTTGGGTTTTGGGGGTTAGTTGAAGATCTGTTGTCCAACACTGACCACACATTGACAAGGTCAGCTTAGGTAGCTTGAGGTCTCTTTCTAACCCTCCTAACAATTCCTTTAATCTGAAACCACCTGGAAGATTTGAGTTCAAGCAGAAAAATTTAGGCAAAGAATGTTATTCAAAGGAAGGACCCCATTGATACCCCTTCAAATCATAAAAATGTGGATGGTATTGAGAATGATGGGTCAATCATTGGTGACTTGTCCCCTACAAAATCTAAATCTATAAAGGGAGGGTTAAGAGGTAGAGTGTCTCGGATGTCAATGGCTTAAGAAAAGGCCGATTTAGAGGTGCAAACAAGGAATTAGTTATCCAATGTAGGCGTTCTTAAAGCAGGCCAACCCTTGGGATTTGATTCTTAATTATCCTTATGTATCTTAATTGTAGAGGTTTAGATCACACCTAAAATAAACAATCCTTAAAAAGGCTTGTTGAGACTCAAAAACCCAATATTTTAATGTTTGAAGAATCCATAGGTGAGGTCAATCATATATGTTTAAATCTAGGGAAAAATATTCTCGGATGGGATTTTATTTTTTTTTATACTAAGTGTAGATATAGAGGCTTGATATTAGGATGCAGAACTAGACACAATAAATGTTCTAACTCTTGGTATTTTGAGTCACGGCTTTGTATTCCATTAATTCTAGTGATCTGGAAATGGAATTTATAGTTATCAATATTTATGGACCCTATTCTAATAGGATGCCTTTCTGGGAAAGGATTTTAGGTCGCCACTTCTAGACCATCCTCAAACCATTGTTGGAGAGGGCATGAACTTTCCATTGGGGAACACAAATATTGGGGGTCACTGCTACTACGAACACTCTTACACACTTCTTTTTTCAAGCATATTGAGGAGAGTGGGGCGATTGATATCTAACCTATTAAACTTAGACTGACTTGGAGAAACAAGAGATTTGAGGAAGGAAGAATCCCAAAGAGGTTAAATAGATTTCTTGTATCATAATGCTTTATGAATGGAAATTTGGGATTTAATAAATGGATAGGAAAAGGAGGTGCTTCTAATCACTTCCCGATCTTATTGGAAATTGACTCAAGAGGAGAGAAGGGTCATAGTCCCTTCAAATTTATGGGTGGTTGGAAGATGTTTTTTATTAATCTGGTAAATAATCAATGGAGACCTTATGATGTGAATGGGATTGAATATCGTACTACCCAATTTACATCAAATCTCAGAAGGGTGAAGCAATCTTTGGCATCTTTCAACTAGCAAATAAGATTAAAGAATGACAAGGATTTTTTTGGAGGTGGAGAGGCTATTAGATGGGTCGTATGTGTAAGACTTGGCAAGGTTTCCTATTGAAAATGATAAGAAGGAAATCATCAAGAAATGGAAACTTTTAGATGAAAGAGAAGCAGACTGGAGACTTAAGATCATGGCTCTTTGGCAAGAGAAAGGGGATGATAATACTAAATTTTTTCATCAAATGGAAAATCACACAGGAACATGGAAAGACTGTTGAAATAATGTAACTTCGAAGTGTGAATTTCCTTAAAACCCACACTTGAGATAAATAGTATATTTTAATTTTTAATGATAACCACACATGAGTTTCTTTACAAGTAATGCAGCAGAAAATAAATACTGAGAAACATTCAACAATAATCACATCCATATAGACACAGTATTTTGGGTATGGAAACCCCCTGATAAACCCCAAGATGGGAAAATTGGTCCAACAGTCAGATAAGAAATTTTATTTTGAAGATATGGAACAATTACAATCCAGTAGATGAATTCACCCAACCGAGAAAAATATAACCCCTACAAAAATCACTGGGAAAAACCAGCAAATCGACACGACCCCCTGCGTAGTTGTACGGCCTGTTGCATCAACAGTACGAACCTCCTACGCAGTTGTATGGAATATGTACGGTTGTTGTTTCTACGACCTTTGTCGAATTTTACACCTTCCCTCTACATGAGTGTGTACGACCCTATGCTCTGCATGATATGTCGATGAATCTTCCGGGTGAATGCTCCTCAGTCTTCTCTGCAAACTTCTTCCTCCAAATTCCCTACATGTCTCAGTGTATGTGCCCTCTCCACCAAATCTTCTTTTAAATCAATGGACAATCGAAAACCCTAACCCTCACTATGTATCAATGGATGAGATCCTCCGGTGAGATCAATGGCCAAAATTAGATTAGTCATCACTTAAATTATTTCACTTTTCACTTTATAAAAGTGATTCCATTAATTCAAAATCAAATAAAATTAGTTAATGTATTTTCTTAAGTCTAAACTTAGTAAAATCACATTAATACATTTGGCTTCATGTTTAATGTCTTCTAGCATCCTAGGACACATGCAATGATAGAAGACCTTCCTTGTTTCCACTTTCTAACACTCCCTCTCAACAAGGAAGGGATTTGGTAGCAACCCCAACTTGTCCCTAAACTTCACAAAATTGTTCCTACAAAGTGCCTTGGTGAAAATGTCCACCACCTGTTCATTTTTCTAAATGTACTCCAACCGAATGGTTCCTTTCTATACATCGTCTCTCAGGAAGTGATACCGGATATCAATGTTTGTGCTTCGGTCATGGAACACTGGATTTTCAGATAGCATGATGCCACTCTGATTATTGTGGTGAACCATTGTAACCTCTAGCTCACACTCGATTAACCCTGAAAGAAACTTCCTTAGCCACATTCCCTCACATGCAGCCAAACTGGATTCCATGTACTTAGCCTCTGTCAAACTCAATGCAACTGAATTTTGCTTCATGTTGAACCAAGAGACAGCTCCTGACCCAATGTTGAAGTAGTAACCTGAAGTGCTCTTCCAGTATTCTACACATCCTTCTCAGTTAGCATTTGTGAATCCTACTAACTATACAGTCCCATTGCACTCATAAACCAACCAATACTCCATTATAACTCTGATGTAGTGAAGCACGTGCTTTGCAGCTATCCAATGTACTCTTCGAGGGTCCACCATGAACTTGCTCAAAGAGTTGAATTCAATGCTAATGTTTGGTTGGGTGTTGACCAGATACATGAGCGATCTGATAACTTATCGATCCAATGTAGGATCGAATCCATCTAAACCCGATGCATCAATATTCCTCTAGTTGGAAACTAGAGGTATGTACATGGGCTTGCAATCCACCATCCTGAATCTCTTCAAGATATCCACTGCATAATTCCCCTGTCCAATGAAGAAGCATCCATCTCTTTGCCAAACCTCCAAACCTACGAAGTAATGCATCAATCCAAGGTCTTTCATCTCAATCTCAACTGCAAGGTTGGACTTGCAGTCACCAATCTACCTTCATCTCCTGTAAGAAAGAGATCATATACATACAATACCAATATGAGAGGAAACTCACATGAAAAGAAGAACAGAAGAATATCTAACAAAAGTGGCAAATTTATCCTCATATTCAATGCCATCCTTCTATAAAAACCCCTTAGCCATGAAGCATGCCTTGTACTTCTCCATGATTTTGTTTGTTGCATGCTTCACCTTGTAGATCCATCTGGATCCCACCACCCGTTTTCCCTTTGTCCTTGGCACAACCTCTCATACCTAGTTTTTCATGATGGATTCATACTCCTCAACCATAGCAAGCTTCCACACATTATGTTGTGCAGCCTCCTCGAAACTGGAAGGTTCAGAGTTAATCAACTATGTCATCAATGCCATATAGATAAGTCTCTCCGGTGGTTTGTTCCATCTCATGGAGCTCTATGGAAGAGTCACCTACCTGGAATCTTGAACTATGGACCTAAACCACTTAGGTCGTGGCCTAGTGTCTACCTATTACAGCTGCTGGATGTCCTCCTCCTGTTGTGGCTCGTCCTCCAAGTCAATGACCAAAGGATCATGTCCACCTGACTCCCTCTGACTATCAGAACCTGTGCTCTGGGTCTGTACCTATAACTCCTCTAACTTGACCCCTGATTCTTGTGTTGGTTTCTCCTGTGATGGTAATTCCAAGGATCTTCGAAAGGCTCTATCCTCATCAAACTAGAAATACCTACCCACAACGATCCTCTTGCAAGTAGGAATATATACATTGTATTCCTTTGAAGTCCCGTTGTAACCAACAAGTAACCCCTTCTCTTCAGAAGGGTCCAACTTCTTCCTAGTTTCAGCATGAATGTGACAATAGCAAACACTCCCAAATATGTGCATGTGGCTCACATCTGGTCCAGTTCCTGTGATGACCTCCTCGGGTGGCTTCCTCCCCAAATTTGTGTGGGGACACTTGTTCTGAATGTAAATTGCGGTCATGTAAGCCTTGGCCCATAGGAATAGTGGAAATCTCTGATCAAATAGCATGGCCTTGGCTGCTCCTACCAATGTCTTATTCTTCCTCTCTACCACTCCATTCTTTTGTGGGGTATGAGGCACGGTGTACTCCTTCTTGATCCCCTCCGATGAGCAATACTCTAAGAACTCATTGGAGGTATACTAACCCCTGTTTTTCGTCCTCAATACTTTAATCTTCCTTCCTATCTAATTCTCTACGAGAGTCCTGAACTCTCGAAACTGCTCAAAGACCTATGACTTGGCCTTCAGGAAATAGATCCAGGTCTTCCTGGAATAGTCATCAATGAAAGTGACGCCATAATTGTAGCCACTGAATGATTGGACACTCATGGGTCCACAAACATCTAAATGCATTGAAGTCCAAGGTCCCTTTAGACGTGTGCTCACTCTGTGGGAAAATCTTCTTGATTTTATTCCCTAATGCACAACCCTTGAAGTGGTTATGCTTCTCCTCTTGTACCTAAGGAACTCCAATAACTTCCTACCTCAAATTCCTCAGTGCTCCATGGTGTAAGTGTTCCATCCTCCTATGCCACAACTCGCCCTAACTGTTGAGTTTGCATACTCGAAGTGTAGTATGTACACCTTCCCGCTCTGGATCCCAATCACCCGATCCAAACTCCTATATGACCTCTTGGGCCTCATATACACTCTATGATCTCGGAACTTCACCTAAAATCCCTTGTCCTCCAGGGTGGAAATGGATATGAGGCTCTTGGTCAATCGTGGAACATACACTACGTCAACAAAATTGAGGGGTTTGCCAAACTCCCTCTAAAACAAAACAGTATCAAGTCCCTCTGCCTGATACTGGGAATCATCACCCAACTCTATGTAGATATTTAATCCGCCCTCTTGAAATTTATTGAAGAACCTCTTATGTCATGTCATATGACAAGATTCTCCACTATCAACGTACCAAATGTTGTTGCATGTGGTGCTTTCCATGCAAGCTATCAAACAAAAGTATTCGTCAAAGTTTTTGTTGAACTCCTCCACCTCTACAAAACCTGCCATATGGGTATTGTTCTTCTTCTTCCTGTCTGGGCACAGGGAAGAAAAGTGTCCTTGTTTGTGGAAGATAAAACATTTGACTTTGGATATGTCAATGTTCTTCTTACTACCTTTATTTTTCTTTTCCTTACCACTGGTCTTCCCTGGTAGGGATAGAAATTCTTCATCCAAAATCTATGGGGCACTGCTGGATGAACTTGAACCTTGACCCATACGAGTCTCCTCCTGCATAAAAGTGGCATAAAATCATCCCACAATCCCTACCATTCAATGAGATTCTCCCTAGCCACCACATCTTTTACAAAGGTGTTCCATGGCTTAGAGAATCCATTTAGAGCTATACGAACTAGATCCTCGTCCTCAGTCTTAGAGACAACTGCTCCAAGCTCGTCTCTGATCTATGTGAACCTTGTGAGATAAGGAACCACTCCTTCACCCTTGGCCACCTTGGTAATGCGCATCCTCTCCTGCAGCACCATCTTCCGATTTTCGTTCTTGCTTTGGTAAATTCCTTCCAAATCCTTCCACATTTCCAATGCGGTATTCTTCCTGGAAAGGTGAGGGAGTATGTGGTCCTCCACCCCTATCAAGATGATCAACATAACTCTAGAGTCTAACTTCTTCCACCTTTCCAACATTGTCGAATCTGTGGGCGCAACATTCGTGGAGTCAATATGCTCATTTGCATCACTGGAATCCAGGATCCTCGTGATCCTTTCTTTCCAAGTAGGAAAGTTATGAGCCACTTAGAGTCTATCCTCAACTCTCAAATGTACGACCATAGTGAAGTGTACCTATCAAACCCTAGATATGGACTCTAGGTTTGTGTCTTCAATATATCTTCCCCTGATCTATCAATATTGTTGTAGTTTCTCATATTTATCTCAACAAAGCAATAGTACCATGTAACTTTCCTTAAAACCCACACTTGAGCTAAACAATATATTTTAATTTTTATTGATAACCACACATGAGTTTCTTTACTAGTAATGCAGCGGAAAATAAATACTGAGAAGCATTCAACAATAAACACATCAATACAGACAGAGTATTTTTTGGTATGGAAACCCCCAGATAAAATCCAATATGGGAAAACCGGTGCAGCAGTCACATAAGAAATTTTATTATGAAGATATGGAACAATTACAATCCAACAGATGAATTCACCCAACCTAGAAAAATAGAACCTCTGCAAAATCACTGGGAAAACCCAACAAATCGACATGACCCCCTACGCAGTTTTATGGACTTATGCGTCAACAGTATGACCCTCCTACACATTTTTACATAATATGTATGGTTGTTGATGGTGTGGCCTCGATCAAATTGTACAACCTCCCTCTGCGTGAGTATGTACGGCCCTATGCTTTTCCTGGTCTGTCGGTGAATCTTCCAGGTGAATGATCCTCCAACTTCTCTACAAACTTCTTCCTCCAACTTCCATGTTTGTCTCTGTGTATGTGCCCTCTCCACCAAATATTCTTTTAACTCAATGGCCAAGCGAAAACCCTAACCCTCACTATGGATCAATGGATGAGATTCTCTAGTGAGATCAAAGGCCAAGATTAGATTAGTCATCACTTAAAGTATTTCATTTTTCACTTTATAAAAGTGATTCCATTGAGTCAAAATCAAATTAGATTAATTAATGTATTTTCTTAAGTCTAAACTTAGGAAAATCACATTAATACATTTGGCTTTCGGTTTAATGTCTTCTAGCATGCAAGGACAGATGCAATGATAGAAGACCTTCCTTGTTTCCACTTTCTAACACGAAGAATATTTTACTTGTACTTTACATTATTATTATTATTCCTCCTTCGAGAGATGTCATTAATGTAAAAGGTCATGTAAAATTCATGAGGTAAATCCTCCCTTGTAAGTCGAGTCAATAGTACCCAGGAAAGATTAATATAAATATTATTTTGGGTTTCGCTATGTAGTTCAGCCTTGTCAGTTTGATAGGTTGGCCCAATTCATCCCAATTAGGTCAAAAGGTCACTCAAGTGATTAGTATAAATAGGGAGGCACCCTCTCTCATTTGTACACACTCACTTACTCATGTATTGCACATGAGAGAGAAAGTGGAAGGACAGAGGATGAGGAGGAGAATTGTATTTGGTGTTTTGGCTCTTATACTAGGTTTTGGTCTCTCTCTCTCTTATGAGACCACGTTCTTTGGGAATTGCATTCTGGTAATCTATATTGAGTAATTTTTGTTGGGTTTTTCCCTTTTGGGTTTCCCAGGATAAATTGTTGTGTACCATGTGATTGTGTTTCTTTCAAATATCCTCTTTATGTTGTTATTGTGAAAATGTATTAAATGCTCGCGAAGTTAGGACTTAAGCTATAATAGCATATAAAACTTAACATGGTATCGGAGCTAAACTAAAAGGAGCAGCATTCTCCAGACAAGAAAATTAGGGTTTCCTACTGAAGATGCATTTTTTAGTGCAAGTGACATTGGGAAGTGCGCCCCTCCTAGATGCATCTTTTGGCACCTGGATCAAAGTTTTTCAGTGGGCAGATCCTCCTGAAAGTCACACCCTAGTTTGACTTGGAACCAGAAAACCAGAAATCCAAACCCAAAATTAGAAAATGCAGTACAGAATTTCGAAAGTCTAGTTTCAAGTGTTATAATTTGGACTCTTCAAAAAATAATTGTGCTAGCATACTCACCTCAGTCAAGTGCATCTTTTGGTAAGCCCATTTTTTTCATTTCTCAAAAACTTCAATTTTTTATCATTTTTTGTCTTTGGGACAAGATGCCTCCAAGCACTAAGTTTGATGACAAGTTGTAAGGCATAGAAAATTTCATGCTTGGAAATAAAGAATTGGACTCATTCTTGAAGAGAATGATCTTGCAAAGTTTATCAAGGAAGTTGTGTCGGATCCTGAATAAGATGAAGCAAAGGAAAAGTACAAGGAGGACATGATTAGAGCTAAAAGGATCATAGCATATTCTATAAAGGATCACTTGATTCCTCAAAATTCCTCCAAGGATACATCTAAGTAGATGTTTGATGCCCTATCAAGAATGTATGAAGGAAGAAACATCAATTGGAAGATGAATTTGAGATCCCAACTCAAAAGTACAAAGATAAGCAAGGGTGAATCCATCAATTCAAAGAACAACTAGAAGCAATTGAAGACAAGCTTGATGAAGGTGAATTAGAAATGACCACTCTCGATTGTCTTAATAGACCATGGGATTCTTACAACCAGACAATTTGTGCAAGAAAGTAAAGCCTACAATTTGAAATCCTATGGGAAGAATGTGTTCAAGAGGAAGCTAGAGTAGCAAACCAAGAAACAAAACTTAGAGATGATGACCATGCTCTAGCTACTCACGCTAGAATAAGAAAAGGAAAACATCATTTCAAGAAGGAAACTCATAAGGAGTCCTATCCTTCTAAGAAGTTTCAAAGGAATAAAAAGGGAGATTACAAGCAAAAATACCTCTCCTCTTATCAATGTCACCATTGTGATAATATAGGAAACATTTCCATAAATTGTCCAATAAGAAAAGAAGAATATATGAGGAATAACAAAAGACATCATGCTCATTTAGCCGAAGAAGAAGAAGAAAATAACCTCCCAAGAAGTTAGCAAAGGAAGAAATTGAATAATATATTTTATTCTCCACTCTCTCTAGGTCTATGACACCTGAAAATAACACATGGCTTATTGATAGTGGTGCTTCAAAGAAGATGACAAGTCAAAAAAATACTCTCTCCGGTCTTGAAGAAAAGGATTCCCCTCATAAATTTTCACTAGGAGATGACTATCAATATCCCATCAAGCGAATAGGAGAAGCCACATACAAGCTTAATTTAGGAACCCCGATGAAGATGAAGGATGTGCGAAAGGAAAGAACATAAAGAATCCATTTCTGAAGAGCAACACCAAGACAGAAGGAACATTGGAACTTGTCCACTCATATGTATGCAATCCAATGCCCTCAACATATTTAAGCAAGTATGTGTATTATGTAAAATTCTTTGATGATTATTGCCATAACACTTGGGTTTACTTTTTGAAATCAAAATATGAAGTGTTTGGAAAGTTCAAGAATTCAAAGCCTTGGTAGAGAATCTTTCAAAAAAATAAAAGGATCAAGACACTCAGGTCAGATAATGGAAGAGAGTATACTTCAAATGAATTTGGAAATTTTTGCAAAGATGTCTGGATTAAGAGGGAACTTACCACTCCCTATAATCCACAAGAGAATGGTTTTCCTGAAAGGAATAATCGAACCATTATGGAAGTAGTGAAGACTATGATCCATGATCAATATCTTCCTATGCACTTATGGGGTGAAGCAGCAAGGACAACAGTATATGTCCAAAATAGAATATCCCATAGTGCACTTGGGTTCAAAACCTCTAAAGAGATGTTCACAGGTAAGAAACCAGAAGTAATTCACCTCAATATATTTAGTTGTCCAGTGTTTGTTCATATTCCAAACGAGAAAAGATCCAACTTGGATCCTTTAGAAAAGAAAGGAATATTTGTTGGATAATGTGAGGTCTCCAAGGCCTTCAAAATTTATATATCAGGTTACCACCATATGGAATTAGAAGGGATGTAACCTTTGATGAAGATGCAACTCTCAAGAAATCAAGAAAGTGCCAACTTGAAGAAACATATGAAGAAGTTGTAGCTCCCAGAGTTGCAGAACCGATGAAAGAAGTTGCACCTTCTCCTGATGATGTGATTCTGGAAGAACATGATATGTTGGAGCCCCAAGAACCTCTCCACAAGAATATCTCCCACAAGAGAAAGCTAGCTTGGGCCCATGAGATTATTCAAGAAGCAAAAAGGTATGGTGCTCCAGAAGGCTCCTCGAGACAGAGCAAGAATTCAAAGCCATTTTCTAGTTATGTGGATTTGATGTGTGATCTTGTAAACAAAGAAACTACTTGTTGTGAACAACTATTCAAAAGAGATAATGGGTAGAATCCATGACGGAAGAATACCAATCCCTAATGAAGAATCATGTGTGAGAAGTAGTTCCTGGACCAGAAGGAAAAAATGAGCTATCTTCCAAATGGATATACAAGATAAAACATACAACCAATGGAAGTATTGAGAAATATAAAGCCATATTTGTGTTATGTGGATTCTCTCAAAAGGAAGGAATCGATTATGAAGAGACATTTACTCTTGTAGCAAGGCACACTTCTATTAGAGCCATCATGGCACTTCTATTAGAGCCATCATGGCACTTGCAGCCAAGACGAAATGGAAGTTACACCAGATGGATGTGAAAACAACATTTCTAAATGGTGTTATTAAAGAAGAAGTGTACATAGAACATCCAAAAGGCTTTGGATTCGAAGACAGAAAGACACATGTATGTAAGCTGAAGAAGGTTATGTATGGGTTGAAGCAAGCTCCACAAGCTTGGTATGGAAGAACCGATAGTCTTCTAATGATATTGGGATTTACCAAAAGTATGGTTGATCCTAACATTTACTTAAAGGTTATGGATGATGAACTTGTCATATTATTGTTGTACGTGGATGATTTATTCCTGACAAGTAATGAGAAGCAAATATCAGAATGTAAGAAGAATCTCGTTGTAGAATTTGAGATGAAAGCCCTTGGCTTCATGCATTGTTTCTAGGTCTTGAAATATGGTTGAGCCTAGAATAAAACTTCCTTAACCAAGGGAAGTATGCAGTAGAAATCCTGAAAAGGTTTTATATGTTGGAATGTAAATCCATGGCCACACCCATGAATACAAATTTGAAGTTGTTGGTTGATGCTTCGTCAAAGTTAGTGGATGTGAAACTATACAAACAGATTATTGGTTCATTGATGTATCTGACGAATACCCGACCAAATATATGCTTTGTTGTGAGCACCTTGAATCAATATTTGGTTGATCCCATACATGTTCACCTGGCAACTACAAAGCATGTGATGAGGTACCTAAAAGGTACGGTAGACTATGCTCTCAGTTATACTAGAGATCATGACTTCAGACTGTACGGTTATACAAATTCAGATTGGGTAGGAAGTGTCTCAGATAGAAATATCACTTTAGGTGGATGTTTTATTCTAGGGTTAGCCATGATCTCATGGCTAAGAAGGAATATATTGCAGCGTGTCCCACTAGTTGTGAAGTCATATGGATTTGGAAGTTGTTATCAATTCTATTCGATATGGAAATGGATTACACCGTGATTCTATGTGATAACCAAAGCTACATGAAGATGACAGAGAACCTTGTGTTCCATGAGAAGACGAAGCACGTAGAAATCCGGTATTTGACACAGTGCATAAGGGAGCTATAAAGATCCAATATGTGAGCACATATGAGCAAGTTGCAGACGTGTTGCATATTCCTCTGTCTTTTGTGAAGTTTGAACACTTCTAAGACAAGCTAGGTGTTGTCTGTAAGGACTTCCCTCGAAATGGGGAGTAGTATTGACGATACTATGGTATCTTGATCATAGCAAGTAGTTCAGTTGGGATTGATCATTCTTAGACTTGATCCCATAATTCTAAAAGGAAGGATTATCTTAAATTTTGATCTTGAGACTAGATCCCATAATTCTGAAAGTCAGGATCATCCAAGATGTTGGTTCAGAGACTTGATCCCGTAATTCTGAAAGGAAGGATCATCTAATATGTTGGTTGATGGAATTGATCCCATAATTCTAACAAGAAGGATCATCTAGGATATTGATTGGTGGAGTTGATTCCGTAATTCTGAAAGGAAAGATCGTCTAAAATGTTGATTGGTGATCCCGCAATTCTGAAAGAAAGGATCATCCATGTTGGACTTGATCCCATAATTCCAAAAGGAAGGATCGTCTTGTGTACTTATGTGTCAGCTATGATCAATATTGGTGGCTCCGTAAAGACTTGATCTTGTAATACCAAAAGGAAGGGTCATCTAAGTACCACATATGTGTTGTCCATGATCTTGTAATTCCAAAAGGAAAGGATCACCTTTGTTGTCCATGATCTCGTTATTCTGAAAGGAAGGATCATGTTGGCTATAGATACACCTACCTCATTATGTTACCATAGATGATGTTACTCCAGCCTTGAGCGGTTGATGATGATGTTTTTATACCTATCACATGTTGTTATTGATGTTATTTCAGCTTTATGCTAATGAGCCAACATCGTGATGTCGTTGTTGATGTTATTCCAGCTTTATGTTGATGAGCCAGCCTCATGATGTCGTTATTGTTGATGTATCAATTTTTTATACTGAAGATGTTGATTTTGATACTTTAGCTCTGTACTTAAGATAATGATGATGTTGTTCCAGCAGTTCTATGTTGATGCAAATGATGAGGTTCTAGTTCCACGTTGCAGATGATGATGCTCCAACTCCATGTTCAAGATGATGATGCTCTAGCTCCATGCTACAGATGATGATGTTCCAACTCCGTGTTGCAGATGACGATGCTCCAACTCCGCGTCGTAGATGATGATGTTGTTCAAAACTTTCGATGATCTGTAGATGTACCAAACAATGTTCCAAAGTATGTTGTTGATGATGCCTCCTCCTTCCTCCTTCTGATGATGTTGTGTAGAGCCACACCAATTGTTGTTGTTATCAGTAGAATATCCTTCTTATTAATGGGGAGCATTGAAATAATGTAACTTCAAAGAATATTCTATTTGTACTTTACATTATTATTATTATTCCTCCTTCGGGAGATGTCATTAATGTAAAAGATGATGTAAAAGACATGAGGTAAATCCTTCGTTGCAAGTCGGGTCAATAGCACCCAGGAAAAATTAAAATAAATATTATTTTGAGTTTTCCTAGGTAGGTCAACCCTATCAGTTGGATATTTCGGCCCCGGATAGGTTAAAAGGTCAGTCAAGTGATAAGTATAAATAGGGAGGCTCCCTCCCTCATTTGTACACACTCACTCACTCATGTATGTGCAAGAGAGAGAAAGAGGAAGGACAGAGAAGTGCCTTTGGTGTTTTGGCTAGTATGATAGGGTTTGCTCTCTCTCTCTTATGAGACCATGTTCTTTGGGCATTGCATTCTAGTAATCTTTATTGAGGAATTGTTGTTGGTTTTTTTTCCTTTTGGGTTTCCTAGGATAAAGTGTTGTGTACCTTGTGATTGTGTTTCTTTCAAAGATCCTCTTTATGTTGTTATTGCGAAAATGTATTAAATGATCATGAATTTAAGACTTCAGATATAACAACATATAAAACTTTACATGGTATCAGAGCTAGACTAAAAAGAGTAGTGTTCACTGGGTAAATCTCTCTCCTTCTCCAGACAAGAAAATTAGGGTTTCCTACTGAAGAGGAATATTTTAGTGCAAGTGACATTGGGAAGTCTGCCCCTCCTAGGTACATATTTTGGCACTTGGATCGAAGCTTTTCAGTGGGCAGATCCTCCATAAATTCAAACCCTAGTTTGACTTGGAACCAAAAAACCAGAAACCCTATACTAGAACTAGAAACTACAGTACAAAATTTCGCGAGTCCAGTTTAAAGTGTTAGAATGTGGATTCTTCAGAAACTAATTGTACCAGCATACTCGCTTCAGTCAAGCGCATCTTTTGGTAAGTCAATTTTTTCATTTCTGAGAAATTTCAATTTTTTTGTCATTTTTTGTTCTTCAGGACAAGATGCCTCCAAGCACAAGCTTGATGACAAGTTGGAAGGCATAGAAAACTTTCATGCTTGGAAATATAGAATTGGGCTCATTCTAGAAGAGAATGATCTTGCAAATTTTATCAAGGAAGTTGTGTCAGATCCCAAAGAAGATGAAGCAAAGGAAAAGTACAAGAAGGACATGATTAGAGCCAAGAGGATCATAGCAGATTCTATCAAGGATCACTTGATTCCTCAAGTGTCCTCCAAGGATAAACCTAAGGAGATGTTTGATGCCCTATCAAGAATGTATGAAGGAAGAAACATCAACCGGAAGATGAATTTGAGACCCCAACTCAAAAGTACAAAGATGAACAAGGGTGAATCTATCCAAGAATATTTCACAAGGGTTTCTCAATTCAAAGAACAACTAGAAGCAATTGAAGACAAGATTGATGAAGATGAATTAAGAATGACCGCTCTTAATGGTCTTACTAGACCATGGTATTCTTACACCCATACAATTTGTGCAAGGAAGGAAAGCCTACAATTTGAAATCCTATGGGAAGAATATGTTCAAGAGGAAGCTAGACTAGAAAACCAAGAAGCACTACTTAGAGATGATGACCATGCTAGAAGAAGAAAATGAAAACATCATTTCAAGAAGGAAACTCATGAGTCTCATCCTCCTAAGAAGTTTCAAAGGAATAAAAAGGGAGATTAAAAGTAGAAATACTTCTCCTCTTATCAATGTTACCATTGTGATAATATAGGACACATTGCTAGAAATTGTCCAACAAGAAAAGAAGAATATAAGAGGAATAACAAAAGACATCATGCTCATTTAGTCGAAGAAGAAGAAGAAGAAGAACCTCCTAAGAAGTTAGAAAGGGAAGAAATTGAATAATATATTTTATTCTCTGCTCTCTCTAGTTTTATGACACCTGAAAATGACACATGGCTAATTGATAGTGGTGTTTCAAAGCATATGACAAGTCAGAAAAATACTCTCTCCAGTCTTCAAGAAAAGGAATCCCCTCATAAATTTTCACTAGGAGATGACTGTCAATATCCCATCAAGGTAATAGGAGAAGCCACATACAATCTTGATTTAGAAACCCCGATGAAGATGAAGGATGTGCGAAAGGAAAGAACATAAAGAATCCATTTCTAAAGAGTGACGCCAAGAAAGAAGGAATATTAAAACTTGTTCACTCATATGTATGTGGTCCAATGCCCTCAACATATTTAAGTGGGTAGGTATATTATGTAACATTCGTTGATGATTACTCTCATAAGACTTGGGTTTGGAAATTTCAAGGAATTCAAAGCCTTGGTAGAACATCTTTCAAACAAAAAAAAGGATCAAGACACTCAGGTCAGATAATGGAAGAGAGTATACTTCAAATGAATTTGGCAACTTTTGCAAAGATGTCGGTATTACGAGGGAATTTACCAATCCTTATAATCCACAACAGAATGGTGTTCCTGAAAGGAAGAATCAAACCATTATGGAAGCAGTGAATACTATGATCCATGATCAAGAACTTCCTATGCACTTATGGGTTGAAGCAGCAAGGACATCAGTATATGTCCAAAATATAATATCCCATGATGCGCTTGGGTTCAAAACCCTTAAAGAGATGTTCACAGACAAGAAACCAGAAGCAAGTCACCTCAATATATTTGGTTTTCTATTGTTTATTCATATTCCAAAAGAGAAAAGAACTAAGTTGGATCCTTTCGAAAAGAAAAGAATATTTGTTGGATACTGTGAGGTCTCCAAGGCCTTCAAGATTTATATATCGGGTTACCACCATATGGAAATTAGCAGGGATGTAACCTTTGATGAAGATGAAACTCTCAAGAAAATAAGAAAGTGCCAACTTGAACAAACATATGAAGAAGTTGTAGCTCCCAGAGCTACAGAACCGATGAAAGAAGTTGCACCTTCTCCTGATGATGAGATTCCGGAAGAACATGACTTTGTTGAAGCCCCAAGAACCTCCCCACAAAAATATCTCCCACAAGAGAAATCTAACTTGGGCCTGTGAGATTATTCAAGAAACAAAAAGGTATGGTGCTACAGAAGGCTCCTCAAGACAGAGCAAGAAGTCAAATCCATTTTCTAGTTATGTGGCTTTGATGTGTGATATTGTAGACAAAGAACCTACTTGTTGTGAAACATCTGTTCAAAAGAGAGAATGGGTAGAAGCCGTGACCGAAGAATACCAATCCATAATGAAGAATCATGTGTGGGAAGTAGTTCCCATACCAGAAGGAAAAAGTGAAGTATCTTCCAAATGGATATACAAGATAAAACATACAACCAATGGACGTATTGAGAAATACAAAGCCATATTTGTGACCCGTGGATTCTCTCAAAAGGAAGGAATCGATTATGAAGAAACATTTTCTTTTGTAGCAAGGTACACTTCTATTAGAACCATCATGGCACTTGCAACCAAGACAAAATGGAAGTTACACCAGATGGATGTGAAAACAACCTTTCTAAATGGTGTTATTAAAGAAGTGTACATAGAACATCCACAAGGATTTGGAGTCGAAGACAGAAATACACATGTATATAAGCTAAAGAAGGCTATGTATGGGTTGAAACAAGCTCCACGAGCTTGGTATGGAAGAATCAATAGTTTTCTAACGAGCCTGGGCTTTACCAAAAGTATAGTTGATCCTAACCTTTACTTCAAAGTTATGTATGATGAACCTATCATATTATTGTTGTACATGGATGATTTATTCTTGACAGGTAATGAAAAGCAAATCTCAAAGTGTAAGAAGCAGCTTGTTGCAGAATTTGAGAAGAAAGACCTTGGCTTGATGCATTATTTCTAGGTCTTGAAATATGGCAGAGCCCAAAATAAATCTTCCTTAACCAAGGGAAGTATGTAGTAGAAATCCTGAAAAGGTTTGATATGCTATAATATAAAGCCATGGACACACCCATGAATACAAATTTGAAGTTGTTGGTTGATGCTTCATCAAAGTAAGTGGATGTGGCACTATACAAACATATTATTGGTTCATTGATGTATCTGACGAATACCCGACCAGATATATGATTTGTGTGAACACCTTGAATCAATATTTGGTTGAGCCCATACATGTTCACCTGGTAACTGCAAAGCATGTGATGAGGCACATGAGAGGTACGATAGACTGTGGTCTCAGTTATACTAGAGATCATGACTTTAAACCATATGGTTATACAAATTTAGATTTGGCAAGAAGTGTCTCAAACAGAAAGAGCACTTCAGGTGGATGTTTTAGTCTAGGGTCAGCCATGATCTCATGGCTAAGCAAGAAGCAGTGCTCTCGGCACTACAAAAGCGGAATGTATTGTAGCTTGTCCCACTAGTTGTGAAGAAATATGGATTTGGAAGTTGTTATCAAGTATATTCGATCTGGAAATGGATGTCACCGTGATTCTATGTGATAACCAAAGCTGCATGAAGATGACAGAGAACCTTGTGTTCCATGATAAGATGAACCATGTAGAAATCTGGTATTTCTACATTCATGACACGGTGTAGAAGGGAGCTATAAAGCTCCAATATGTGAGCACAGATGAGCAAGTTGCAGATGTGTTGACTATTCCTCTGTCTTGTGTGAAGTCTGAACACTTCTAAGACAAGATAGGTGTTGTCCGTAAGGAATTCCCTCAAAAGAGGGAGTAGTATTGATGATACTATGGTATCCTGATCATAGGAAGTAGATCAGTTGGGATATATCATTCTTAGACTTGATCCCGTAATTCTAAAAAGAAGGTTTGTCTTTAATGTTGATCTTGAGACTAGATCCCATAATTCCGAAAGGAAGGAGCGTCTAAGATGTTGGTTGAAAGACTTGATCCCATAATTATGAAAGGAAGGATTGTCTAAGATGTTGGTTGATGGAATTGATCTCGTAATTATAACAAGAATGATCGTCTAGGATGTTTATTGGTGGACATGATCCCGTAATTCTAAAAGAAAATATCATCTAAAATGTTGGTTGGTGATCCCATTATTCTGAAAAGAAGGATCATCCATGTTGGACTTGATCCCATAATTCCAAAAGGAAGGATCGTCTTGTGTACGTATGTGTAGTCCATGATCTCGTAATTCCGAAAGGAAAGGATCACCTTTGTTGTCCATGATCCCATGATTATCAAAGGAAAGATCATGTTGGTTGTAGATACACCTGCCTCATTATGTTGCCATAGATGATGTTGTTCGAGCCTTGAGTTGTTGATGATGATGTTGTTATACCTATCACATGTTCAATGATGTTATTCCAGCTTTATGTCGATGAGCCAATGCCATGATGTCGTTGTTGATGTTATTGTTGATGTATTTGTAACTTCAGAGTGTATTCATCTATGTATCTTATGTATTGTAACCCGATGTTTATTCTAGGATGTATCTATTATGTAATTGAGTCATGTTGTCATGCCCCGATGTTCCAATCGGGAGGATCTATAATGTAAACAAGTCATGTCAAGTCATAGTGGGTAACCCTTTGATTGTCTAAGGGTTAAAGTCCCTGCAATTCCGGGGCTCTAGGGTTATTACACTCTCCTAGTAGAGGTCGGCCCTAGTAGGGTTTTAGTCATGTCAAGATTAGCATAAATAGAGAACTGGAGTCTCTATTTATCACAAAACTCATATACACACTCAAGTGTAGCGCATAGTTGAGGAAGGAGAAGACACTGGGACTAGACAAGAAGAAGATTACTGTTGTCGGGAGATCACTTACTATTTTGGGCTTTTACTGTTTTGGTGTTGATTCTATCTCTGAGGAAGTTGCGGGGTTTTCTCCATTTATGGTTTCCCCGAGGAAAAACATTGTGTTCATTGTCTCTTGTGTTTGATTGTTGTACTTGTTATTCTCTCAGTTAAAGATCCTAATAATGCTAGCTTAATGTTGAAAAACTAACATGGTATCAGAGCTAACCTGAGAAGAAGACACTGTGCAGCTGTAGGAACTAGGGCTTCCTAGTTTGTGGATCTTTCTCCACAGATTTTCAACAAAAGTAAGGTGGAATAACTCTCCTCCTTAGGGCGCGTCTTTCTGTCGAAGCAGAATCCAATTTTGAGGTTTTTCAATTTTGGACCCGACACTGCTGCCGGAAATTAGGGCTTTTCACAAAAGAGGAATTTTTTAGTGAACCCAAGCCTGGATTGATCTCCTCCCCAAAATCGAAGTTAGGGATGAATTTCAAGGCATTTGGTTGGACAAAACTCCGGAACAGCAAAACCCTAATCTGCTCCTAAACCAGCTCTGCAGGATTTCAGCTCAAGTTTCAGATCCAACATCTTGACCTGGTAAGATCTAAGATCTTTTGTAATTCCATTTGAGGTTCTCAAGTTAAGATGTCTCATCATACCAAGCTTGATGAAAATCTTGAGGGAGCTGATAACTTTCGAGCCTGGAAGTATAGGATCTCCCTGGTCCTGGAAGAGAATGAATTAGACTCCTACATTCATGAGGAGGTTCCAGTTCCAGAGGGAGATGAGGCAAAGGCCTTACATAAGAAGAAGATGGTTATGGCAAAGAGGATCATTGTTGATTCTATCAAAGATCACGTTATCCCACAAGTGTCCTCTCTCAAGACACCTAAAGCTATGTTTGATGCCCTAACCAAATTGTTTGAAGGGAAGAACATAAACCAGAAGATGACTCTGAGGAATCAACTGAAGAATGTGAAGATTCAAAATGCAGAGACAATCCAGTCTTACTTCACAAGGGTTTCTCAGATCAAGGAACAATTAGAAGTTGTAGATGAAGAAGTGGTGAATGCAGAGATTGTGATGACAACTCTGAATGGCCTTCCTAGGTCATGGGATTCATTCATCCAAGGAATCTGTGCCAGAAAGAAGTTAGTCAAATTCAGCAGACTATGGGAAGAATGTTCTCAAGAAGAAGCACAGATAGCAGCTCGAGAAGAGAAGATGGGAAGTGAAGATCAAGCTCTCACAGTTCACTCCAAGAAAGGCAGAAGAAAACCTCATTACTCCAAAGGTAAGGATCCTCATCATAGAGATAACATTAATAAGGACCTATCTAAAATAAGATGTTATACATGTGATGAAAAAGAACACTATGCAAAACACTGTCCTAAGAACATGGTTCACTCTCATAAGAAGAAGGGGAACAAAATAAGACACCATGCTCATGATGTAGAGGATGATGAACCATCCAAGAAGAGATCCAAATATGAAAGTGAGGATTCTTCAAGCGAGGATGAATATGTTTTGATTTCCGCTCTCACGGGTAACATTACTCATGGAAGTGATGATTGGCTTATAAACAGTGGGGCTTCCAAACATATGACTGGATTTAAGGAATCCTTTGTGAGACTATCAGAACATGAATCACCTCACAAGGTGAAGCTAGGAGATGACTACCAATATCCAATAAAAGGTAGTGGAGAATCTCTAGCAATGAAAGAAGTATTGTTTGTGTCAGGACTCAAGAAGAACCTTCTCTCCATATCAGCATTGGATGCAAAAGGAATGAGGGTTGCATTCATAGATGGTCAAGTCATCATGTGGCCAAGAGGAAAGACTATCGATGATGCAGTGGTGATTGGAGAACAAGGAGGTTTGTACAAGCTGAAGGGCCATCTAAAACAAGCCTTGGTCCATGACACAGTAGAGCCAAATGAGCTTTGGCATAGAAGGCTTGCACATGTGCATTACAGAGCACTACTTATTGCAAGCAAAGCTGTTGAAGGTCTTCCAGAATTCCAAACAAAACATGATGGGGTTTGCAAAGGATGTGCAAAAGGAAAGAATACAAAGAAGACATTTCCTAGCAGCGAAAGCAAAGCCAAAGGAATCCTAGAAATCATCCACTCCGATGTATGCGGTCCTATGTCATCAAACTCACTAAGCGGGTATGCATATTATGTTTCTTTTATTGATGATTCTTCTAGGAAGACATGGATTTACTTCATGAAAAACAAAGACGAAGTATTCAACAAATTCAAGGAATTCAAAGCCTTGATCGAAAATCACACTGAAAAGAAGATCAAGACTTTTCGATTAGATAATGGTGGAGAATTCACTTCGAATGAATTCAAAGAGCTATGTAAAGAATCAAGGATTAAGAGGGAGTTGTCCACTCCTTACAATCCACAACAGAATGGGATTGCGGAACGAAAGAACAGAACTATCATGGAAGCTGCAAGAGCCATGCTTCATGATCAAGATCTTCCTATGCATCTTTGGGCGGCAGCTGCCAGAACAGTGGTGTATGTACAGAACCGTACTCCACATAGAGTACTCGAGAACAAGACTCCTAAAGAAGTCTTGTCCGAAAAGAAACCAGAAGTCATCCATCTCAGAATATTCGGTTGTCCAGTGTACATACACATTCCAAAAGAGAAGAGGACTAAATTAGATCCTTTAGGAAAGAAGGGTATATTTGTGGGATACTCTGAAAGCTCGAAGGCTTACAGAATATATTTCCCAAGATACAAGAAGATTGACATCAGCGGGGATGTGACATTTGATGAAGACACAGCTTACAACAAATCCAGAAAAAGACCTGCTGAACAACCTAAAGAAGCAGAAGCACCCAGAATTCATGATACAACCATGAATGAAGAAACTCAAGAAGAAGATCGAGATTTTGAAGAACCATGAAGACCTGTAGATCCACCTCTGGAGAAGAATCCTCATAAGAGGAAACCTGCTTAGGTACGTGAAATTATCCAAAGTGCGAAAAGATATGGGGCTCCAGAAGAAAATCGCAGAGAAAGAAAGAGGACCAGATCCTGCTCTGGGTATGTAGCTTTACTATGTGATTTCAGTGATAAAGAACCTTCCAGTTATGAAGAAGCGGCAGAACAGAAAGAATGGAAGGATGCTATGATCGAAGAATACCAATCGATCATGAAGAATGATGTTTGGGATATTGTCCCAAGACCAGAAGGGAAGTCAGTTGTAACTTCAAAATGGATCTACAAGATCAAGCATGCTGCAGACGGTAGCATAGAAAAATATAAAGCAAGATTTGTGGCTCAGGGTTTCTCTCAGAAAGAAGGAATAGATTATGAAGAAACCTTCGCACCTGTAGCCAAATACACTTCCATTAGATCAGTACTTTCTCTGGCTGCAGTGATGAAATGGAAGATACACCAAATGGATGTCAAGACTGCTTTCTTGAATGGTGTAGTGCAAGAGGAAGTATATGTAGAACAACCACTCGGTTTTGAGACACATGACAGGGAGTCTCATGTATGCAGATTGAAGAAAGCCCTGTACAGTTTGAAATAGGCACCCAAGACCTGGTATGGCAGAATTGACAGCTTTCTATCTAGTTTGGGCTTTACCAAAAGTAAAGCAAATTCCAACCTGTACTACAAGGTTGAAGATGGCAACCCAGTGATGCTTCTACTGTATGTAGATGATCTATTTGTGACAGGTACAGATGGGTTGATTACTGATACGAAGAGAAAGCTTGCTGCTGAGTTCGAAATGAAGGACTTGGGGATGATGCATTAATTTTTAGGTATGGAGATGTGGCAAAGTACAGATGGAATCTTCCTTGGACAAGGGAATTATGCAGTAGAGATCCTGAAGAGGTTTGGGATGATGGACTACAAAGCCATGACCACACCTATGGCATCGAACCTGAAGCTATTGAGTGATGCTTCATCAGATTCGGTTGATGCTACGATGTATCATTAGATGATTGGGTCCTTGATGTACCTGACGAACACGAGACCAGATATTTGCTTTGCTGTGAACACCTTGAGCCAGTTCCTGACAGATCCGAGACATGTTCACTTGATTGCTGCAAAGCATATTTTGAGGTACCTAAAAGGTACAGTTGATTATGGGCTCAAGTACGATGCGAATCAAAAGACTAACCTAGAGGGTTATGTTGATTCAGATTGGGTAGGTAGTGCCATCGATAGGAAAAGCACTTCAGGGTGTTGCTTCAGTATGGGATCAGGTGTGATCTCTTGGTTTAGCAGGAAGCAATCCTGTGTGGCACTGAGTACAGCTGAAGCAGAGTATGTCGCAGCTTGTTCAACCAATTGTGAGGCAGTATGGCTGCGGAAGCTGCTGTCTGATATATTTGATCTCCAGTTGGATGCTACTTGTATACATTGTGACAACCATAGTTGCGTGAAGTTGTCAAAGAATCCAGTGTTCCATGACAAGTCGAAGCATATCAAGATCAAGTATCACTATATCAGGGATATGGTGCAGAGGGGAGCAGTGAAGCTCCAGTATGTTGCGACGGAGGAACAGATAGCTAATGTATTGACGAAGCCATTGGCTAGGCTAAAGTTCGAGTACTTCAGGGAGAAGCTTGGTGTTCTCCAGATCGAATTTTCCTCTAAGAGAAAGTGACGAGACCCATAGCCATTCTGACATGGTGAGAGGATTGGTTCCTTCCATGGTCAGATGTAAGGGCTGAGCCATTCTGTCATGGTGAGAGGATTGGTTCCTTCCATGTCAGATATGAGTGCTAAGCCATTCTGATATGACTGTAGGATTGGTTCCTACATGATTAGATATAAGGGCTATTGCCATTCTTGGAATGGAGGTACCTGGTCAGTTACCAGGAAAACTCAGTCTAAGGTTGAGGTTCGTTCTAATATGACTGTGAGATGTGTTCTCATATGATCAGATATGAGTGCATGGACATTCTGATGTGATAGAGGGATGTGTTCCCACTTGATTAGATGTAAGGGCTGAGCCATTTTGTCAAGGCTAAAGGATTAAGTTCCTTCCATGTCAGATGTGGGTGCTGGCCATTCCAACGAGTAGGTCGGATGTAAGAGCAACTGCCATTCTCCAAGAGAATGGAGGCACCTGGTCAGTTACCAGGTAGCTCAATCGAGGACTGGGGGCCATTTTGATATAATTGCTGGGATGTGCTCCCTCATGATCATATATGAGTGCAAGCCCTTCCATCATTGTGAGCAGGATGTGTTCCCACCTGGATGGATGTGAGTGATGTGCCTTTTCACAGATGATAGTAGGTGTGTCCTATCATGCTAGTGATTGTAAGTGCAATGTCTTTCCACATATGGTAGTAGGTGTGTCCTACCATGCCAGTGGATGTGAGTGTAGTGCCTTTCCACATATGGTAGTAGGTGTGTCCTACCATGCTGGTGGATGTGAGTGCAGAGCCTTTTCACAGATGATAGTAGGTGTGTCCTATCATGCTGGTGAATGTGAGTGCTGGGCCTTTCTAATATGATTAGAGGGTTGGTTCCTACATGATCAGATGTGAGTGTTGGGCGTGCCTTTCTGACGAGTAGGTCAGATGTAAGTGCTGGGCGGGCCATTCTAACGAGCAGATCAGATATAACTGCTGAAGAAGACCTACATGGAGGATAGGCCTACAACCAGCATGAAAAAGGGCTGGCTCTGTAGAACTTCCTGTGACAAGAAGAATCATGAGATAGCACCTGTATTGATCCAGATCAAGTGATGATCCAGATCCAGTGATGATGATCCAGATCCAGTGATGATGATCCAGCAGTAATGATCCAAATCGAGTGATGATCCAGATCCAATGATGATGCCCAGTGATGATCCAGATCGAGTAATGATCCAGATCCAGTGATAATGATCCAGATCCAGTGATGATGTTCGATGATGATCCAGATCGAGAGATGATCCAGATTCGAAGATGAAGATGACTTGAAGACTCAGAAGACTTGAGATGCAGATGACAAGATGATCCAGCTGATATAGAGAAGAAGACCAGTACTGAAAATTGTGTCGAAAGAATACCTTCCTAGTTAAGAGGGAGTGTTGATGTATTTGTAACTTCGGAATGTATTCATCTATGTATCTTATGTATTGTAACTCGATGTTTATTCCGAGATGTATCTATTATGTAATTGAGTCATGTTGTAATGCCCCAATGTTCCAATCGGGAGGATTTATAATGTAAACAAGTCATGTCAAGTCATAGTGGGTAACCCTCCGATTGTCTAAGGGTTAAAGTCCCCGCAGTTCCGGGGCACTAGGGTTATTAGACTCTCCTAGTAGAGGTCGGCCCTAGTAGGGTTTTAGTCAAGTCAGGATCAGTATAAATAGAGAAATGGAGTCTATTTATCACACAACTCATATACACACTCAAGTGTAGCGCATAGTTGAGGAAGGAGAAGACATTGGGACTAAACAAGAAGAAGATTACTGTTGTCGGGAGATCACTTACTGTTTTGGGCTTTTACTGTTTTGGTGTTGATTCTATCTCTAAGGAAGTTGCGGGGTTTTCTCTATTTATGGTTTCCTCGAGGAAAAACACTAGGTTCATTGTCTCTTGTGTTTGATTGTTGTACTTGTTATTCTCTCAGTTAAAGATCCTAATAATGCTAGCTTAATGTTGAAAAACTAACAGTTATTCCATCTTTATGTTGATGATCCAACCTCATGATGTCATTGTTGTTGATGTATCAATTTTTTATACCGAAGATGTTGATGTTGATACTCCAACTCTATACTAAAGATGATGATGATGATGTTCCAACAGTTCTATGTTGATGCAGATGATGATGCTCCAGCTCCATGCTGCAGATGATGATGTTCTAGCTCCATGTTGCATATGACGATGCTCCAGCTCCGCATTGTAGATGATGATGTTGTTCAAAACTTTTGATGATCTATAGATGTACCAAACAATGTTCCAAAATATGTTGTTGATGATGCCTCCTCCCTCCACACTAATTGTTGTTGTTATCAGTAGAATACCCTTCTTCTTAAGGGGGAGTGTTGAAATAATGTAACTTCGAAGAATATTCTACTTGTAATTTACATTATTATTAGTATTCCTCCTTCGAGAGATGTCATTAGTGTAAAAGATGATGTAAAAGAAATGAGGTAAATCCTTTGTTGTAAGTCAGGTCAATAGTTCCTAGGAAAAATTAAAATAAATATTGTTTTGAGTTTTCCTAGGTAGGTCGGCCCTGTCAGTTTGACATTTCGGCCCAGTTAGGTTAAAAGGTCAGTCAAGTGATTAGTATAAATAGGGAGGCGCCCTCCCTCATTTGTACACACTCACTCACTCATGTATGCGCAAGAGAGAGAAATATGAAGGACATATAAGGAGAAGTGTCTTTGGTGTTTTGGATCATATGCTAGGGTTTGCTCTCTCTCTCTCTCTTATGAGACCTTGTTCTTTAGGCATTGCATTCTGGTAATCTATATTAAGGAAGTTTTATGGGTTTTTCCCTTTTGGGTTTCTGAGGATAAATTGTTGTGTACGTTTTGATTGTGTTTCTTTCATTAATCATCTTTATGTTGTTATTGTGAAAATTTATTAAATGTTCATGAAGTTAGGACTTAAGCTATAGAAACATATAAAACTTAAAAAAGACAAAATGGCAACACAAGTACAAGTCAAGTTGATATGGCTAGTGAAGGGGTAAAGTACTTTTAAGGGTATTTTTTAGGAAGATGATAGGCACACCGTAGCAGAGGTAGTTAATATGGCAATGTACTTACCTAGTCAGATTATATGGGGGAAGATAATGACCGTATGACAGAACCTATATATAAAGTTGCGCTACATGATATTCTAAATAATCTTTCTAGAAAAACAAAAACCCTTTACCAGATGCCCGCACTAATCAAAGATAATAGTCACCCTACCATTGTACTTCATTGCTCAAGAATGTGTGCTCTCCCTACTGTTATCCATTAAGTTGCACTTAGTTGGATTTCCAGTGACCCGCCGAAGATTTGAACAAGTCATTTGTTCAAAGTCAGTGTCCAAAAGTCCTTCCAAGGCCAGTTTTGGCCCCTTTTTTTGCATGTCCACAACTCTCAGAGAAATTGTAATAAATTGACGTGGCATGATGATCTTTTGTAACCATCTTGGCCAACTTAGACTTAGTCATCAATACATTATTCTAGAGTTTTTTTCCTTGTTAACTATATGCACTGTCATCAATACATTACTATAGAGTAATTGTCACTGGTTAGGCCTTAGGAGGTTATTAAATCCTTGGTGTCTATGTATATTACCATGCTAGTCATTATTTTTGAGTCATAAGAACATGTCCTAGGTCCCCCCTAGGTGTTTTTAATTTTTCCGTAAAAAGCGATTTGTTTCAATTGTAAAAATTCACTAAGTTGTAAAAGTGGTATTATGATTAGGATTTTTCCATGGGGGTGCTTTTTTTCTAACCCCAAGCACTCACTTTACCTACGTACCCACTTTAAAAATAAATTAGTGATTATCTATCACTTAATTTTATTTTTCCTCATAAAGTGAAGAAAAAAAGCCAAAAAATAGAAAAAATTAAGAAAATCAGCATCTCATAAAATCAAGGAAACATGTCGAAAACATGTTTTTCTTAGTTGGAAAAGTAAAGCGGCAACTATTCTAATGTTTCTAAATGCCTAAATCTTGTTAATCTCAAAAAATCAGAGAAAGATGTTTTTCCCTGAAAGGGTGGGCAGATTTCTCAAGGAGGGTGCACCATGAGTTAGAGAAAACAGATTTTTAGTCAAGTTTTGTAAAGAAAGCTGATTTGCTTTGGTGGCACCAATGGATACAACTCATCATTATCTCTTTAGCAAGTGTGCCCTCTTGGGCTTGGGTTTTCTATTTAAGAAAGGCACCTTCACTTTATTTGGAGGGAGGATTGAAGCTTTGCTCAAATTCCATTGTAATATTGTTTATTTATTTTATTGAATCATAGCTTTGGAGGCTACATGGGTTTATCACATTGGATGTGTGGATGTTGATTGCTTCTATGTTGAAGGGCGTAATTATATCTTAGTTAAAATTGTCCACTTATGCTTGTCAATCTTTCTGCCTTAGAGTGATTGTTTTTAATCTGTAGGAATCAAGAGTTTATTTGTTTAGCTCTTTCATTTATTTGTTTATACTTAAAGGCCATGAAATTTTCATGTTCTAGTTTGTTTACTTGCATAATATCCTAACCTTTAATGTAGGAAATACATATTTGACGGGCTTTGTGGAAAGAATATTCTAAGTTCTTGCAAGTACTTCCATTCAGAGAAGAAGGTGATTCTTGCTTGACTTCTCTCACTCTGGATCTCTACAAAAAGACAGACTCTCTTTGATCCACCTCTACAACTCCATAGCCCAAGTTCAAGGATTTTGGTTGCTTCACCTCCTCTCAAGCTTAAAATCAAAGCTTCTTGGTTACCAGTTCTCTTACCTTTCATATCTACTTCTATTTTAAAGTAAAATTTATTTCTTTAGATCTGAATTTATATATGCTTAGATATTGGGATTAAAAAGTTCATTTTTCATACTAGATCTAACATAACTGGCTTCACATTATGCAAGTCATTTCATAGTGAAATCTTAAGGCTTGAAGTGGAAGTTAGTTTGTTGAGTTTACAAGTTTATATCTAGCATTTTAAAGTGCTTTCATTCACTGCCTCAATAGGAAAGCTAAGATCCCAAGGAAAACTTGATTATTTTATTTGTTTTAAGCATAGATTAACTTAGTAATTTTTTAACAATTTTTAGGGACAGTCCAAAGACATTTTTAAAGTATTTTTAGGCGTCTCTGGCTACTAATAGCTCGTTGTTTTTACAGCTTTGACGAACGGGTAGGAGGAGTCTCTGGTGAAATTTTAAACTTTTAATCCATCTAGAGCACCCCAGACGCTTATTCCCTCTTTTCAATTTTTCTGAGAATTTTTAAGCTTAGTGATAATATTCTTCAAAGGATCACAAGCATTTCTAAGTTTACAATAAATCATAATAAAAAACAAGTGAGCTACCCAACTCCCACACTGCATCCCCCCTGCAAGGATCTGTGTCGTGTCACCATCTATGGCATGATTTTCTCTAACATTTTTCCTCTTTACTTGCTACAATAACCGTTTGTTGGTTCTAATTCAACGTCAAACCACAAACTCACTCAAGACGTGGGATTTATTTCTTGCAAACACTAGCACACAACCATATACTTTTTTTTGCAATTTTATTTTCATTTAGATTAATCACACTTCCACGCTCACTTCACATAGATTAATTGTTAACCTCATTTCTTTCTTTGTTTTGGTTTAAAGTAAGGAATCTCAGCTCAAGTCCCCATATGCTCTGGACCTCTATCGCTCATCCAATCAGTTGGTCGTACCAGAAAGGGATTTGAGTGTCTAGCCTAAATGGGACAATCCACATAAAACTAATCATTGAGAACTCAAAATTAGAGTGTCTAGCCTAAATAGGACAATCCATATAAAACTAATCTTTGAGAACTCGAGAGGTCACAAAGAGTGAATACCATAGAGTCAGGGGCTACTCTAAGCAGGTTATGCCTTGCCCCATTGGACACTTGCTAAAGTCGCTTTAGCACTCAGTTCAAGAAGATGAGTCTTAGTGGGCCAAACAAAAAAAGAGTCCACTCCTTAATCCACCCATCATTAAAAATTTAAAACTGACAAACGAGACAATTGGAATGCTTTCACGTCACAACATCACAATCTGACTCCATTAGCTCTGGTCTACTTGCAATCAATCACACATTTACTTTTTCTATCTGGGTTAATTTATGTGTTGAATGGAATGTGCTTTCATATGTTGTTGGTTTAAATTTATTTGCAATTCTTGTTTTCAGTATTTCTTGTAACTCTTAAATCACTTTAATTCATGTAACTTAAAACTTAAAGACTTAATTACTTTTAGGGACTACTCCCTTTGGCTTCGTTAGGAGTTAACTTAAACAGAGGAGTCAAGATCAAGTGACAGTACTTGACTTGAGACTTGCCCCCAAGGTCGCACCCAGTGGCTTGAATATTTTTGCCACATTACCCAAGGTGTGTATCAAGTGACAACACCTACCTATGTACTTCTTTGCCTATAGATATAGTTGGGGCAGATTCTAACTAGTCTTTCATATGATAAAAATACAGTGAAAAAATCACAGGCACTGTGCTCTCCACATTTGATGCTTCTTTTGTGCCAAGTTCTGTGGCAATGCTTCGCTTCTTACAAAATCATGTGCGCCGACAACCCCATTTCGTGTTCATGTTAAACACATATGCCATAATCCTGTTGCATGATTTCTATAATAGAAATTAGATAAATCATCACTAAAGAAAGTGTAATGAAGGCATTTTTATAGACATTGTGGGTCAACCTACTTTTACACAACAAACAAAAGGAGTGCAAAAGGAATGTAGATAGTGCATTTGAACAATATATTGAGCAAATTGAATCTGAATATCATTAAAAAAAAATACAATCACAAAAATGGCAAACAAGCAATCTAGCTTCTATTAAAATTTCTTGTATCCTAAATCCTACATACAATCAATATATGAAAATCTGCAATGGATACACCCAAAGTTTTACTGCATATGTTGTGGATTACTAGAAAATTCCAAGGGGCACAAATGTCGAACGTCATTCATTTCTTAGTTACATGGGTGCAAATAGATAGCAATGAAGAAAAGGTAGAAATAATTATAATAATAATTGGAAACAGAAAATCAACAAACAGAGCTCAATATATGTATCCACCAGAACTCATCATTGAAGGACAGAATTTTAAAAGATTGTAAAGCCCACGGAACTGAAATCCTCGGGAAGGGTGGATCAAGTTAAATTTAGGTTGGGCTTCCAAAGGAAATCCTGGCCCAACGGGATCAGGGGGCGTGTTCATACATTAGAGGTATATTTGGCCAATTACGTATCAATTTCTTTGGATAAGACCAATAATCAAGCAGTAAAGGAGGCACTTGTCACCGAAATAAAGTGATCTTCAAAGGAGATTCCAATTTGATGATTGATATCCATAGTGGTAAAACTAAGAGCCCATCCTGCGAAATGTCCAATCATATTATATGGTGTAAAAGAGGAATTAATAATGTCAAAGGATTCAAGATGATACATGTCCATTGTCAAGAGAACAGCCAATCAGGTAGCCGACTGACTCGCAAACGAGGCTGTATCATCAAAAGAAAAATTTATATAGTCAAGAGTGACCAGCCATGATGGAAGGGCGAACAATATTCAACATGCAATAGAGTAATAAATGCTGCGGTGGCAGCACTGTGGGCCGTTGGATCTCAACCTGTTTGAGATCCAACGGCCCACAGTGCTGCCGCCGCAGCATTTATTACTCTGCTGCATGTAAAATATTTTTCGCCATGATGGAAGTAGCTCACTGGAAGGAGGTCTTGTATCGCAGGAGGTTCCCTCATGATGTGTCACTTCCCATCGTGCTTTAATTCGTGTCGGTAATCCTATTTATGTGCCATCATTGTGGCACTTGGTCCGAAACATTCTTTGATCAGGCAGCGGATGACGAGATGCTCTCCCCTGGAGCCTGAAATTATGCCAGCTGTTGCCAGTCCCATCTACATAAATGAAGACATGCATTTTGGTTCTTCTGGTTATCGCAAGTTTTATTTGTCTTTAATATGAATGGTCTGAGTTTGAACCATGTCTTAACAATGTTATTGGAAACTTGGACAGACATGAGCAGAAAGGACAATGGTCTGTTTATGCCCTGTTTTTGTGAAGAACTCTCTCTCCACAAGGCAGAAATGGGAGTTTTATATACCAGCATTGATTCACCTTATGTCTAGAGTTTTATATACCAGCATTGATTCACCTTAAGTCTGGATTTATCAAGCTTTAAGAGGGATGAAATTTCTTCATGTGTGAATTTTCTTCTTATGTGTGAAAAAATTAATATAAAGATTTTACACCTCAACAAATGTGATCCGTGATCCTTCTTGGTGTTTGATTGATCTGGGTTTAAGTTGGATCTATGCTGATTTTTTTGTTTAAACCCTTCTGTAAAATTTAAAATTGAGTCAAATAGCTTTAATTAATATTTTTTGTCGTCACATACTTTACATGACAACATCTCCCCATACGGGGCCTTAGGGCACGCCGCTCCTCTCAGTGCAATAAATAAATCTTCCGTTTATGAAAAACAAAATAAGCATCCACCACAACTGCAAAAAAAATCTTCCTATACATTACAGCATAATGTTAAAGAGAATAAGAGTTTACAATAATTGTTTTCCACAAGCAGAGATGCTTGAAATAAACCTTAGTCAAAACACAGCCAACTCTAGAGGGCGCAAATATAACTGAATATAAATAGCCTCCTCCCTTTTAGATGCAACTGAAAAAATTGCATCTCCGTATAAGAAAACAGTCATAAATCTAAGTTCTTCATGTTCTTCACGACTTCTGACGACTTTGCCTGCGTCTTGATTGAACTACAGACCATCCATCTGATTTCTCTTCTTCGGTGAGTCCCCCTACCATTGAGCTTTGCACAGTCTCTAGTTCTACTATTTCTGGTTGTTGTTTCAAGTCCGAATCTATCTCCATCTCTGATCCAGGTTCACCCTCCTCTCCTGAGCTTTGATCCTCAGAGTCCTCTTCTATAAGCTAGCATTCCCAATGAACAGTGAAAATGTCAATATTAATGGCAATTCCTACTGAATGGTCAAAGAACTTGTAAAAACGGACATGATTTTAATAAATTTTGCTTAGACACCATATGACATGCCATATGGGAAGTCACTAGGGTAGCAATAAAATATTAAAAATGCTTATCTGAAAACAAAACACGAGCTTAAAAGTTCTGTGAAAATAATTCCACATCAGTAAATGTACCAAACAAAACAATTCCGTAAGAGAGAAGCATGTAATTAAGGGGCAAAACAAAAACACGAACACGTTTACAACACTGGCATAAAATAGGGTGTTAGTGATCATAGAGAATAACAAAGTTGAGTGATAATCTTAAAGCATACAATGTCAAAGGTAGCATCCCTAACATATATGATATTTGAAAAAAGTATAAAGTTAGACTTCTATTTGTTCTAATTTTTAAACCTCCTTTTTATTTTTACCATAAAAGGTTTCCTTAAAGTAGTTCCTTGGCAATAACAAACACCCTGACAAAATATAAAAAGGCAGTATACTAAAAGAGATGTCTACTTGGAAGAGGCAATGGATAATTGAAATAGCTCACAGATAAATTAGCAAACAAAAGTCCCTCAAGTGTTGAAAATTTGAGTTAGGTTAGGATTTGATATACGAAAAGTCAAATTTTATACTTTAATGCATAAAACAAAACTAAAACAATGCTAGATCCACAACAGTACTGCTGTAATAAACTCAAAATATCATTTTCATCTTTTTCAACTTTAACACTCCAATGGTCACTATGTTAAAGTTGGTCCTTGAGATACAATTTATCAATTGCAATATACAGAACATAAACAATAACAATAGTACAATACAAAAACAAACTAATGATCAACTAACAAACAATAACAATGCTAGTTTAGATCTGGTTTAGATCCGCATTATACTCAGATACTTTTGAAGTTAGGTCTTGTCACTGTAAGGACAAGTCCATAGATAACATACCTTGAGAGAGAGTAGGTTAGATTGCTGTAGGAAAGCAGTAGTGATATTCAGCCCAAAACACAGATAGACAACCTCAAAAGATCACAGCTCCCTCTAGCATAATTAACACCATCACTGACCTGTCATTTAGGGCTTAGCACAGCGACAGCTCAGCCCAGGAAGGGCTGCAAACAAGACACGGCCAGCAAGGGAAGGCCAAACCAGTCACGGCCTAGCTAGGAGAGATAACCACAGTCCGCGCCAAGGTTGAGGGAGGTCAACAAAGTCTATGATCAGCTTGTTGAGGTCATCACAGCCCATGTCCCAGCTAGGAGAGAGTATACAGTCACAGCCCAGCTAGGAGAGGGTAAATACAGTCATGGCCCAGCTAGAATAGATCATACACAGTCACAGCCTGCTAGGAGGAGGCAACCCCAGTCACAGCCAGCTACGAGAGAGACAACACAATCATGGATCAGCCCAAAAGGCATCCAAAACAGTCACAGCCTGCTAGGAGAGGGTATGCACAGTCACAAATCAGGTTTAGCAGCCCCAGAGAAATGACACCCAAGCTAATAGTCTAAGAGCATCCCACAGAAATGAACACAGCCAGAATTATCAGCAGCAAAATTGTCCTGGATCATCCCAATACAGTCTTGGCCTACTAGAGGTGTCACAAGCAACTCACGGTTTAATCAAAGGAGCAGCATAAAGGTCACCGATCAGCCCAGTAAAGTCACGGCCTGCCTAAAGGTCACCAAAAACAGACACGGCCTAGTCCACAAGAAGATGGAAGCAGCAAGAACCCAAACGGTCCACTCAAAGAAGCAGTAACCCTAGGCATCAAGCACAAACCAGCAAGGATCAGATAGGCATTCCTAGAAATGGAGAAGTGAACTTAATTTATAATCTTGATAAACCTTCTAGAAAGGTCACTTAGGCATTCCCAGGTTTTAGGATAATTACAAAAATAAAAATATAAAATATAAAAAATAAAGCTAGGTTGACTTAGAATAGAGTACCAAAGGTCAAATGGTCACACAAAATAAAAACAATAAGTTTAAGTCATCATGGCAAAGGGGTCATGGTACCAAAAATAATAAGGGGGCCAGGACCAATAGGAAGATATAAAACCACAAGTCAACTAGAGGGGTCACAACAAGGTGGTAAGGCAACCCCCTTACCCACAAGACGAAGGTGTACCATCAAGGTGGAGAAACAATCCTTTGACCCACAGGACCAACAAGACCAAGGACTAATCTTTTCTCTCTCAAGGTATATTGTCACATGTATTCCATATATTTTATGATCACTATATAAGGAAGATATAAATTGGATGATGTGATCCTCTGGTCAGTCCCTTGAGAAACAACCTAGAAATAACCGTTTAGGAGGCAGAGGACATCACACATCATCATCTTGGTCAACTAACCAAGATCCCCCTGGTTAACTGACCAGGTATGTACCTGTAGGCATTGTTTGGTCCTAGACCAAGAATCTTCCTGATCCTAAACCAGGAAGTCTCTGCCTCAACCTGCAGGATCTGCTTGGTCCCAAACCAAGAAACTGTCTGGTCCCAGACCAGGATATCCTAGAGGCATGTATGGGCCCTAACCACATGTTAGGGACTTTGCCATGGCATCAACCTGCTTGGTCCTAGACCAAGAACCCCAGGAGACTACTGGGGGCCCTAGGGTACCTTCTAGGGACTTACTCTGCCTGGTTCACTGACCAAGGACCCTAGTTAACTGACTAGGTACCATCCTCTCTGAGAATGGGTCTCGCAGTTGCATTATCTTTAACATACAGTTGCATATCTAGCAAAACTATACAATTAGATTTAACTGAAACAATACACTAAATTAAATATTTAGCTAATTGCTTTACTCCAATCTATTGTATGAAGTGTTGCCGCCTAATTCGCACCTCCGGTAACGTGGCAGAAATCTTCAAGCCACTGGGTGCGACCTTGGGGGCAAGCTCGAGCCAAGTGCTGTCACCTAATACTCAGCTCCTCCGTCTAGGCCAACTCCTAGCGAAGCCAAGGGGGGTGGACCCTAATGAAAAGTAAAATCTAGGGTTTTTACTCTACGAGAGAAATAATTAATTCTAGGAGTTTTTAATATGGAATGGATGAAATTAAAAAAATTACCAATTACTGCCAACAAGATTAACCTTAGCAACACTTTAACTTAAATTAGATACACAAAATTCAATGACACATTGCGAGATTTAACTTATGCAAAAATAACAAACTAGACCAATGCCGAAATGAAAAGAGTGCTTGCAAATGTGGGTTGCTAGTGTAGTCTCAGTGAAAGCATTGCAGTGTCTCGGTTGGTAAATTTTAAATTATTAAATGAATTGATTAATGAATGGGTAAATTGTGGGTTTGGCCCAACAAGTCAAGTCCCTTCGAACTAAGTGCTAAAGCGGTAATACCAAATGTCCAACAGGGCGAGGATAAACCTGCTTAGAGTAGCCCCCTGACTTTGTAGTGATTACCCTTTGCAACCTCCCGAGTTCTCGAGAAAATTACTTGTGTGGATTTACCTATTAGATCTAGTAACTCGTATCCCTTTCTGATACAGCCAACTGATCAGACAAGCTGCAGTGGTGTAGAGCATACGAGGAAGGATTCTTGGTTTATTTTTAAAGTTTTAGAACAAGTTTTCTGATTTTAGAAAAAGGATAAAACCCAAGAATCTCTTTCCAGACTCAGTACTCGGGCAAGCCCTTATCCATGAACCTGTACTCGGGAAAACGAGGGGGTTTATTTTAACTTAGCAGTGCATAACAAAATTGTTTTTGTTTTTTAATTACTACACTGCTCAAATCTTTTCCCTTATGGTACTTCGGTATAGCGCAGTAGGTAAGTATTCAGGTTACTTTTGCAAAACTCAAACAAAGCATGAAATGATAAAGAAAGACAACTACGCTACCAACATATAAGAAAACAGAAAAAAGGACACCGACACAAATCCCCCAAGGGGGATGGGGACCAAGCTCTACCGAGCCTACTCAAACTTGTTTTTATTAATCGGTTACAATGCTTCAGCAGAGAATGCTCTTTGGTCCTTGTTATCTGGGATCCAAAGGCTTACAACATGCAAAGGAAATAGGCCCAACTAAGGGGAAAGTCTCCTGGGAGCTCAGGATGTTCGAAAAAGCTATTTTCAGGCAAAGTTTCCTTCTCTTTTTTGATGGACCTGCTAAAAACCAGCTAGCATATGTCAATGAAAAATGCCCAAAAACACTTTGGAAGTGTCTTTGGACAACATGCAAAAAATTACAAAAAAAATCTAAGTAACAACTGATTACAAAAACAAGGAAACAAAAACAAGGAAACAACTAAGTGAGGCAAGCTAGAAAGCTTGCCTTCTTAGGATCTTTGCTTGCCTCTTGGGAAGAATGGCAAGCAAATCTCAAGCACAAAAATGCTAGATCAAACTTTAAAATGCACAGAAACTCTTTCAACAAGCTTTTTTAATTTTCAAAATTTTTAAACTTGCGGAAAAAGGGAAAAGAAACTAGATCTAGAATTTTAAATTTACCTTTGAAGCAGACTAGAAATAGAAACTTTTAGACATCAGATCTACTTTTGATATGACTTTAGATGCTAGATCTAATATGGAAACGTTTGAAACCAAAAGAAAATTTTAAGAAATTTGTGGATCAAAATTCAAAGAACCCAGAGTAGAGCAAGAAATAAAGGACAGAAAAAGCTTCCTTGGTGAGATTGGAGGGACAGAGCTTATTTTCAAATTTTACTTAAGGAAAGGTAGAGCACATTCGCTCATCAATACTCCAGCATTAGCTTCCTGCAAAAGATTATCAACACTAGCAATGGGGATTAAAAAAAACCTGTGTAAACCGAAAGAGACTACAACAACAATGTAGATCCAAGCATGAAATCATACATATATCAAATAGTCTTCCTCGACTTGCAATAAAAGAGTAACCTAACAAGAATTACCTTTTATCTCTACAAAAATACCATTTCCTTCCGAAAGCAAGTTAATCCCAAACATATGCAAGCATGAAAACAAATACAGGTTACCTCACAAATGTAGAGTAAACTCTATCCAACCATCCATAGATCCCACACAGAAATTGCCTCCAAAGCCTTTTATTCACAATACTTCAAGAAAACTATTACAATATTACAAGCAGAGGTTCCACCTTTGATGCTGAACAAAGGAGAAGAGACCAGCTTATATAGGAAAAGGGAGGCCCAGGGGGGCCTCATCAATACTGAAGATGAAGTCAAAGTTTAGCTAAGTGAAGCCGAGTTGAATTGAAAATGTGTTGAGTTGAAAAGAGGAGGTGATTGACACCTCTCTCACCAAACTCCTTCAACGAATCATAAACCTCCAGCACATACCAACCAAATCGCAAGCTTCACCAACACTCACGCGTGTGTACAGAATGCAAGTGACGTGAGCCCCACCAATAAAATACTCATTGGGATCCAAGCTTTGATGTAAGGTAAACTTTATTAAATGTAAACCAAAGTTCACGTGTGCTGTATTGGAGTGGGTCCACAACCTCAAGCTTTAAGCTAGCGCAACACTCCAAGGTTTGACGTCACCCACCTTGCCACGCGAATGTTTCACCCACACTATGCCCCTCCAAATAAATATGTGGTATGACCAAGCCGTAAAG